>BSBN01000559.1:1800000-2075453 GCA_027924645.1 Cunninghamia lanceolata | reverse complement strand
ACTTGAACTAAACACATAACGTAGTATGTAACATGGAGAAAACCCTTTCGGGTAAAAAACTCCACCAAGAAAAGAGGCTCCAAGTTATATTATCTTCAAATATGAGATTGCAATACATGCACTTCTCTTCTTCTCCAGTCTTCAATCCAGTGGCGCCTGTTACTCTCAACTCTACTAAAAATGTAGTACAAATATCCTTATAAAGGGGGGTTGCCTTCTAGGGTAGAAAAACTAACATAATATCGATCGTCAGATCTATGACCTAATGACGAACAATCCAGATTTACAATGATAAAGTTTGGCTCCATGACCCCCATCGCAGATAAATTGGTGTCGAGGACCGGATATAAACATGCAGCTAAAACAAGTTCACTGTTGTTGAATTCTTTCATCCCTTAAGGGTAATTTACAAACAATATTAGGAGTAATTAATTACATAGGATTTACAAGGTTGATGGCACCCTAATCCTAACATTCCTAGTAAATAGTTTTAATTTGCTAGGCTCATCCTTCAATGGCACTCATCAATTTTGGGCAAAGTCTAGAGGAGAGCTTTCTGATATGATCATATAGCTTAGTTGCCCTACTTTGTTCTTCACATTGAGTATAACTAATACAAAGTGGACGGACTTACAAGCTATCATGCTTGGGTCAGCCCCCCTTGATCCAATTACTGCACAAAGATGGAGGGTACCAAACATTTTCACAATCCACATTTGACACAATGTAGATGCATCACCACTTTAATATCTTTTGTGAGGAGGTTCTTGAGAAGCTTCTACAGGCAAAGCACTATTGGTATAGGTTAGCTGCTTCACACCTCATCTTGCTTTGCTTGATTTGTTACTTTTTAATTCCTTTTTGTTTGGTCTCTATTGTGCTAGGTACGAATGACAACATAGAGGTTTTATCCCCATTAATGAGTACAACACAACTTGGGTTTGTTTGCAATGGCATTCTCAACTCTTTACCCTACAGGTGTTGCGAACATGCAGTTTCATCAAGGAAGCCAATTATTTAAATAAAATAATTGCGGCAATTATATTTCACAAGTTCCTGACAAGGACTGTGGTTGACTGTGATATCAGTGCCTAGGAATGCTATCACTTATTGTTAAAATTGCTAACTAATGTATATGTTGAAATAGTCATCTAAAATGGAGCAATGCAATAAGAGAGTTAGAAAGAGGGAACAATGCAAAAGAATAGTCTAACAAAATTCGTAGGTGACCAAACATTAAGAAAAAGAAAAAGATAGTTGAACACAAAAATAGAAGAGCCCCACCATAACAATCATTAGCCTTTTGAACATAGTTGTATACAATTCGAGCAACCAAATACATCCAAATGACCATCATTGAATTAGAATAAGAGGCACGACAACTTCAAGTTGCCAAGCACAAAGTGCACATGAATTGTGGAATTTGTAATATGAAACCATGTAGAAAGGCACCATAAATAAACAAGTGAAAGACATGCACATCTCTCAATGCAAGAAAACCATATAGAGCATACATTAGAATTTCACACAATCATATACAAGGCAAATCAAAAGGCTAGCATTGGAATATCTCAAATTGGAGTACACATTGTATCTTGAAAAGGGATGAGGCACGCCTCGAGGCCCTTGAATCTTTGGTTCCATAGTAGTCTTGTTTATTTATGTGCTTCATAGTGCTCCACTTCAAATTGTGTATATTGTGTTGTTTTTCTCACCCCCAAAATTGCACCCTCATGTAAATTTTGGTGTGCATACTTTCCCAACAATAGTTTATTTTAGAAATTGTAGTACAAGGCAAAATCACTTTTCTCTAATTAATCTTCTCCTTCTAAGAATGCAACACTTAGAAATATCTATTAGCGTGCCCATTGCACATTTCGTGATTGCTAGTTTAAATAAATATTACTTTATAGCTGGCCCCATCTTTGTCAATTCCTATACCTAGTATAGGACTAGCTCCACTATAAGGCCCTCTTCCCTAGTTGGTGAGACAAAAATAATTGTGTTTGTAGTACTATATGTGATAAATATATATATACCATTGTCCTTAGGTGAAATGATAAAGCTATTGAGTTAAAGTCCATCTGTCCCATTTTGTTTAATAAGGCTTCCGTTGGCCGTACGGTTGAGAGTAACACCCATTGAAGTTGTAGGGTCAAGTTCCAGGGCTTAAATTTATGAGGTCTACACGAGAAAGTGTTGGTTGTTACTTTAGGTCTATAGATTATTGAGTTTTACTTTGTTTGATAAAGTAAACTTGGTGCGGAGACCTGAGGAGATGACAAAATCCGGAACGGGATCTCCCTGCGGAAACTAGTTTGGATTTTTACAGCTGCTAGTTACCGTGAAAGAGTCGCAGAACCCTCTGGAGTATATCCGAAGGGCAAAGCATAGCATATGATAGATAAGAAGAAAATGTCGTGGGCATTATTTTCAACCAACAAAGTGATAAGCCATATTACCCGATTCAGAGGCCCCAAGGTAGGTATTGTACTTCATAGGTACGCATCCACTTTAGAAATACAGCCCCTGACAGGGAAAGAAATATGATCTTACTTTTTAATTTGTTTTTGGCACAGATTACAGCTAAAGCTCTGTAAAATACGTTGGCACAAATGATCTTATTGCACAAAATCACCATTGCCATCTGAATTCAACATTATTTCTAATATTAAAAAGGAACCAAAACCATCCTCAGGTTGGTCATTAATGCAACAGCTCTTTGGCACAAAGGAAAACAAAATAGAACTGCTAATAGGAGAGACGAGCTAAATTGAAATGGGTAAGTGATGGCTTCAATGAGAGGTTCTAGATCATTGCTAATATTCTTTCTTATAGCATTCGAGTCCATTGTTAATACATTTGAATGATAGCATGCTAATTAAAATATGTATTAAAGGAAATCAATTTCTACTATGATAATTATCTGAATGATGTGGCAGGTACTAAGACACACTTGTATTGGAAAAAGGCACACACTTATAAATACAACCATTTATTATTCCACGAAGAAAAAGTAGCTGACTTTGTTAGCCACTTGTTTTACCCATTGTGAAAAAGCAAAATCAAAATCACCTCTTGGCCTTTTGACATTACACAAATAAATAATTTGTCTACCACCCCTATTCTATAGAAAGCCGACAATACCCTCTCTTCTCAATAGAGGAAGTTTGAGTATTGTGTTTATGGCTTTGATTTGTATTTTTAGGTTGGTTCAATGATAATTTAAGGCATTAACTGTCTATGGTCCTCCTATGCCTAGTTACTTTGTGCTCTCATGCCTACCATTTTTGAATTGTTATATATCTCTATGTCTACGAGTAACTTGCAGTTGAAATTGTATGATTTTATCCTTGTGACCTTCCTTACAACCTGCCTGTATGGCAGAATGAGATTTTTTCTCATAAGCTTGAAAAGGGGAAGCAAAGAAATTCTTCAAGGTTTTGCCAAAAATGATTTAGCTGCAAGTATAGTTACTTTGTGCTCTCATGCCTACCATTTTTGCATTGTTATATATATCTCTATGTCTACGAGCAACTTGCAGTTGAAATTGTATGATTTTCTCCTTGTGACCTTCCTCACAACCTACCTGTATGGCATAATGAGATTTTCTCTCATAAGCTTGAAAAGGGGAAGCAAAGAAATTCTTCAAGGTTTTGACAAAAATGATTTAGCTGCAAGTGTAGATAGGATGAACTATATGTTGGATGCAATGGTTTAACTTTAGTTGATCACTCTAAGCCTTCGATGCATTTACGATAGGGATGTGATAATGAATTTCACATAATTGCTTTTCACTTGCTTCTTGAGATTTGAGAAATAAGGCGAGCATTACAAATTTCACATAGTTTCTTTTATATATGGTGAGTTTTTTATGCTTCTAAAATTATGACATAATTTTTTCCGAAGAACTTGAAATCAGTATGCATTACGGTCTTATGGTCACAAGCAAATATGTTTTCTTTCTTGCATATATTAATATTTTTATGTATGTATGAGAGCAAATCTTCAGTGTATATTTTCCTCTTATTAACATCTTTATGCATTGTATAACTTTGACGCCACTTGCAAACATATATCACGATTTCATCTATATTGATATTTTATTGTAGATTTTGGTCCTGAACCATAATCATTTAATAAAGTTCCTGAAATGTGCAACATTCAAAAGTTGATTCAAGGTTTTCTTGGTAGTATTGTAGTACTGAATAGATTTGTTTTCTAAATTTTGAAGAATAATTTATTAAGATCTTCTTATTAAAATTTGTAATCTATTTCTTTATAAATGGCTGATGTTAAATGCATGATATCAACCTGTTCACTATCTATCCAATCATCTCCATGGAAAGGATGGGATCAAATGCTTGACATGGAGTACATGGTTACAAATCACAATAGAGACTACAGAAGCACTAGCTTACATGCATTCTTCTACATTGATTCCAATTGTGCATAGAGATATTAAGTCTGCAAACATTTTACTTGACTCCACACGCTCTCCAAAGTTATTAGACTTTGGATTGTCCCATCTAATGCCAATAGACAATACCCATCTGACTATCAGAGTGAACGGGACATTTGGGTATTTGGATCCACACTACTTCATGATTGTTCAACATGGTGCCTTTTGTAGGGATGTGCTTTTTATGGTTTACAAATTGTAATTGAGAATGTTAATCCAAGCATTTTTTTTTCTTGGTTCCCTGTTTTGGCCTTGTTGTGGGGGTTCTGGTTTTTATTTTTCAATTGAGAATATTCATTTAGGATTTTTTCTTTTCTTGGTCCCTGTTTTGCCTTTTGTAGGGATGTGCTTTTTATGGTTTACAAATTGTAATTGAGAATGTTAATCCAGGTATTTTTCTTTTCTTGGTTCCCTGTTTTGGCCTTGTTGTGGGGGTTTTGGTTTTTACTTTTCAATTGAGAATATTCATCTAGGATTTTTTCTTTTCTTGGTCCCTGTTTTGCCTTTGCTTTGAAGGTATGGTTTACAAGATCTAGCATGAATAGATGGGTCTGTAACTTGCTTTGTATTTCCTTGAGGCTTTGCTAACTTGCATGCTTCTTGCATGCCACAAACAACAATTTCAACTACAATTGTGCTTTACCATTGATTTTTCTTTCGGTGATCACATGCTTCCCATTACATATTTCTATGTAATACTTTGATGCACAAAGTGTTTTTCTATTTTCACTGTAATCATTTGGCTAGATATACTTTGAAGGCTGCTATCTAATTATTGTAGGCCTTAATGATGTCTAACTTCTTGATGTTCAAGAACCAAAATTGTTTGAAGGTCCAACCTTTTGTCTTAGTAGTGAGTTTGCTGCCTCCTTAAAAGGCTACCTTCAAGATTTGGTTTCAGCTATAGGGGGTGTACTTATACACATGAGGACTACAATGGGCCACCTCAATTGCCATGGTAAAATTGTGCTTTACAATGTGGAACTTCCCTGAACAAACAAACATAATGACAAACTGAAAGGCATTTTTGTCCACAACAAGGTCAAAACTACCATGAACTACTACATAGGGCAAAACCATCCTACCATCATTTGGCAGGAACTTCGCTACAATGCGGCCTTTTTTATTTTCTAATAGATGTATTAATGCACATGTGTCTTTGTTGATCTAGACTATTCTTGTGACCTGTATGAGCTACACAGACAATATTAGAATGCAAGTGATCACAACAAAGGGTTATATGGACACAAACAAGCTTTCTAAATGCTTTGAGGATGCATTTGTGGAGATCAAATATGCCTAATATAAGAAAAAATGATGGGCATTTGTTTTTTCTTTGAATTGCTTAAAATGCTAGTATTTGATCAAATAGTTCATTCACTATTTATTTTTCATACATATTGCAATTTTATATAAATAATAAATATATCATTTTATTCACTATAGCAAGTCTTCTTATTATCTTTTGAGGAACGTTGGATTTGTAATATTATTTAAATGTTCACAAAGCTACTTGTATTTAGTTGTTGAAATTATCAAGCCTACATTTTATTTATCTATTTATTTGTAACAACTTGAAATTGTATATCCATGTCATTTTTCATTTAGTTTAGAATATGCTTTGATGGAATGTTTTAGTATAATCATTACATATTTTATATTTATTGTATTCATATTTGCACCAATATTTATTTTTCACACTTCTCATTTATATACATTATTACATATTTTATATTTATTATATTCATATTTGCACCCACTTTCATATATTTGGTTCTTGCCTTGAACTTATCATTTTTTTTGACTTGGGTTATTTTTTTATGGTGCAAGATTAACTTGGTTCAATCTCATGGAGTGTGAAATTAAATCCTTTATTTAAACATTTGAATTTTGAATCTCAACTTTCTTTCTCGCTTTTCCTAATGTATTGCGCTGACATAGATACATGTTTGTGCCACTTACTGCTATGTCTTTGTATTTAAAGACATTCATTTTGAGCAATTAATTCATATGTGAATACATAGGGAAAGAACAAAGAGAAATCATTCTAGGAAACATTTAGAGCTTAGAAAGAATATATTGTATTAGAACCATACACACCATCTATTGGCATTCAAACATGTAGGTCCACAAATCCTAAAGACTCAACACTAGAACCTAAAGCCAAGGATATGTCATGCTTAGGTAATGGGCAAGGATTATAATCAAATACTGGCATGAATGGACCAATTGTTGTGAGGGTAAACTCACCTTCATTTTTAGGCTATGATAGGCCAAAGGGGGATTCCTTGAAGTCTAAATAACAAGACAATTAAAGAGAAATGAAATGATACACATATGGCCTTTAAGCAGCTATGAACCCCTATAATTGTCACTAGGATCTGTTAGCAACATAGTCAAGAGAAACTATTGATATGATGTTGTCATTGATGTCAACAACCTGACATGTTTGGAGACAACTCCTCAGACAAAGGTGTGTACAATATTTTGATCCAGAAAGATTAACTTAGCCAAATTGACTAAGTATTGACATCACATTGAGAAAGTGATAGTAATTCAGTTGGTACTCCTCCGCAATGGAAGATCTTGTCATGCAGTTCTGGTATATTACTTTTAACTATCTGGTGAAGTCACGATTCAGTGTTCAAGTCCTAATTTCCTCCGTAAGTCATATGGTGAAATGTCTAAGTCCGGGTGAACAGAGTTAAGTCAGAAATAATGCAGAGTACCTGAGTAATTTGGTCCGCATTCCTCTATTGATGAATATTTTGATTTGCAATTTTGAGGCATTGAAGATACATGTCATGAGCATCTAAATCCAGATTTATTGAGCTTGAAGTTTACCGGTTCACATTCTACAAGTTCTCCAGTATTGACTTTCAGGTTGATAGTATTTCTCTGTGGTAGAACAACAGTTCTGAGATCTACATTTCTCTATGAAAGAATATTATACTCCGCAGTTCTGAAGGTATGCTAAGAGTTCCATAATGAATGTTGGCTATGAATCTTAGAGTCTCATATGGTTTGCACTAGAAGTTATGGTATGACAGTCAAGCTAGTTGTGTGTGCACTTAAGGGTTAAGCTGAGAGTCATGTTAGATCGATATGTGGTGAAGGTATACAATTAGAATCATTAATATAAGTGGTTCTATAATAGGTCTAGTCTCATATGAAGAGTCTTGCATGATTGATTGGGTCTGCATTGTTGTTTGGGCACAATAACAGGCCGACAAGGTATAACTTGAATATACAAGCTTTACCTTTTGCATGCCGATCTAGTTTGAGGAAATTCTTGATGCAAATATGTATACTCAATAGATTTCAGCTTTGGAGGATGTATTATATGTGAAGGTAATGCGAATTCAATGTGTGTGTGATCTAAGGCAGTTTTGTGATTAGAAAAGAATAGTAAGGGTAGCAAAATAGAATATATGTGAAGCAAAGAAGACATTATGAAGACATTTGAGTCTGTATACTGAGCTATAAATGGAACTACACCTCAGCATTTTGTAGATGCACTTGTAGCAGTTTTCTTCTGGCAGTGAGCTAATCGTTCTCTATCTTCTATTCTCTTCTTTTTAGTAGTGAGCCTATTACAATGAGTACTTCTTTGGATAGTGAGTCCTTGGGCAATGAGCCCTAAGGTAGTGAGCCTTCATGTAATTTGATATTGCTATCTTAATATATTGTGAGCTAACACTCACTGTGGTTTTTCCCTTTTTGGGTTTTCCACATAAAAATCTTGGCGTCTATGTGTTATGTCTTTATAGTTGTTGTTCGTATGTTTGTTTTGCTTTCATCTTATTGAATGTGGTAAATGGATTAATAAATATGTGAAAGAAAAGTTTTATAGAATACTGATTCAACCCCACCCTCTCAGTATTCTTTGTGATCAACAATTGGTATCAGAGCAAGGTTCCTTGAAAGGAGCTTAATAGCTTGAGGAAGATCTGGGAAGGTGTACACATGGCAAAAAAAAGGATATCTCACTTCTCCAGAAGCAAGTCATACATGTACCATTAAAATGGGTGATTGTCAATATGTTAACAATGAACAACTACAAGCTGCTCTTGAAGATCCTGACAAGTCTGAAGCAGATATCAAAGATCTGGTGGAAAATATCAAAGAAGCTGATGATTGCATTCTGAAACCAAAGGAGAAAGTCAAGAAGTCCCAGGAAAGAAGAAAAGAGCTAAGTGAGCTCAACTAAAAGAAGCCCATGAATCCATAGACAGTCTATCAAGGCCAGTTGAAGAAAAAAAAAGTTGAGGAGTATCTGAATCAAGTTGTGAAGGATAAGTCTGGGGAATGTGAAAAATTAGGAAAAGATGTGTTACTTCTGAAATATGATCTGGAAGTAGCAAATAGCTATAAAGAAAAGTTCAAAATAAGCTCTACAAAGCTTAAGGAATTGATTGAAAGTCAGAAAAGTTCAAATGACAAGCAAGGCTTGGGATTTGAAAAAGGAGAAAGTTCTAAATTAGGTCAAGCAAACATTGAGATGAGGAAAAACAAAGGCAACCAGTTCCAGAATCACAGAAGAAGACCTAGAAGACCTCCGGTCAGGTAGCCAAATGCTCAAAGGTACCCATCTTTCAATGGCTATTGTTTTAATTGCAATAAGTTTGGTCATAAGGAGCTACTCAGTGTAGGAGTAGAATGAATCAGAATGTTCCATCATTCTCTAGTCAATGTTTCAATTGCAAGAAAATTGGTCATAGATCAAATGAATCAAGAAGTCTAGTAAGGAATGGTTTTACCAATGCAAGGAATACTCAATCCTTCAATGGAAAGTATTTTGCATGCAATAGATTTGGGCATATGGCTAACCAATGTATATCAAGAATGAATTCAATCAATAGAAGGAATTATGGATAGAGGAATGTGGTATGCTACAATTGCAATAAGTTTGGACATGCTGCAAGATTCTGCAGAAGTAGGAATGAGAAAAGAGACTATCCTATAGAGAACGGGAAAATAGAGCAGAAAGAAGATAAAGGTAATAACAAGATTGATCTAGTGGAAATCAAGAAGGAAATGAGCAAGGTCTAGATTAAGAAGGATGTTAATGAGGTCAGGGATGGATCCTCACCAACTTCTGGTGCAGATACTTCCTTCGGGAAGTAAATTGGGAGCTCAAGCTTAGGGGGGGTTGTATTGAAAATCCTAATCCCCTAGCTATATAGTCAGTGTTGGGATCTAGCATGAAGATCTGATGAAAAGCTTTATATGACAGACTTTTTAAAATAAATTTTTGTAGAAAAGCTTCAAGTGCAGAGCATTGCGGAGCAATCCTAATCAACTGTATTCTAGAGTGAAGCATTTTGATAGCTTTTGGAGAACAAGCATTTATGACGACTAGGTTATCTTAATAAGGGTTAAAAAGGAGCTCATTCGATAAAAAATTCACTTTGCATTCCAGATATCAAGTGTCCAAGAGAAACTGAAAGAGAATTCTAAGTGATTTCAACGATCTCCAGAGATTCAAAGGAAATCAGAATGATTCAAGTAAACTAAACCCTAGCTCGGCATAAAAAGGGTATTTATAGTTGAAACTCTATCTTGAATTTGTTTAAATATTTGGAAAAATGGCAACTCCACAAGTTGTTGATATCACTGAGCGAGCTCGGCCAAAATTCAAGAAACATCCCTGCAAATCAACATAAGTTGATTCAATGGGTGCATTTTCAGGTATACCACACAGTGTGATGCATGCGGAGGATGTTAGGGATTACATTTGTAACCTCCACGTTCTATAAACATAGTAAAAACTAGAAATTTACCATAAAGTAATTTAACAAGGTAAAAATGAGATAGAGAAATTTTTTCTTTTATTCAACATATAATCAAGTAACTACAATTCCAAGATTTCTCATTACAAAATACAATAAACCATATTGTCTTTCTCAAGTACAATGTTTACAAAAATAATTCAATTACAAATATCTACTTAGATAATGTTTTACATAGTCTCAAAAAACACAAGTCTCAAAGATATACTGCATTCAGAAATCTGACATCTTTATCACAAGCCTCGACATGTCTTCTGCTAGAGAGAGAGTATCTTTCCAGTGATTTACCTCCATCCACAGACCGGCAGTCTCCCACACATCTTCCACATAGGAAGTGGCCCTACCCTTCAAGAGCAATATAGACCAAAGGTGACTAGTGGTTATTTGCCTTTCCAAGTACATAGTGTTGTATCCTACACAACTATATCAATCATACAACCCTAGATACCCTCTAGCTAAGTATGATTTACGATAGGTTGTACAATCCACATATAGTGAACCAACAATGCATGCAAAGACATATGCATTACTATGGCCATAGTTTCAATATAAATGATGTTTGCAATGAAAGTTGTCGTAATGTTCACCCACCCCAACTCCACTTGGATACTGTCATATTCCTACAGTTTGACTTGGTCAACTACGTTAACTTATGAAGTCCTGACAATTTTAATATTTAAGTCTTCCTGACCTAGACAAGTTTACCTTCACTATCTATTTTCCATAGACCTTATTGACCACCTATCTTTATGACGATTCTCATTGCATCATTGCAATACCTGAGATCCAAGACTTATTGTCTCATAAGTATTTTTAATCAATTTATAAACAATCTAATAAGTTATCAAACCAATGATAAATGTTATCGATAAGATCACGTCATCCTTTCGATAAGTAAATAAAATGAACATTATTATTATTTAGGGTACTCGACCTTCTTTGTTGACCCATATAGAAACAAATTGTGGCCTAAAAAAGTTCATTTAATAACTTAACCCTACTGGGTCAATCTAGGGTTTGCTTTTCTTTTTCCATGATAATGGAGTATAGAACAATCAATTCTAGAAGGAATAGTGTTTAAGTAAACATTTTTCCTTTATTTTTTTTTGACTTAAAGGTCGTTTCAAACTTCCAAACAAATCTACTTTAAAATATAAGAGAATACCTCGTTAACAATAATGCCAAACGATTCAACTCTAAATCTAAGATTCTCCCAAGTTTAGTTTAATTGGTTGATAGTTAAATCCCAATTGCTATCCATATGAAATCATATTAAAGTTCTTCTCTTTTAGCATAATGATTTCATTGTCAATCTATTTGGTGATCACGAAGGTTTAATATGTAAAATTACTCTATCGGGTCAATTTTTAGGTTTTTATCCTTTCTTATACCATTATAATGGATCAACAAACATATATTCTCATAAAGTAATAGTCTAGTAAGCAATACGATTAACCCATAGGTCTTATTTTTGACTACAAGGTCATTTCTAGGTTTCACCACTCTTGACTAGAAAGACTATTGTTTTTCATGGTTTTTAACCACTAATAGGTTGTCCAATCTTTTTATAACTTGATTATTTTCCCTTTACAAAGAGAACTTAATTATATCTAATCCTATGGTTCCATATGAGTCTATAATATTGACTTAGGTTTGATTTGATAACCCAAGAACAAAGACTAGTTTGAGTTGTTAGTCAACCCTAGTTAAATGTCTCATTTAATATCCTCTAGATGTCAATGTTAAGTTTCTCTTTCCTCTTCCTTAACTAAGAGATATCGAATCATTAATAAACCAATGATGGGGATTACATCTCACCTTTTGCATATGCTAGAAGGTAACCCCAAATGATATCACAATCATTTAAAGACTAACGTATCCTTACGGTTAAAAGGTACTATTGCTATAGTAAGCTACGTCTTACTAAATATATATAACATGGTCAAGTATAGTTTTACACTTGAAACATACGCAAGCGAGATCATAAAAACATATATAATCCACTTGAATAATGTGATTCTATATATATACACACACACACACACGAGTAACTACTCTCTTATTATCACTGTCTAAGGTCATAGATAATTCCATTTCCTACTTAGATTAAGTAAGACTATATGATAACCCTGATATGGAACTATTACAAATTCTATTGGTTTGATAGGAGCTTGATAAGAAGTAAATATTGTGACATAATAATCTATGACTTATCAAATCTAGAAAGTCATACTCATTCTAGTTCTCACTTCGGCCATATGACATGTAGAATTCTAGATATACCTTTGTGGCATGTTTAGAGAAAGCCTTCTTATTAGGTTTTTGTTCCTCACAGAGCCCAAGTCGTAAAGGAGCATATCAACATTTTTAGAGACTTCCAGAAATGCTAAGTTCTTCAGATTATAGACATAGGTAAACATACATTGTACGCCATTACCAAACTAATGCTATCGTTATAATCTTATCAACTAAACAAGCATTTTGATATTCTTCTTCTACAGAATTTATAGCTTACAAAAATATAGTCACGTCATACGATAAATGCATCAATGGAAACTTTTAAATCGATAAGAACCTGATTATCTACTTTGCCAAGATAACAGTGTCAACGATGAAGAAACACCTTCCTCCTTGGTGCTCACACAACCTCCAAAATCTACTCTCTGACTATGGTTTAAAACTTCATCAAATGAAGAGATATGTATTGACTACAAACCATGTTAAGCTCGTTGTTTTGAGATTATTATCTCCTCAGTGCATCGAACAACTCTCCCAGTTAAAAAACTCTCCTTTTTGCCAATTCTCTTTGCGTTACTTTTTCCCAAAATTTGTTCAGTTTCCCCTTCTTATAACACTCTTCTTGACTCTCTATAATGATAATGTCTTTTCCAGAAAACATACACACTCCTTGGATCATCCCCTCGACTCAGCTAGAGTCATGGCTAAAAGACTCAACAAGATTCATAATGACTTGCCCCTAATTTTGTTTCCACTCTTACAGTTTGAAAACATAATAAATACAGAGCAGCACATTGAGGATTTGGTTTCAATCGATAGCTAACAAAATGCAAAACTCTACACATGTCAACGATGAGAACGTCCTTTTTGGAAGCTCAGAGAATGTGGTTGGCATCACCACTGCTCCACTTTCAAAGAGGCCGACAAGGCATTAACCAACGTTTGCCCATTTAATAAACACTTAAAGTGGTTCGATCCACCACTCAATATAATGAAGGCTCTCCTATTAGTATGCCTTTGGCTACTCTAGCATAACATTAATAACTTACCATGAGGTATTATCCTCATTTGACACATAAGCATATTCTTATTTGATTATATCAAATATGATTCACATAACATCACCTCAACTAGATAGTTATGGTTTAATCAATAAAAAGATAATATTATGACAAAGGAATATAGATAATGTGATTGGGTTGAGCTTGTTTCCCCATCACAATCAGTTGACAATATTCACGTATTCTTAACTCGACGAAATCATCTTAACGTTAAGAATTGGTTAAAACACGTCAAGAGACTTAGAAGTAATATGACAATCATTTTATGATAATAATGTCGTAATATTTATGTTTAATGTAAATAACCATAGTTCATATTCAAATGACATCATTAACGCTATTAATGACTATGACGATTTATTATGACTTACAAAGATTCGTAAGGTATTGACTACCTGTCGATTGGGTTTAGACTAACAAGTTAAGGCTTACCTTTCACAACACATTGGTTCACACTTTCATTAAACACTTATAACTCAGTTTGGAAAATAAATCACTCATAACCCGAGGTCTATATCTCTCTCCTCAAAAGATACTCTCTCTCTCTTTTCTTCGAGAGTCACCTAAAAGCCTGCAATCCTATATCAAACTTATAACCAATAAATTATGATCAGTGCATCGTTATTCAAATAATAAACCAAATCTCATAATGTAATATTAAATTGATAACAATATAATCATTTTCATAACTTGGTAAATGACATTCAATATAATTCCATGTCTTTCCTTGTCATAATCTATAACATCACAATTGATTTACTTATGTCCCAGTAAAAGTGAAAAGTTTAGTAAGACAAAAATTGGGGATGTAACATAACCTTCCCCTAAAGATTCATCATCCTCGATGATATAAGGTATCAAAATGCAACTAAAAAGAAAGTTCATTATTTTCAATTGGTAGCAACATTAAATAAGTGAAGAAACTTTTGGTAAAATTCATGGTAATCCTCCCATGTAACATTATCCTTTGCATATCGGTCCCACTGGACCTAGCACTACATAACCTCTACGTTATGCAAATAGTGTTTCCAAACCTCAAGCATTTAAGAAGCTTGATCATAACCATTCCTAGGTTCTATACTTGTTAAACATTCTAAGAATATAATATTCATATTTTACATAAATATATTTTTCATTTATGAATCACAAAAAGCATTATGCCTCCTGGCAATAACTGGTAATAGATTGATCCTTAAAATCAATAGAATTTATAACCTTGAAAATTTAGAAGGGTCCTTTATACGTAGGAACTGGTTTGGAATACATTCCATACCTTATGAAACTTTTTCAGGGGTTTAACCCTTAAAAGAATTTTTCCTTCTCTAATCGAGAATTGTCTTAGTGTACGCTTAACATTAACGTAACTTTTCTATTCATTATCAATTTCCACTGATCTTTTCTGATTAGCTAAATCTTTTCATCCATTTTTGATAACATTTTCAGACTAATGCTAATCCTATCTTCTAGCTTACCCAACTTATAGGAGTTCGGCATCTTTTTGTCCAATGTTTCAATTCAAGCCATCTTAATAGCAAAAGTTAGGTATTGCTAAAAATTTCACGTGATAAGTAGTCTCCCTACTTATATTGCTATTCCATGCAATATATTTGAAACAAGTCTTTCAAAACTTGGTTAACTCTTTTAACCATCTGTTCTCAGGATGATAAATTGTACTCTTATTAAGTTTAGTCCTTAGCATAGAGAACAAAGTTTGCCAAAACCTTGACATTACACGTACATTTATATCCGAGTTAACCTTCTCAGGAAACCATGCAATCTAAACACCTCTTGCACAAATTTGTGAGTTAACACTGATGCTCCATCAATCCAATTCCCTAGTATATAATGTGCTACTTTCAAGAGTTTATCAACCACAAAATGGCATCGTGTCTATTCCCAGACATAGGAAGACTTTGTACAAAATCCATACTAATAACTTGTCATTTCCACTCTGGCATATCATGTGGGTACAACAATCCTACATGTGTTGATGTTCTACTTTATCCCTTTGGCACTCCAGACAATATGTTATAAATCTCACAACATCATTGTTTATTCTTTTCAAGAATTAAAGAGGTTTTACAACTATTAGTAATTGGTTACCCCTGGATGTCCTGGGTATGGTATGATATGAACTTCTTTCCACACTAGTTTTCTTAATTTAGAAGAATTAGAAACATATATTCTTTCTCTGAAACTCAATAGTCCATTAGACTCAAAATGAAAACCTATCATACCTTGAATCTTTAAGATTTACCATAACAGCTTGCTTAACTTGCTCATCAAGTAAGGTACACCCCTTAATCCTTCTCCTGAGGCATCGGTTTTTCCCTGAAACTATCCTTCAGGTAGAAATTCACAGAATTGGTATTGTTGTAATTTCTCTTTTAATAGATCAATTGCCTCTTGCCATCTATCTATCCACTCAAATCATTTCCCTTAACCATTGCAGAACCACTTGCGCATGTTGGTAATGTTCTCCTTCATTCTTAGAATAAATAATTTATATCTTCCAGAAGTCTAGAACAAACATATCTAAACTATCTCTAAACAAACTGTTCATGAGATTCATGAATGCGATAAGGCATTTGTAAGTCCAAACTACAAACTCACAGTGCCCACTTCTTGTCTAAAAGTTGTTTTATATGTATCCTCATCCTTCACTCTTAACTAAAGATATATTGATCTCTAATCAATCTTTGAAAACATTTCAGCTCCATGCATCTAATCAAAGAGGTCATCAATATGCGTGAAAGATATTTTTTCTTTATCATTGCTTTAATGAGCATACGATCTACTAAATACACAATTACAGAGTTATGTCCTTTCTCTTGACAAAGATAACAGGTACACCCCATATTGAAATACTGGATCTAATCAAACCTTTAGCCAATAATTCTCATAATGGGGCTTTGATTCCATTAATTCTATAATTGTCACATGGTAAGGTACTTTCCTAGGTAACCTATCCCAAACTCTAGGGGGAATAAAATTTTTAGTTGCTTAAATCACTTGTTCCATCAACTTTGGTGAAATGACTTTCTTCATATCTAGAATAGTTCTAAGGCAAGCCTATCCTTTGCTTCCTTTTAGGGTCTATGATTCCTAGGATTTTCATTACTTACACTTTATTCTTGGTGATTTTCCTTTCTCATCCCATGAGAAATCTCATTTTCCCCCTTCAGGGTTTCCTTGATTTCTTACTTTCTTTTCCAGAATACTAGGTATCTCCTTGGTTTTTACAAACATGGTTAGGATTACTCCAATTTGATCAAGAGACTAACTGATGGTTTATTCTATTCTAAACTCTTACCCTTGTTTGGTTCTTGAAAGAAACATGTCATTTTTCTCGTACCAAAAAAAACAAGTTATCTAATAGTGTTCTGAATCTAAGTGACTCAAAACATCAAACATATTTATCTCATAACAATAAAAAGATTGATACAAAACATTGTCATCTTCATTATAATTTATTCAGGAGTAACTACAACCTTATTTATATAGTTGATAAGAAAAGACTACATGTCACTGTCGATCTAACAATCTTCCAATTAAACAATCATAGAGGGTGGATGTACACACAAGTACTCCTCCAACACCTCATTCGTAAAGAGAAGTATCACAACAACCCCCAAGTGACATGTCATAACTAGCTACAGTTTACTAGGTTTTTACTACACAAGTAGAAATAGTAGGATTCTTGGCCAGTTCAAAACATTGTTTTCTTTCTGCCTAAATATGCTTAAGTGTGTCAACAAAAGTCTCTAAATCCTCTAGCCATGTACCTTCAGAGTAAATAAAATGCTCTTTAAGTTCAACCTCCTCAATAGGTTTCTTCTTAACCACTAATTCAGGAAAATGTTGGGGAACAAACTTCCTAGTAGTTTTCTTTATTCTTCTCCATGCCATTCTGGCACAAGAAAATTCAAACATTAGCTAACCACATAATGCTGACTACAGGTTAGAAAAGTGGACTCATAATCCCTAGTGTCGAACCCAATAGCTCTGATACCATATGTAACATCCACGTTCTATAAACATAGTAAAAACTAGAAATTTACCATAAAGTAATTTAACAAGGTAAATATGAGATAGAGAAATTTTTTATTTTATTCAACATATAATCAAGTAACTACAATTCCAAGATTTCTCATTACAAAATACAATAAACCATATTGTCTTTCTCAAGTACAATGTTTACAAAAGTAATTCAATTACAAATATATGCTTAGATAATGTTTTACATAGTCTCAATAAACACAAGTCTCAAAGATATACTGCATCCAGAAATATGACATCTTTATCACAAGCCTCGGCATGTCTTCTGCTAGAGAGAGAGAGAGAGTATCTTTCCAGTGATTTACCTCCATCCACAAACTGGAGGTCTCCCACACATCTTCCACATAGGAAGTGGCCCTACCCTTCACGAGGAATATAGACCAAAGGTGACCAGTGGTTATTTGCCTTTCTGAGTACATAGTGTTGTATCTTACACAACTCTATCAATCATACAACCCTAGATACCCTCTAGCTAAGTATGATTTCTGATAGGTTGTGCAATCCAGATACAGTGAACCGACAATGCATGCAGAGACATATGCATTACTATGGCCATAGTTTAAATACAAATGATGTTCACAATGAATGTCGTCGTAATGTTCACCCACCCCAACTAGAATTGGATACTGTCATATTCCTACAATTTGACTTGGTCAACTATGTTAACTTATGAAGTCCTAACAATTTCAATATTTAAGTCTTCCCAACCTAGACAAGTTTACCTTCACTATCTATTTTCCATAGACCTTATCGACCACCTATCTTTATGAGAATTCTCATTGCATCATTGCAATACCTGAGATCCAAGACTTATCGTCTTATAAGTATTTTTAATCAATTTATAAACAATCTAATAAGTTATCAAACCAATGATAAACGTTGTCGATAAGATCACGTCATCCTTTCAATAAGTAAATAAAATGAACATTATTATTATTTAGGGTACTCGACCTTCTTTGTCAACCCATATAGAAACAAATTGTGACCTAAAAATGTTCATTTAATAACTTAACCCTACTGGGTCAATCTAGGGTTTGCTTTTCCTTTTCCATGATAATGGAGTATAGAACAATCAATTGTAGAAGGAATAGTGTTTAAGTAAATGTCTTTCCTTTAGTCTTTTTTTCGACTTAAAGGTCGTTTCAAACTTCCAAACAATTCTACTTTAAAATATAAGAGAATACCTCAATAACAATAATGCCAAATGATTCAACTCTAAATCTAAGCTTCTCCCAAGTTTAGTTTAACCAATTGATAGTTAAATCCCAATTGCTATCCATATGAAATCATATTAAAGTTCTTCTCTTTTAGCATAATGATTTCATTGTCAATCTATTTAGTGATCATGAAGGTTTAATATGTATAATTACCCTATTGGGTCAATTTTTAGGTTTTTATCCTTTCTTATACCATTATAATGGATCAACAAACATATATTCTCATAAAGTAATAGTCTAGTAAGCAAGAGGATTAACCCATAGGTCTTATTTTTTACTACAAGGTCATTTCTAGGTTTTATCACTCTTGACTAGAAATACTATTGTTTTTCATGGTTTTTAACCACTAAAAGGTTGTCCAACTTTTTATAACTTGATTATTTTCCCTTTACAAAGAGAACTTAATTATATCTAATCCTATGGTTCCATATGAGTCTAGAATATTGACTTAGGTTTGATTTGATAACCCAAGAATAAAAACTAGTCTGAGTTGTTAGTCAACCCTAGTTAAATGTATCATTTAATATCCTCTAGAACTCAACGTTAAGTTTCTCTTTCCTCTTCCTTAACTAAGATATATCGAATCATTAATAAACCAGTGATGGGGATTACATCTCACCTTTTGCATATGCTAGAAGGTAACCCCAAATGATATCACAATCATTTAAAGACTAATGTATCCTTACGGTTAAAAGGTACTATTGCTATAGTAAGCTACGTCTTACTAAATATATATAACATGGTTGTATAGTTTTACACTTGAAATATACGCAAGTGAGATCATAAAAACATAGATAATCCACTTGAATAATGTCATTCTAAATGTGTATAATATGAATATGCATATATATATATATATTTAATACAATAATATACGAGTAACTACTCTCTTATTATCACTGTCCAAGGTCATAGATAATTCCATTTCCTACTTAGATTAAGTAAGACTATATGATAACCCTGATACAGAACTATTACAAATTCTATTGGTTTGATAGGAGCTTGATAAGAAGTAAATATTATGACATAATAATCTACGACTGATCAAATCTAGAAAGTCATACTCATTCTAGTTCTCACTTCGGCCATATGACATGTAGAATTCTAGATATACCTTTGTGGCATGTTTAGAGAAAGCCTTCTTATTAGGTTTTTGTTCCTCACAGAGCCCAAGTCGTAAAGGAGCATATCAACAACTTTAGAGACTGCCAGAAATGCTAAGTTCTTTAGATTATAGACATAGGCAAACATACGTTGCACGTCATTACCAAACTAATGTTATCATTATAATCTTATCAACTAAACAAGCATTTTGATATTCTTCTTCTACAGAATTTACACCTTTACAAAAATATAGTCATGTCATACGATAAATGTATCAATGGAAACTTTTAAATTGATAAGAACCTAATTATCTACTTTGCCAAGATAATAGTGTTGACGATGAAGAAATGCCTTCCTCCTTGGTGCTCACGCAGCCTCCAAAATCTACTCTTTGACTGTGGTTTAAAACTTCATCAAATGAAGAGATATGTATTGAGTAGAAACCACGTTAAGCTCATTGTTTTGACATTATTATCTCCTCAGTGCATTGAACAACTCTCCCAATTACAGAACTCTCCTTTTTGCCTATTCTCTTGGTGTTACTTTTTCCCAAAAGTTGTTCATTTTCCCCTTCTTATAACACTCTGCTCGACTCTCTATAATGATAATTTATTTTTTGAGAAAACATAACACTCTCTGGATTATCCCCTCGACTCAGCTGGGGTCATGGCTAAAAGACTCAACAAGACTCATAATGAGTCGCCCCTAATTTCGTTTCCACTCTTATAGTTTGAAAACATAATAAATACAGAGCAGTATGTTGAGGATTTGGTTTCAACTGATAGCTAACAAAATGCAAAACTCTACACATGTCAACAATGAGAACGTCCTTTTTGGAAGCTCAGCGAATGTGGTTTGCATCACCATCGCTCCACTTTCAAAGAGGCCGATAAGGCATTAACCAACATTTTCTCATTTAATAAATACTTAAAGTGGTTCGATCCACCACTCAATATAATGAAGGCTCTCCTATTAGTATGCCTTCGACTACTCTAGCATAACATTAATAACTTACCATGAGGTATTATCCTCATTCGACACATAAGCATATTCTTATTTGATTATATCAAATATGATTCACATAACATCACCTCAACTAGATAGTTATGGTTTAATCAATAAAAAGATAATATTATGGAAAAGGAATACAGATAATGTGATTGGGTTGAGCTTTTCTTCCCATCACAATCTGTCGACAATATTCATGTATTCTTAACTCAACGAAATCACCTTAATGTTAAGAATTGGTTAAAACACCTCAAGAGACTTATAAGTAATATGACAACCATTTTATGACAATAATGTCATAGTATTTACGTTTAACGTAAATAACCATAGTTCATATTCAAATGACATTGTTAACGCTATTAACGACTATGACGATTTATTACGACTTACAAAGATTTGTAAGGTATCGACTACCTGTCGATTGGGTTTAAGTAAACTAACAAGTTAAGGCTTACCTTTCACAACACATTGGTTCACACTTTCGTTAAACACTTATAACTCGGTTTGGAAAATAAATCACTCATAACCCAAGGTCTATATCTCTCTCCTCAAAAGATACTATCTCTCTCTTTTCTCTGAGAGTCATTTGAAAGCCTGCAATCCTATATCAAACTTGTAACCAACAAATTATGATTAGTGCATCATTATTCAAATAATAAACCAAATCTCATAATGCAATATTAAATTGATAACAACATAATCATTTTCATAACTTGGTAAATGACATTCAATATAATTCCATGTCTTTCCTTGTCATAAATCTATAACATCACAATCGATTTACTTATGTCCCAGTGAAAGTGAAAAGTTTAGTAAGACAAAAATTGGGGATGTAACAACATTCATGTTGCCCTACAAGAACATGGTGACAACAAATTCTCAGATCTATATCTAAAACATTTAAGTGGTGACCAATTTAAGTTGAAGGAAGAATACAAGGCTTTGAAAGTGAAGAAATTCATTCAGTACAAAGACTTCCCTACATTTGCAGAAGATGAATGGGTCCAGTACATGTTGAGCAGGATCCATGATGAGTTCTTGTGGCTCGAAAAGCCCTTTAAGATCACCAAGGATGTTATTAGGGCTGTGGTAGGATTAAACTCTACTGGTAACGTGCCTCTGTTAAAAGTTGTGAAGAATAACACTATGACAGAAGTAACTGGAGATTAATTTGACAAGAGGGCATTAACAATCAATGATATTATAGACCACGCAATGAGGTTTGGATAAATGGTAATTGGATATAAGATCTATTTCTCCAACTGGGAGAACTTTGTCTCTAGTACTGCTATATACGTTGCTTATTAGATGATTAAGGAGAATGTAGACTATGATCTCTGTGAATTGCTACGACAATAGCTAATAGAAAACTTGAAGAAGTCAAAGGAGAGAAAATACCCCTTCAAATTTGGTAAGTTGATCATTTTTTATTCTTCTACTTCATGCAAGAATTACCCAGAATGAAAAACTTGTTCTGGTTAAACAATCAACCAGTTGCAGTGCAAATTAGGGATCATTTAAGTAGCATAGGAAGCTATGAGGAACAAACCACATCCCTATGGGGCTATTTCAAAAATTTCTAGAGAATCATGCAATCTAGGGAAAGGATTCCCAAGGGAATTGTTGACAAATACAAAAATGACATGCTTTATTATTACAAAAGACCAATGCATGATGGAGGCTATTAAGCCTAGGATAGTTTGGATTATGCCAATGGGGTATGAAGTAGATGGAAAAATACTGGATAACTATGCCCAACACATGTTAAGAAAACCTAGGGACCTCAAAGAAGAAAGATTTGAAACCTATGAGGAGTTGTCAACAAAAGTCTTTGTTGAGTAGAGAATGTCAGAAATATCAAAAAATGATTAGAAGATGGCAGAAAAGTATGCCTTGAAAAAGGGTTTTACCAAAGACTAAATCAAAGAAACAAGAACAAGGGCAGAAGCAGAAAGGACAACCAAAGAAAAGCAAGATGAACCTATGAAGGCTCCAAAAGAGCCTGAGAAGAAATCAAATGAGCCTATAGTTACTAAGAATAGAGCAAGAGCTTCTACCTCACAAACTACATCCAGTGAAACAACTTCTGTAATTGCTTCTGAATCCTCTGGTCCCACACCCTCTGCAGGTGTGGAAGTCCCTACAACAAGTCATAAAAGATAGAAGAAAAAAGCAAAAAGAATGCATGTGAGTATAAGAGTTGATGAGGAGGAAACAAGATCTGATGAAGAAGTTACAAAGATGAAGGTTAAATCAGCAGAAGCCTCCAGTACTGGTCAAGGCAAGCCCTCCGGTAAGAGGAATGGAAGAAAGAAGGAAAAGAAGGTAGAGCTTGTGAAAGTACAGGCTACAATAACTCTAGAAGATGTATTGAAGGTCATTACAGTTGATGGCAATCTAAAACCTATTGCCCAACTATATGATGACTATGATGATGCAGACAAAAGTATCATTGAGACTGTTGTTATCAAATATCTAGACATATACAACAGAGCTCTTATTGAGATAATTTCTGATCTTCAAAATAGCTTGGGAAGTATAATGTCTGCAAGAAAAAAAGATGCTATGGCCAAGGACATTGAGCTTAGAGAGCATACATTAATAAAGCTCTGTCCTGAAATCACCCCAAAACAAAAGGCAAAAATCTCCAAAGTGCTTCATAAAGAATTTAGAACAAAGCGGAGGATGAACACTCTAATGGCAGATGACCTTGAGAACGTAGTCAAAGAAACTAAGGAAATCACCCTAAGAGTGTTGAAGGAATTTCATCTCCCAACCATATATGATAATGAAGAAAAAAATGTTGGAGATGACACATCTAATCTAGATGTTAGCATGGACTAAGGGCCAGACAATAATTAAAAGATAAAGGAGAAAGAAGATCAAGCCCCTGCTATTGGTGACCTAGACGCTGCTGAAAATAATCAAACAAAATCAAGTCCTCCTATAGATTGACAAACTGATAATCAAGAACTTGATCAAGTTAAGAAAAACCTGCACCAGAATAAAATATTGATCAACAAGAGAATATGGACCTAGAACCTCCTGAACAGAACAATGAAGATGAAGTGTCAAAAGAAATGATAAGAGACACTGTTGCTGCCCCAATTGATTTTGTCAAGGAACTTTTGGAGAGACAACAAGATTTGGATGAGTTTGAGCTTCTACAAGGACCAATAAATTTGACCTCAATGTCTCCTGTGCAAAAATTCAAACTAGTATCAATTGTTCAAGCAAAGGCATAGGAAGAGATGCTAAAGTCACATATGGAGGATAGTGAACCCATTGGTGAAACATCTAGTATCCTGGAGAAGTTGATACCCTCACACCAAAAAGACACATCATTGCCACCAATAGATCAACTCAAGGGATTAATAAACTCAGTAAGTACACAGTTTGAGTCATTTGAAAAGTCTGCAAAAATAAAAGTTAGAAAAAAATATAACATGAGAAAATGTTAGTTGAGTTAAAGACCATGATGGATAATGATAAAATTCTACTAGACAATAGTATCAAAGGTATAGAAAAGGCTATTAAGGAATCATATGATATATATAAATTTTTCTTATCATGGCCAGAAGTTACAAAGGAGTTCTAGAAGAAAAATTAAGGATCTGGAACTCCAATTACTAATTAGATATCTCTAAGTCATACGATCCGGCAACTAAATCAATAAGAAGTAAAGAGATACAAGTTGCAAATATCCACAATGACTTAAGCAATCTAATGAATAAGAGGGAAGAAGTCAAAAATAGGTTGTGCCAGTTAAGAGGGCTGATAAGTCCTAAACTAGATTCAATGACTAATCTGGCAGAAGAAGCTTTGAATTCAAAAACAATAATTGACACACCCTCAGATGTACAGAAGGTAAAAAAATTAGTTTTTTTGATAAATGGTCACATTCAAATTTTGGAGAGTGCAAAAAATAGATGGGATGGAGTGTCAGCTCTAATAAAGACCATTTATAATGATATTCTACCTCCTACAACTAACTAATCAAGTTAAGATTGTACCTGTACATATGCAACAGAGTAAGATAGTTTTGAAGTTTTGACACAATTTTGCTACTTGTACATACAGCTTTGGCATTGATGTCAAAGGGGGAGAAAAATATCTAGTGCAAAATGGCCAAACATTTCAAGGGAAGAAGAAAAATAGGGTGTACAGAGTAAGGGGGAGAAACACAAGCATTTTTCACTAAGTGTTGCCATCAATGCCAAAGGGGGAGATTGTTGGCAAAATAGTCAAGAGACACTGCTAATATGATGTTGTCATTGATGGCAACAACCTGACATGTTTGGAGACAACTCTTGAAGCAAAGCTGTGTATAGTATTTTGGTCCGGAAATATTAACTTAGCCAAATTGACTAAGTATTGATAGCACATTGAGACAATGACAGTAACTCAATTTCTACTCTTGCAATTGAAGATCTTGTCATACAATTCTAGTATGTTACTCTTAGCTATCTGGTGAAGTCATGATTCAGTGTTCAAGTCCTAACTTCCTCCAGAAGTCATATGGTGAAATGTCTAAGTCCAGGTGAACAAAGTTACGTCAGAAATAGTACAGAGTACCTGAGTAATCTAGTCCACATTCCTCCACTGATGAATATTTTGATTTTTAGTTTTGAAGAATTGAAGATACATGTCATGAGCATCTAAATCCAAATTTGTGGAGCTTGAAGTTCATCGGTTCACATTCTACAAGTTCTCCAGTATCGGATTTCAGGTTGATAGTATTTCTCTGTGATAGAACAACAGTTATGAGATCTGTATTTCTCTATGAAATAATATTATGCTATGTGGTTCTAAAGGTATGCTAAGAGGTCCATAATGAATGTTGGCTATGAATCTCAGAGTCTCATATGGTTCACAATGGAAGTTATGGTATAACAGTCAAGCTAATTGTGTGTGCACTTAAGGGTTAAGCTGACAGTCATGTTAGATCGATATGTGGTGAAGGTATATGATTGGAATCATTAATCTAAGTGGTTCTATAATAGGTCTAGACTCATATGAAGAGTCTTGCATGATTGATTGGGTCTGCATTGTTGTTTGGGCACAATATTAGGCCGATAAGGTATAACTTGAATATACAAGCTTTATCTTTTGCATACCTAGTTTGACGAAATTCTTGATGCAAATATATAAACTCGATAGATTTTGGCTTTGGAGGATGTATTGTAAATGAAGATAATACAAATTCAATGTGTGTGTGATCTAAGATAGTTTTGTGATTAGAAAAAGATAATAAGGGTAGAAAAGTAAAGTATATGTGAAGTAGAGCATAAAAAGCAAAGCAGACATTATGAAGACATTAAGTCTGTATACTGAGCTATAAATGGAACTGCACCTTTGCATTTTGTAGATGCACTTGTAGCAGTTTTCTTCTAGCAGTGAACCAATCCTTCTCTATCTTCTCTTCTCTTCTTTTTGGCAATGAGCCTATTGCAGTGAACACTTCTTTGGATAGTGAGTCCTTGGGCAGTGAGCCTTCATGTAATTCGGTATTTCTATCTTAATATATTTTGAGCTAACACACACCGTGGTTTTTCCCAAGTTTTGGGTTTTCCAAGTAAAAATCCTGTTGTCTATGTGTTATGTCTTTATGGTTGCTATTCTTATGTTTGTTTTGCTTTCATCTTATTGAATGTAGTAAATGGATTAATAAATATGTGAAAGAGAAGTTTTATAGAATATTGATTCACACCCCCTCTCAGTATTCTTTGTGATCAATAGGATTATGTCAACATTGACTACATATAGATCTTTAATACCTCTGGTAAGCAGATAATCATTCCTCTCACCCTACACCTAGAATGACAACAATATTGCATTTTCCCTAGCAGATGAATCCACTTAACAATGCATACATAGGGGCAAAAGGGAAAGACCCACAAGCATAATTCTCTATTGATGTTTCAGTTTCAAGGTTCCTTGGAACCCTAGAATCCTAGCAAAGTGCATAGTAACATGCCAAAACACGACATGATGCATCAGTGACTCTTCTACATGATCTAGACTGTAATTAATGATCAATTTGAGTCATGAAAGTGAAGAAGAAGAGTTCCATATGCCTCCAGGTACCTATGGACCCCTCAAGGATAGATTTTCATCATAGAAGCATGGTCAATTCAACTGTTTGTTATGGTCCCCTCTCCAAATATGCATGTAGATGATTGCAACAAGTACGAGTGACCTGCAAACATTTTCTCAACTCCAAATCTATGTCCAAATTATAAGGTTGAATTATAATTCTATAGATAGAGGCTTTTATAATATGTATAGGAGGTTGGTCTTGGAACCAATTTCATGACTGTGTCTCAATAGTGTTCTAGGACATCAAATGATGTAACCTATTTTGTAAAGGGATTAGATGCATTTTGTAAAGCATAAGAAGGGTTATCAATGAGAGATGCATGTAATGGTATGTTTCTGTGATATATTGTAATAATTTAGGAGGGTGTTTGAACCTAGTTACTCATCCTCTATTGCCACATTTGTTGGTATGAATTACAATAGAGGTTAGAGAAACATGTGACAATGTTTTAATTCATTGCAAAGATTTTGTGACACTCTTTCTTACTATTCCATGTAGGTTTTTGCATTTCTATATGGATTACTAAGAATGACCATTGCATGGGATGAGATATATGCATTGTATGATGATGCACTTATGTTTCCATTTATGTTTTATTATTGCATCTCTTTCATTTTTGTAATCCATGACTCTATTGCCTAATGGAGTAGGCAGTGACTTGAATGGTGATAGGCCGACAACTTCTAAATTTAAATCTCTTTCTTGTTACCAGTAGGAGTAGTCTAGGTTCCACCACACTTGCCTGATTCAACATTATTAAGTGTTATACCTTGTGAAGTATTTAAATTTAAACATCATAAGAGAAGCATGCCTATGTGTCTTTCCCTCTTGGAACTTATATGTATGCATTGTTAAGTGGGTTCATCTAGTAGGGAAAATATAGTATTGTTGTCATTCTACGTACAGGATGAGAGTGGAATGATTATCAACTTATCAGAGGTCTTAAAGGTTTGTATGTAGTCAGTACTGACATGAACCTAGTGAGAATTATAGGGGTTCATAGTGCATTGGGTATGGCTTCTTAAGGGCCTTTTGTGTATCATTTTATTTCTCTTTAATTGTCCTCTTATCTAGACCTCAGGGAATCCCCATCTTGGCCTAGCAGAGCCTAAAGAAGAAGGTGAGTTTATCCACTCACAAAAATTGGTCCATTCATGCCACTATTTGATTATAAGTGTAACAAATGCCTATTCATTATCTAAACAACAATAACTTAACCACAAACACATAATTTTCTTTTATCATTTCAAAAAGTAATCATCTCATATAAATAAGAAAGTTGCAAGAATTGTATCTCAATTTTAATCATTTTATAAAGTACAATTTTACATCCATGATACATATTTCATTTTTACAATGATGCATCTCGATTATGATGCTTTTACAATATCAATATGATAGATTGTACAATCAAATAGAATTAATGTTGTTTTGAATAACCAAGTCATCGGTAATCTTCAACTACAAGAGGGGTAGCATCACTCAAGTGCTTTTCCTCCAACCAAAGACTAGTGGCCCCCCATGTTGGCAAGAGACACTTCTACACATGATAGATGTTGTCATTGATGGAAACTAAGACTATTCCACTCATCCACATAACATAATTTGTTCTTATCGGAAGTCAGAATGAGAATTTATCTAAGTCTGGGGAGCCATAAATAGAGCATATGGCAGAGTTCAATATTTTAACCAGCGGATCTCTCTAGTTAATCATTGTGTGTTGCGAATCTAAGGGAGTGTAGAGGGATGTCAGGACAATCCAAATCTAAGATTTCAGCCTCTGGTGGAAAGGGGTTAAAAGATATGAGCATCTGAGTACTGGGTCCTAATATGATAGAATAGTTCAGTGAAGAACAAGCCGACTTATGTTTGATCCCTGTGCGGATCCAATAGAAGTGTTTTGGTGAGTTACATATGGGATATAATGTTAGTGGCCAACATCTATTGTGACATGCAAGTGCTATTTTTGGTATGCATCTTTATTTGTGTATGTATTCAGCTAACTAAACAGAGTATTTGTATTATGTGTTAAGTTCTTCACAAGGCTAACAGAAAGGAGATTGAATTATTGATGCATATATATATAGCTGATAGATTCGAGTATTGTGGTGTGTGTTAGTGATGTGAATATGGTGTAAGTGTGAAAAAGATAGACAAAAGTGTGAAAGAGAAGAGATCTGAGGTCCAAATTATGGAAGAGCAGTAAACAGGGCAGAAAAAAGATGACGTGTGTAAAATTAGTATTTTGTGCTTAACTAGAACTAAATTCTTGCATTGGCAGATGCTACTTATTAGTTCAACAATCTGTAAACCTTTTGTAAACATTCTTGTAGGTAGTGAGCCTCTCTTGAGTAGTGAGCTCTGGACAATGAGCCCAAATGCATGTGCATTCCCCTCTTTGTAATACTTTTAACAGAGTATAATCTTTGTGGGTTAACTGCCACCGTGGTTTTTCCCTTAACCGAGTTTCCACGTCAAAATCTTGGTGTCAAGTGTGTTTCTTATGTTTCTACTCATATGTTGTTGATTCATGCTTTAATGTTTACATCATTAATCTGATAGTAAGTTGATAAAGAAGGTTAAAAGCAGAAAACGTTTAAATTTGTGGGACAACTGATTCACCCCCTTCTCAGTTGTCCGGTCTAATTCCAACAATTGGTATCAGAGCAAGGTTCCTTTGAAAAAGTTTAACAGCTTGAGGAATATTTGGGAAGGCAGTAAAATGGATAAATAGAACCTCCAAGGGCAACTTAATCTCGCTTTAGAAGATCTTGAGCAGTCCAGAGCAAAAGTCAAAGAGCTGCAAGAGAACCTTAAAAATGCTGAAGACTTCGTCGAGATTTTAAAAGAAAAATTGAGCAAATCCAATGAAAAGAAAAAGGAGCAACCTCTTTAGCCAGGAAATCATAATGAAGATAATAACAAGGATAAGGCCCTGAAAGAAAAGACCAAGGAATGTGAGAAGTTAACTAAAGAAGTTATTGTACTAAAACATGAGATGGAATTCAGGGTAATGAGGCTAACCAAGGAAATTAAAGATAGGAAGAAAATTGAAGAAGACCTGAATCAAAATTTAAAAGAAATAACTAAAGAATGCTACAGATTGGACAAAATAGCTGGCCTCCTAGAGTCTAATCTACAAGAAAGTAAAGAAAATAAAAGAGAACTTGAGAGGCAAATTGCTACTCTCAGACATGACCTAGAAGTTACAAATGAATACAAGGAGAAGTTCAAGATAAGCTCAACTAAACTTGAAGCACTGCTTGAAAGTCAAAAAAAGGCTAACGACAAGCATGGTCTTGGATATGAGAAAGGTGAAATCTCTGGATCCGGACAAAGAAATTTTCAACCAAGGAATGGGAAAAACAGATCTAGAAGACCTTTGGTAAGACAACCTAATGCTCAAAGATATCTATCATTCAATGGAAATTGTTTTAATTGCAATAAATTTGGTCATAGAGCTACTCAATGCAGAAATAGAGTAAATCAAAATGGTCCATCCTTCTTCAGTCAATGCTTCAAGTGTAAGAGGTATGGTCATATATCAAATGAATGCCAAAGTATGATAATAAATAACTCTATAGGAAATGGCAACTCTTTCAACGGTTACTACTTTACTTGCAATGGATTTGGACACATGGTTAAGTGGTGCAGGTCAAGAGGAAATCAAGTATATAAACAAAGAAAGGTTGTGTGCTTTAATTGCAATAGATCTGGACATATTGCAAGATTCTGTAGAAGTAGGAATAATGAAAGAAGAGGTCTGGTGAACAGAAAACTAGATGAGTAGAGACAAGACAAAGGCAAGGGCAAAATTGATGTGAATGGGATTAGGAATGAAATGAGAAAGACATGGGTCAAGAAAAGTGTTATAAACAATAATAATGGGTCTGCACCAGAATCCAATGCTGACAATTCCTCCTGGAATTGAATTTCGAGCTCTGACTTAGGGGGATCTGCATTGAAAATCAAATTCCCCCAGCCAGTAAGTGGGTGCCTGGATCTAGCATAATGAGAGAAGATATTTTGAATTGTTTCAGAACTTTTGGAAGGATTTCTAGAAGAAAAGATGTTGATATGGAAATTTACGGAGTGATTCATGAAGAACTATTCAAGAAACTGAGTAACCAGATGAAGTTAGGGCAGAGCATTTATTACAAAGGCAAATTAGCTTTTGTGGAGCATAAAAAGGTGTTCACTCATCATTTGAATCACTTTGCACTTGAAGAAAACAAGAAGAATAGTGTCTGAGCTAAAATTACAAGGAATTGAAGTGTGACTGGAGAATTTATTCACAACCCTAATTTTGTGAAAAATGTATTTATCTGCGGAGCTTTGAACTTATAATCCTTTTGCAATGACTACACCTTTGGTCATTGATATTACTGAAAGGACTCGACCCAAATTTAAGAAATATCCACACAAATCTATAGAAGTTGACCCATTAGGTGCATTTTCAAGTGTTCTGTATGGTGTGCTGTATATTGAAGATATTAGGGTTTATATTCATGTGAGCATAGATGAATTTGGGGACTCAAGGTTTGTAGATTTGTTTAAGATTCATCTAATGGATGAAAATCATGATCTTAAAACCGAGTATAAAGCACTGCATGATAAACATTTTATTCAGATTATGGGGTTTCCAACATTTGATGAAGATGAATGGATCCAGTATGTTTTGAGTCAGATGCATGATGAATTCATATGGCAGTTAAAACTATTCAAGATTACCAAGGATGTTATAAGAATTGTGACTGGGTTAAACTCAACCGGTGGATTACCCATGTTAAAATTTGTGAAAAACCAAACTGTTACTGATGCAACTGGTGCAAAATTTGATAAGAGGGCTATGACCATAAATGACAATATAGAACCGGATGTGAAGTTTGCTTCCATGGTGATTGGCTACAAGATCTATCACTCTAGCAGAGAGAATTTAGTCTCTAGAACTGCTATATATGTAGCATATCAAATGTTGAAGGAGAATGCAGATTATGACCTATGTGAGTTGTTACAGAACCAGCTGATTGAGAACATGAACAAAATTAAGAAAGATAAGAAAAACACTTTTAAATATGGTACATTGGTTCTATGCTTGTTCTTCAACTATATGAATGAAGTACCTAGAGTAAAGGGTGTCCACTAGACTAATGATGAGCCAGTTTCTATTCAGATCAGAGATCACCTACACAACATTGGTGACTCTAAAGCACATGAAACTGCAATCTAGGGATACTTCAAGAACTTTCAGAGTATGATGCATTTAAGGGAAAGAATCCCTACAACAATTGTTGAGAAGTACAAGAATGAAATATGTTTCATGGTTGACACTAATCAATGCTTAATGGAAGCAGTAGAACCCAAAACTGTTTGGATCATGCCAATGGGGTATGAAGTGGATGAGAAAATTTTGAATGTGTATGCTCAACACCTTTTGAGCAAGCCAAAAGACACAACAGTTGAAAGATTTGGGACATATGAGGAACTAAGTGTAAAACTGCATGAGAAGCTCACAAAACTTGAAACCAAAAGGAAAGTAAGAAAAGAAGTTGAGTAGTTGGCTGAGAATCTAGGCCTCACAAAGGAAGCTGTGAAACAATTCAGGGAAAGAACCAAAAAGGCAGAGAAGGAGAAACAAGATAAGAAACAAGGAAGTGCTCTAGTAGAATCCTCCTCCACTCTAAGGACTACTAGGAACTCTGCTGCTATCCCTGTTCCCCAAAATCTACCAATCGTGAGAAACCAGAGGAAATACCATTCGGTGAAGAAGGTAAGAGAAAGAAAACAAAAGCTGTAAGAACCTATAAGAGCACAAAAGATGATGAAGAAGAAACAGATTCAGATACTGAGGTAAAGGAGTTGAAAGCTTATAGAACAAAAGCTACCAAAGTGACTAAGGAAAAGCCTTGCGAAAGCAAAAGGGCAAGAAAAAGGTAGAAGATAGATACATATGTTGAGAAGCCCACACTTTCTGTGGAAGATGTAATAAAATCAGTCATTGTGGATAGAAATTTGAAACCCATGACTAAATTTTATGATGAATACAGTGATACATATAAGAAAATGTTAGAGGAAGTGACTATTAGATATTTGAATATCTATAACAAGGCCCTGATTGAAATAACTTCTGAGATCCCTCAAAGTCTTACAAATATTTTGGAGTTGAGGAAAGAAAATGCAAAGAGCAAGGATATAGAGCTTAGAGAACATGTATTGATAAAACTATGCCCTCAGATCACTCAAGTTCAAATGAATATGATATTCAAAGAAGTGAAGGATTAATTCAGGAGCAAGAAGAGAATGAACAAACTGATGCTTGGAGAATTAGATGAAATAGTTAAAGAGACACAAGAAATACTTCTAAGTGCATTGGAGAGACACAATCTTCCATTTGTTGAGGAGGAGACTGATGAGGGGATTGATTCATTAATCCCAGATATTAAAGAAATGAAAACTGATGAGCAACAAACTAAGGTTGATGACTCCTCTGCTCTGAAAGTGGAACAAATAAACAAGGAAGATACATATATAGTGGATAAAACTGATGATGTAGGAGATGCTCTAACTCTTCCTCATCAATCCAGGAAAGAAGACAATGTTGAGAATACTACTGCTACACAAGATCCTCCGGAACAGATTGCAGATTGTGAGGACAAAGGAAAGAATACCCCTGCAGATGACATAGAGAAAGGTGAAGTAGAGAAAGAAGAAGAAGACCAAGGTAAGGAAGATAAAGTAGAAGAAGATGGTGCAAATGTTGATGGACCCAAACAAAATAGTCCCAATACTAAGAAAACTCAAGGAAAGGAAAGTGATCCAGAAATTGTGGCAAGAGACACTGCAAATGCAGTGAAGAGTTTTCTGAGTAAAGAGATGCTAGAGTTTGATGAACTAGAACTGATTTAAGGACCACTGAACCTGGATACTCTCTCTCCGGTCCAAATGATGAAGATAGCATCTTTCACACAGGCTAAGGCAAGTGAAAAGATTTTGAAATCCAACATAGAGGATAGTGACCTATTAGGCCTTGCATCCAGGGTATTAGAAAAGATAATGCCAACTTTCCAGAAGAATCCATCTGATTCTCCCTCTGGAAATTTGAAGAACCTTGTAAATTCTGTGAGTACACACTTTGAGTCTTTTGAGAAGTCTGCAGAGATTAAAATCTGAAATGAATTTTTGGATAAGAGATTTAGTGAGCTAAAGGATCTAATAGGAAAAGATAGAAAGATACTTGATATTAGTATAAAGAGTATTCAAAATACTCTCAATGACGGAGGTGATGTATAAAATTTTTGTCTATCTTGGCCCAAAGTTATTGAGGATATTGAGAGAAATATAAAGGAACAGAAACAAAATTTGGTGAATTTATTTAAAGATTTTGATCCTCTAACAGTTTCTTCGGCAAGTCAGGAGTGTCAAGCAATCATCTTGACTAATGAAATAAAGAAACTTGTTAAAGAAAAGAGAAATATTATGGAGAGAATGTGTGAGCTCTAAGGATTGATTTCCCCCAAGTTAGAAATAATGTTTACTACCTTATCAGAAGCCCAAGTTGCAGTCCGGATAGGTGATCCTTCAGATCTGAAGAAAGCAGTGTTGTGATGCTCACAACATGCCCCATTTTACCCTTTAGCAAAATGAGGACCCTTGCTGTGGCTTTTGCTTTTGGCTTGTGTGTGGTGGTATAGGGAAAAGGGTAGGTGTTGTAAAGGTGTTGAAAATTATAATACCCAGTGGCAGGGATAAGGAAAGTGAAGGCACTAGGGAATTCCTTGGGAAAAAATGATCAAGGTTTGTTTTTTGAAACAATTTAAAATTCCTTGTATTTTGTGAGATATGATGGTTTTGGTAAAATGTATTTTTCTAGAATTTGCATGTTATATACAAATGTATTTGTATATGGGGTCTTTTTATGTATCGAGTCATGTGTTATTGGGTTTTGTATCTTGCGTGGTTGCATGCATTATTCTAATGTTCAAATTAATGACATACAAACTGGACCCGATGAAGGTCAACAGTCGATTGTATAAAATGACAAAGCCCGCGCTTGCATATAGGTTTTGTATGTATGTTTGAAGAATTGAGTTCGGTATACAAAGTATCGAATGTACATACATGGATTTGAAATGAAGGTAAAATTAAACATAGGGCAAAAAATTGAGGTAAACATTGTTGTATCTTAGGAACAAATTGCATTGATTAGAATTTGAATATTGGGTATAGATGCATACAAAAGACCAATATCAAAAAGTGCAAATACTAAGTAAAACACATAAAAAATTGGTAATATTCATATTATCTATGAACATAAAATGTACATTCAAAAAGATGTGTATCTGTAGGCGTCATTGTCTAAAGTCGAGTTTTTCACAGAAAGAGAGATGAAGTACTTAAAGAGTAATACATAGATTAGGGATTTGCATAGAAATATCCAATTTGAACTACCTCTACAAAATTACTTAACCAGTCAGAGTACTGTGTTGAATCCAACCCCCTAGACAAGCATAGGAAACTGAGGTTGACTCGTGCCCAATAATGGTGGCGTGCTAAGGCATGATCCACCATGTTCATAAAAAATGGAAGTATTTTGTATTGTGCTCTAGGAATGGTAATTAGGGGAATTTCTAAAGCTCGTGGAATGCCTACACCCAACTCTGCTCCTAGGAGGATGTCGATATCTGTAATTCTATAATCCGCCTTGAAAATATCTTGAAATAGAAAGAAGACTTCTATTTTGTTCATGCTTAAATCCAACATAGAGGCGAGGAACCATGAGGAAATATTAGAATTAACTCTGTATCTGTCCTCATTAGTTAAAAAGTCCAGACCTAATGCCATCTTAATGGCTTCTAGCTCTAAATCATAGAAAATTAGATTTTCGTGCTGAGTGATTAATCCTCTCAGATGAGCATCTGAGATTAGACCGAGGAAGGCAGTCTGCCTCCTATTACTATGAAGACATATAGGGGTAGTCATACTTACAGTAATATCAGAATAGGCCAAAGAAGAATGAGATTTTTGTTCATCGTACAGACCATTAAATAGAAATTCGCACAAGTTACAAGGTTAATCACCATTAATGGTGTTCATGTGAGGTTTGAATGATCAGGTTGTATGAGTTAATTAAAATGTTCCAGAGCTCTAATAACGTTAATATCATTAATGAATTAGATTATTAATTATGATTTATAGATTATGACATTAAATGCAGAGATACAATACAAACAAAAGAAGAAAAGAAAGGGGGTCGTTTTTACGAAATTAACATGCATGGTTGCATGTATTTGACATACAATACACTAGATACAAATGCAAACTTGAAAGGAGGTAAGGTAAAGTACAAGACAAAGGTTTCTATGTTTCTTTTGCATGTGTTACTTGTTGTATGTTACTAAAATGCATGAATAGAAACACAATGGCAGAATCATAAAGGAGGTTAAAATCAGAAGAAATAAAAGATTAAGTCCACATTTGCATTAAATGAAAGAGGTGTGTTTTGCATATATGGGGATATACAAGATCGAAGATACATAGATACAAGAAGAAAGTAATGATGAGGTTAAAACAGTTAAATGTTTATTTGATCCGCGGCTTGTATATTACAATATACATCGGGATATACATCGAGAGATACAAAAGGAGACACAAACAAGGAAAAGGTGAAACTGATGGTGATTTTAAAGGTGGTCTGAAATAATTAATGCTAGCACTTTTGTATGTATGAAAGATTGTATGCATACAAACCTGATATACAAAAGAGCTAATGCATTATCAAAAGGATATAGAAATTAAAATAAAAAAGGATTCATATTTTGTTTTTACATTTGTATGTTAGATTGTATTTATTATATATACATCATGAAACACAAAGGTGGAATATCTAGAGATACATCGTAAGGTACAAAGGAGATATGCAAAAAATTGAAATACAAAAATAGAGAGCTAACGGATACAGTGTTCAACATACAAAATTGAAATGAAGAAGTAAACTTGAACAATGCATTAAATAACAGACAACTGAGAGGGAGGTGAATCAGTTGTCAAAAACTTTCTTCCAATTAAACACTTAAATCCACTTTGTGATTTACCAGCTTATTAATAAATCAATCATGAAAACATAATGCATCAAACCAAGAGCAGAAACGCATCAACACATAAGACACCAAGATTTTGACGTGGAAAGCCCAGTTAAGGGAAAAACCATGGGGTGATTAACCCAAGATTGTATTCTCTGTTAGAAAAATAGAAAGAACAAAATGGCACATGCCAATTATGGCTTACTACCTGAGCACACTGCTCACAAGAGGCTCACTGCCTACAAGAGACACACTGTCTACAAAATGATAAGTATCACATACTTGAACTGGAGAATAGCATCTTTACCATGCTTGAGTCAGTTCCATTTAAGCCCAACACTTCTGCTTTGCTCCCCTCTTCTCTACCACACTCTCATCACAACCAACACACTTTGAAATGACTTTACAACTCCATATATATACAAGACATTGACTTAGGAATAATCATCTAAGTCGGCAAACATCTACAAGAACATCTGCAAGATGTGTAACTCATCCGGTCGACCAGTCTCAGGAAGAACACCATCATCCAGAAGTTATTCTTCAATTGCGAGCTCCAACTCCAATGTAGACCACCAAAATGAACTGGATATGATCCAAAGACTTCCACAAGATTTCCTGAATCACCAAAAATATCAACACTTCATCTGCTTACTGAAATCCTTCTCTCCTTCATCCGAAACCTCAAGAACACAGTTTGTCATCACTGTCACAAAGGAATAGATGCTTGTGGACCTTCAAACCATGAACCAATCGAGTTGACACTTCACAAAGACTTCCTCAACACTCTTACAAATCCGCAAAACATGATAATGCATTTCCAGATCTCATTGGACCTATCTGTATCACTCTGTCACCTCTGAACACCTGTCGGAACTAGTTTTACTTGAGCAGCCACAACTTCTTCAGATCTTCATGCGGACCTTTGAAATCTTTACTGGATCACCTTAATACATACCCTTTAGACTGCATCCTCTGATCCGCATCTTATCGTGGACTTTTACCTTACTATCTTCACTATTCTTCACTGTTCCTGATATGACCAATTTTCTCAATATCCTCAGCAAATAGTTCATCCAATCCTTATCATTAATGCAACAGGAGTATATTGACATCAATGACAACACCAGTTAGGTCCATACTTGCAACAATCTCCCCCTTTGTCATTGATGGCAACCTATGATGTGAAAAACTATTTTGACCATCAAGACAAGAACTTTTCTTTACTGACACAACTCCCCCTATCACCAACAACCATTCACTTGTCTTCTCTTCCTTTACTGTTCCCCCTTTGATCAGCCACCACTTGTTTTTCACATGTCTTCTCTCCCCCTTTGACATCAATGGGAAAGGACACATACTTGCAATTCCACCATTTCAGAATCATACCAACTGCTCTCCCTAAGTAGTAGCTCCCCATCATCAATCCGGATCACAAAATATGACTGTGATATCCACCGGACTCATGCACACTAGTGCACCTTAGTTCATCACCGGAGGGGCAATAACCCCTAACTTCTTCCTGAGATACTCAAAAGAGTCCATAGGTAGAGGTTTAGTAAAGATGTCTGCAATCTAATCCTTGGAAGGCACAAACTCCAATCTGACTTCATTCTTGTTCACTTGTTCTCTCAAAAAGTGAAACTTGATGGATATATGTTTAGTCTTTGAATGCAACATCAGATTCTTAGGTATATTTATTGCACTTGAATTATCACAGAAGATTGTGATAGGCTCCTCATACTCCACTCTTATGTCTCTTAGTATTTGTTTCATCCACAAAACTTGAGTGTAACTTCCTGCTACTACAATATATTCTACTTCTGCAGTGGACAGAGATATTGCCTCTTGTTTCTTGCTTAGCCAAGAAACCAATCTCTTCCCCAAGAAGAATGCTCCACCACTGGTACTCTTCCGGTCATCCACATCTCCTGTCCAATCCGCATCTGTATATGCATGAAGAGAGAAATCATGATCTCTAGGATACCATAATCCATACTCAACTGTTCCTTTTAGATATCTAAAAATTCTCTTGATTGCCATGACATGAGATTCTCTAGGATCAACTTGAAATCTAGCAACAAGACCCACAACATTCATAATGCTAGGTCTAGTTTGAGTGAGATACAACAATCCTCCAATCATTGACTTGTACTTTTTTTATCAGCCTTAGGAGAGTCATCATCCTTGCTCAATTTACATTCGGTTGCCATGGGAGTATTCATTGGTTTTGAGTCTTCCATCCCAAATTTCTTCAACAACTCTTTCACATATTTGGTCTGAGAAATGAAGATTCCTTTCTTTGTTTGAGTGATTTGTAGACCCAAGAAGAAATTCATTTCCCCAAGCATGGGCATCTCAAATTCACTTTTCATTTGATTTGCAAAAGTTTTACACATACTATCTCTTCCTCCAAAAGTGATATCATCAACAAACACTTCAACAATTAGGATGTTTTCATGATCAATTTTGAAATACAAGTTACTGTCAGCAGTACCTTTGTTGAAACTAATCTTCAAAAGATGCTTATCCAATCTTTCATACCAGGTTCTTGGGGCTTGCTTTAGTCCATACAGTGCTTTCTTCAACTTGCAGACCATATCACCATGATAAGACAATTGAAATCCATCCGGTTGCTCAATGTATACTTCTTCTTCCAAGTCACCATTCAGGAAGGTAGACTTGACATCCATCTGATATACTTTGAAGTCCTTGAAGGTAGCAAAAGCAAGAAATAATTTGATTGCTTCAATTCTTGCCACTGGAGCAAAGGTTTCTTCAAAATCAACTCCTATTTGAGAGTAACCCTTGTAGACCAATCTGGCTTTATTTCTGATTACTTCACCAACTTCATTCAACTTGTTCTGGAAGACCCATTTTGTTCCAATCACATTCTTGTTTCTAGGTCTGGGAACAAGATCCCAAGTGTGATTTTTCTCAATTTGCATCAGCTCTTCCTCCATTGCTTTAGTCCAGTTTTCATCATTGAAAACTTCATTTACTGTCTTAGGTTCAATCTTTGAAATCAGACAATACTCATCTGAATCTTGAGAAATTCTCCTTCTTGTTTATACACCTTTGATTTTATCACCTATGATCTGATCTTTAAAGTGGTTCAATCTTACATACTTGGGAACTTTGGGAGTTTCTTGCACTTCTAATTCTTGATCAGACTCATTAAAACTTATCTCTTCTTCTTGATTTACCAGATCAGTTTGAATCTGAATTCCAGAAGGGGCTTGGGCTCCTTGAATCAGAACACCATTCTGATCATCTTCATCATATTCATAAAACCTTGAGGGTTTTTCAATTCCTTCATCAACCTTCACATTTGTACTTTCTATAATCTTTCTCAGTCTCTTGTTATAACACCGGTATGCTTTACTTTGAGTAGAGTAACCCAAGAATATTCCTTCATCACTTCTAGCATCAAACTTGCCTAGATCTTCATCTCTTTTGATGTAACATTTGCTACCAAAGACTCTAAAATACCTCACATTAGGAGTGATGCCAAACCAAATTTCATAAGGAGTCTTATCAGTATTGTTTCTGATTTGAACTCGATTGAGAGTACAGACTGTAGTGCTGATAGCTTCTCTCCAATAGATCTGAGGAACATTTGCTTCCATCATCATGGTCCTAGATGCTTCCTAGATGGTCCGATTCTTTCTCTCTACTACTCCATTCTGCTGTGGAGTCCTAGGAGCAGACAACTGTCTCTTTATTCCATGTTTCTCACAGAATTCTATGAACTCATCAGATGTGAATTCTCCACCTCTATCAGACCTCAGACACTTTAATTTTAATCTAGTTTCATTCTCTACCATAGCCTTGAATATTTTGAATTTCTCAAGAGCTTTTAATTTCTCTTTCAAAAAAGTTACCCACATCATCCGGGAGTAGTCATCAATTAGTAACATGAAGTATCTATCACCTTGCACACTCCTGATTCTTGTCAGACCACATAGATCAGTATGAACTAAGTCCAACAGTTCGGTAGAAGATTGTTCCTTGCTTTTGAATGGGACTCTGCTTTGTTTCCCCAACTGACATTCTTTGCACAAACTATTTGTAGGTTTCACCAGTTTTGGAAGATCTCTTACAGCCTGAGTGTTGCTTATCTTGATGATATTATCAAAGTTCACATGACACATTCTCCTATGCCATACCAACTCTGATCAATTTACACAAACAGGCAACTTTTACCAGTACCAACTAAATGGAAGATATTACCTTTTGTTTGAGTACCGGATGCAATCTCTGTTTCGAAACTTTCAAAGATCTTGCATTTTCCATTCTTGAATCAGAGATCATAGCCTTTGTCCACCAACTGTCCAACACTGAGAAGATTGTGCTTCAAACCTTCAACATACAGGACATTACCAGTTTTGTTCCTTCCATCAAAAGAAAGAGTTCCTCTACCTCTGATTCTGCCAGCAGAATTATCACCAAACTTTACCACTCCTCCTTTATACCTTTCCAAATCTATGAACTTATTTTTGTCACCTATCATATGGTGTGAGCATCCACTATCAATGACCCAATCATCCTTTTCTTCAACTTGGGCAACTAGAGCTCTTTCTACAACTTTATGATTGACAGATCTAGAGGACCTTGGATCTTCTTCCTTGATGGCAATAAACACCCAATCACTTCCAGATTTGTTTTTTGTCTCTGATTCATCATCTGTTACTCCTTCATTATCATCTTCTTCATGAACATAGTAACAATTCTTTTGGAACCTTGATCTGTTGGGATTTGGTCTTGAAAATCTTTCCAGACACTTTGAGGCAAAATGACCAATCTTATTAAAGTTAAAACACTTAAAAGGCAATTTTCCTTCATACTTATCGGATCCTCTTGGTAGTCTTCTTGCAATAAGAGCTTCAAGTTGAGTAGTTTATGCTTCTTCTTCTTTCAGGTCTTTTCTTTCTTTTTCATATCATGATAGTCTCCTTGAAGAGTTCTCTCCCGGATCAAACCTTTGTTTACCTTTTATAGAGGCACTAGCTTTGAATGCAGATTCAATCTTGGGAGGGGCATCTCTGAACTCAGTCATCTCAAATGCAACCAATTTGCCAACCAATGGATCTCTTGTGATAGTTGTATGGGCTCTGAATTCTTCAATGGAAGCAACCTTGATTTTATAAGAAGCAGGAAGGGATCTGAGAATTTTGCCAACAATTTCATCTTCATCCAAGACTCCACCAGCACATCTAATTCCACAAACAAGCTCATTTACTCTTGGCATAAAGGTAGTGATATTTTCATCTTCTCTCATCTTCAGATTTTCAAATTTCCCTTTTAGACTCTGTAGCCTTGCACATTTAACATACTTGTCTCCTTCATGTAGAAGTTCTAGTTTTTCCCAAATCTCAAAAGCAGTTGGTAGGCCAACAACATTTGAAAGATCTGAATCAGATAATGTGCTTAGAAGAGCTTCTATAGTCCGCAAATTATTTTCAGCATCTGTGATTTCATTTGGGGCTTTCGGGCCACCCTGTGGAGGAGTATACTTCTTTGAAGCCATGGTCCAGTACTGCATTCCCATACATTGTAAGTGACATTTCATGTGACTTTTCCAAAGATTAAAATTAGTTCCATCAAACTTCAGACTATCCTTCTTGTAGGATGACATCCTGGATCTCCTCAAGCTGTTAAGCTCTTTTTAGAGGAACTTAGCTCTGATACCAATTGTTAGATTCAGGATAGACAACTAAGAGGGGGGCTGAATTAGTTGTCAAAAACTTTCTTCCAATTAAACACTTAAATCCACTTTTTAATTTACCAGCATATTAATAAATCAATCATGAAAACATAATGCATCAAACCAAGAGTAGAAACACATCAACACATAAGACACCAAGATTTTGACATGGAAAACCCAGCTAAGGGAAAAACCACGGGGTGATTAACCCAAGATTGTAGTCTCTGTTAGAAGAATAGAAAGAACAAAATAGCACATGCCAATTAGGGCTTACTACCCAAGCACACTGCTCACAAGAGGCTCACTGCCTACAAGAGACACACTATCTACAAAATGATAAGTATCACATACTTGAACTGGAGAATAGCATCTTTACCATGCTTGAGTCAGTTCCATTTAAGCCCAACACTTCTACTCTGCTCCCCTCTTCACTACCACACTCTCATCGCAACCAACACACTTTGAAATGACTTTACAACTCCATATATATACAATACATCGACTTAGGAATAATCATCTAAGTTGGCAAACATCTACAAGAACATCTGCAAGATGTGTAACTCATTCGGTTGGCTAGTCTCAGGAAGAACACCATCATCTAGAAGTTATTCTTCAATTGTGAGCTCCAACTCCAATGCGGACTATTGATGCTTAGAATTGCGCTCTTTCCAACACCAACATGAGAAGTTTCAGGTATGTGGGATTTGCGACCTGAAACGACCTCCAGATTTTAAAGAAGCTGGCTCTTCTTCAAATATAACATAAGTGCCCAACCCTGTTGAGTCATAGTTTCCAAAGGGGTCACTCTGCATCATGGTTAACAACCGGTTATCTTCTTCTTGCTGATCATATTCAGTCCAATCCCCTATTTCTTCAACAAAAACTCTTTCCTCTTTATTTAGCATGGCATGGGCTGCTTCTAACTTTGGGGTTGGTTCATTTGTTATATGGTCCTTTGACAATGGTTCTGATAGTACCTTTATTTTAGTCCCATATTTGGTTCTTAGGATGAGGTGAGACCAATCAAGTGACATATAACCTCCTATCCTAGCTATAAAATCTCTGGATAGGCATAAGCCAAAAACAGGAGGAATATCTATGACTACAACATCTTGATTTACAATTATATTGGGACAGGTATACAGCTGTAGTGGAAGTTGTTTAATTTTCCCTATTGTTTGCACAGACTTCCCATCTAACTGCATAACTCCTTTTGTAAGTGGCTCATATTTTATTTTCAAAGCATCTGCTATTTGCTTTGGCATCACTATGGTACTAGCCCCAGAGTCTATCATTGCATTGTGCAATAGTTTCTTCCCAACTATTAAAGTTAAATAAAAGGGATCTGGCTTGGATTTACTTACCTCAGTTGCATTGTTCAGAAGAGCTGTTGTCTGCAGAGGAACAGTCTCTTTGAGCTTTTCTTTATCAGTAGGTCCTCCTTTGGTACCAATATGTTTAGGCACTGCTTGGCCCTGTAGAGCTTCTTGCAATAGTGTCTTTTGCTCAGGAATAGCTAACATGTCCCATATTGATACGTGGGCTAGGGTCCTCTTTAGCTGATCCACCACATTCACAGGTCCTGGTGTTTGGGTCCTTGGATAGTAAGGGTACCTTACTTTTTCTTGAACTTGTCCAGAAACTGCTTGGTTCTACATTGGCTGAGGTATTTCTTGCCTAGTAGTTGTATTTTGATGATCCTGAAATGGAGGGATTCCCATAATTTCATTATTTGTGACTCCAGGCTATTCCATCATCCTTCTCTTGGCTCTAGTATAGTAGTCTAATTGTATCAATGGCTTTTTAGAAGTTGAAGCTTCATTTAAGAATACTGACTCTTCATCTTCAATCCATGAGAATAAAGCATGCTCAGGGGCTATTTATTCTTCTTGCTGTAAGGACATTCCTTGCATTTGAGCCACTAGGACTAAATTTTGCATACCAGGGGATTGGTAGGATTGAGTGTCAGAAGTATTAGCAAATTGTCCATCCACTCTTCTTTGCTCTGCTATCTTTTGCTGTAGATTACCCCTAGGACAATCTTTGGGCATATGTGCATTATTACAAGGGAAACACCAGGCATTGGTGCCATCTACATAATTATTCTGCCCTGGGACAATCTCTCTATTTGGATTGGGAGGAACAGTCTGCAAGGGTGTAGGAACTGTAACTAATTGGTTTGATGGCGGAGGGTTAGTTTGCCTTTGGGGACCCTGATACTGATTTGGCTATGGAGGAGGTCTATTCCCTTGATAGCCTTGATATTGGGGTTTGGGATAAGGATTCTGTTGTCTTTTTTGGTTAATTATTTCATTAGAAAATGTTCTTAGGATGTTCTTGACATCATCCATCTTAGAGGATTGGGCAGGGACAGCAGCTTTAGCAGGTTGTTGGGGAAACGTATACATGGACATAGGTGGGGTTATGGGGTTAGGGGCTTCTTGAGGCAATGGTAGGGTAATCTCTAGAAACATAGGCATGGGGGGCCTTGGGGGCAATTTTTCATCATCTATCAAATTATTTTCAGCTCTGACTGCATAGTCATAGGCTTCTGGTAGAGTCTGGCCTCCAAGTGACTGAATCATTACTGATATATCTAAATTTAGGGCTTTAAGATAAAACACTATAGCCATACCTGGTAATGGTCTTGCTGTAGCAGGAATTCTTTCCCGAGTCTTTTGAAACCTTGAATTGAAGTCAGTCATTGCTTCTTGTGGTGCCCTTTTGATAGTAATCAATTGTTGTAACAAAGAAGATTTATCACCCTTTTCTTTAAATCTTGCAAAGAAAGCATTTCCCAGCTGGTCCCATGTAGATATTGTATTTGGGGTCAAAGATCTGTACCAGTCTAAAGCCTTCCCCTTAAAAGAAGCTGCTAACAATCTTATAGCCACATTTTGCTGTGTGATCACATGTATTGCACAAACATTCGATACATCTTGTAAATGTTCTTCAAGTGTTTTGAAATCTTCCCCACTGAACTTAGGCAGAGCCTTCAGGGCATTTGCTGGAATAGGATCCCAAGTGGCTGGTGGTACTGGGAGGATCAGAGCACTGCTAGTGTTCCAATTTGCATAATTCCTTGGGGCTATAGGTGCTCCCATATTTGTTCTTGGTGTTACTGTAAACTGATTGACCCTTCTTGAATTAGTTATCAATGGTGATAAAAGAATACCTGGGTTCACAGCAGATTAAGCCCTTGTTACTGGTCCACAACTCTGACTCCTTGTAGCTCTTTGGTTCATATAGTCTTGAAAAGGAACTTCAAGAATTGTCCCACCGGGTGTGCCAAAAATTGTTGATGCTTAGAATTGCGCTCTTTCCAACACCAACATGGGAAGTTTCAGGTATGTGGGATTTACGACCTGAAACGACCTCCAGATTTTAACGAAGTTGGCTCTTCTTTATCTCAAATGTGTTTTGGGAAAAGGGATAGAATTAAACAGAATCACAAATGCAACTGAAAAGAAAACTAAACTATGGCGATGCGCCTGAATGTGATTTTATTTCTCAACACTAAGCACAATGAAGCTATCTTCAGGATTTAGTTACATTAAAGAGCAAATAATGCATGATCAATGTAAAAGATGAAAAACAAATAGAATCAAAGGCTCACAACTTAGAAGATTTTGCAATAACACAGAAAATATCAGCAAAGGCATAGAACTCAGTCTTATTAATTTTCCAGTCACATAAAAGGCACTAATGTATGCATAGTTATACAAACTTTCTGAATCAAGAAAACAGAATAGAGGCAAATGATATCACTAGTCACTACAAAAGATCTTTCAAACTTCTCTTAAATCTCTGATAACAATTTGTGATGCAGAAAAACCTCTATATCTCCTATGTTATATCTTTTAAACTGCGATCTGAACCCATATTTATAGCATAGAACTGGCTCAAAGATTGCCCGCACAATCAAATCTCAATGGCCTAACAGAATTGGGACTTAATTGGAAGTGTCTGACAGAAAATATGTTTCGGATCTGAAACGGTTAGCCCCTCTTCAAGTTCATTGGCTGAAACAAATACATGTAACTCCCCGCACTTAGAATCAGGTAGGGACACCTGGCAGTTTCTGATAGTCTTTGCGACTATAAACCCTTGGGACCGCTAGCGTGCATACGCACCCCTTTCTTGAAACTCCTTCATCTTTCCAGAACAATAGGAAACTAGCACATGACATTCTCCGCTGCAATGAGCAACAAAACCCTTAAGACAGATGACACCTTCTGCGTGCCTTAATTGAAAAACTGCTTCATTATTCAGGGAGCACCAGAAAATGACACTTGGCAGCGTCCGCGGCACTTTCTTGAGATACGTGGCGATTTCTTCTTTAGTTAGAGTCTTTACTGTGTCTCTATATCGAGAGTGCTCTGGCTTTGACATCTGTTATGGTCCGCTGCACTAAAACTTAATTGATTACCAAAAATGGGACCCACAACACTCCATGCCTGAGCAGCTTCAAAAAAAGGAACAGGGACAGGTGGCACTTTCTGCTGCACTTAGCAAGTGATACGTGGCGGCTTCTGCTTTACTTAGAGTCTTTAGAAACATTTAAGACTCATAAGGTTCACGCAGATGGTGACACATGTCGCGCTCCGCTGAAACTTTAGAAACATTACCGGGGCCCACCAACAGTCTTTACTTAGCAATGAAACAAAAAAAGGAACTTACGGATGTCAACACTTAGCGCACTCCATGGAAATTATATGGGACATGCGGCACCTCCCATGTAACTTTAAGAAACTTTTAAGAAACTCTCTGCATCTGCCACTTGGCACCTTCTGCTAAAACTTTAGAAACATTACCGGGGCCCACCAACTCACTTTGTAACATAAAAGGGGCTTTCGAAACTTAGAGAAACGGAAACAGATGCTGACACTTGGCGTACTCTGCCTCAATGCAAAAGATACATGGCACTCTCTGCACCACTTTGAGGAACTTTATAATGTGTCTCGGCTGTTGACACTTGGCGACTTTCGCTGCATTTTGGGACTTAGGCAAAATTTACAAAATAAAACCCGTGCACTTGTGCTCTGTATCAAAAACCTCACTATCAAAACTAAAACGCGCAGAGACCTCACGCAATTGAAACTCAAAAACAAAATGTAGAGTATTTTACTCTACACGGACCACCAAAACGAACTAGACATGATCCAAAGACTTCCACAAGATTTCCTGAATCACCAAAAACATCCACACTTCATCTGCTTACTGAAATCCTTCTCTCCTTCATCTGGAACCTCAAGAACACAGTCTGTCATTACTGTCACAAAGGAATAGATGCTTGCAGACCTTCAAACCATGAACCAATCGAGTTGACACTTCAAAAAGACTTCCTCAACACTCTTTCAAATCCGCAAAATAGGATAATGCATTTTCGGATCTCACTAGACCTATCTGTATCACTCTGTCACCTCTGAACACCTGTCAGAACTAGTTTTACTTGAGCGGCCACAACTCCTTTAGATCTTCATAGGGACCTCTAAAATCTTTACTTGATCACCTTAAGACACATATCTACAAACCCTTTAGACCACATCCTCTGATCCGCATCTTATCGTGGACTTTTACCTTACTGTCTTCACTATTCTTCACCGTTCCTGATATGACCAATTTTCTCAATATCCTCAGCAAATAGTTCATCCAATCCTTATCATTAATGCAACAAGAGTATGTTGAAATCAATGACAACACCAGTTAGGCCCATACTTGCAACAAATACAACATTTAATGCAGAGCTAACAATGAAAAACGCTAAATTTAAATATGTTAGGGTTAAATTAAAAGATGTTTTACTTTCATATTTGCACCTTGAAAGTTAAAATTGCAGAGGAACAAGATTACCACATAGATTGAGTGAATATTCAATAGTTGAACAAAATTTCATAATGGTAACGGCGCAACTGAAATGGTAAATTGGGTCAATGTTTTATAGAGTTAAGTTGGTCACGAAAACAGGTATGTACCTAAAAATGCCATTACAAATGCCATTCATGAAAATGGGTTAGTTATGAGTAATTTCATATGAAAATGTAAATGAATGGTGAATTATTGTAGCTGATTAGGGAAATTAACAGATTGTGTTAGCTAACATGAAATCTAGAATAGGAAAAGTCAAAGAAGGTTAGGGTAAATGTGAAAATGTAAAAACAAATCATGGTTAAACCCTGGGAAAAGGAAGTAAAACAAAAAGTTAAATATGCAAATTTTCATACAGGATGGCTTTGAAGCAAAAGAAGCTAGATACAATGGATGAAGACAAGATAAAGGGAAAAAGGGAAAGAAAGCCGAGAAAAGAAACTGAAAAGGAAGAACTACCAATCCGGGGATACCCATCTCTGATCAGTACAAGTGGAGTTGTGACATATACAAATATAGGTTACTATGATGCAGAGGATGTCTTACAGAAAGTTACATCATTAGACGCTAGTCTTGATAGGAAATGCATCTGGGAGCAGGGGTTATATAAGGTTGCAGGGTTCCCATTAGCAATGGAAGCTAAAGATCTAGTTTTAGAATGTATAAACATATACAACACAAATACCAGAAAGGTAGTGCATGGAGAGAAATTCATTGCTGATTTATCTACAGAGGGAATAGCCAGGACATTTGGTTTAGAGATCGAAGATAAAATGCTGGATATAGATATAAATCAATATATAGAGGATTTTATTAGTAATGAAAGAGAATGCAAGATTACAATCTTTTACAGCTGGTACGCTACAGAGAACAAACCTAAGGCTGTAGCAAAGGTACCAAAGAACATCCATAGAATAGATTTAAAACAGGAAATGCATTTGATGATCACAATGCTGAGCAAACTAGTATGGTTAAGAGATGCAATAAAGTGTGAACCATGGATGTTCACTATTAGCCAATATATGAGAGAAGCAAAAAAGTAGGATAGGAAAATTCATTGGGCTAAGGCTATCAACATTGCCATATGGAAACAACCCATGTTAAGAAAGCAAAAAATGATGCCTTTTGATTTGTCATCTTATGTATTATATTCATGTGCAGCTAAAATCAGACCTTACATAGATGGGACTAATAGGGTTGGGACCTTGGGGAATGGTCTAGATCAAAAGTTAGTTTATGATCATTATCCAGATTTATAGGAGGATAATGCATTAAAGAGGTTCGCTCTAATAAATGATGTATTTTACACATATATGGTGAGAGTTTTGAATGGAGATAAGGACAAGAGGTTGTCTAAAGAAGCAATAGGTACTATAAGCCCACACAGTTTGTGGTACATACAATTTCCTAAATTTACATATATCAAAACTGAAGGTTTTGATGGGAAGCCATTCATGCTGCCTCGATATCCTTTAGATAAGCTAATTGTATTGGAGTTTTCCAGGCAAAATTTGAATGCATTCAAGATATACCAAAGGAAGTGGGGTAGAGGAAATATCAATCTCCCTGGGCTGTTGGAAGGTATTCTTGTTACAGTGAGGAGGTAGCTAGTTATACGGAGCAAGAGTTGAGATATTATGGTTTTGAAGAGTTTAAGCTAGCTAGGCACTTTGATCCTTTTCATATGATTCAAGTGCATAATGATTCTAAATATAAACATCAAATACATATTGAAGACTATTGGTCTGATTGTGAGAATGAAAGGGAAGTAAGAAAGAGAGCTCATTAGAGGTTAACTATGGAGTAGATGAGGACAATAGGGGAGATCAATGTACCCTTAGAAATTGAAGATGACAAGAAGGTGTTACACCACAGTTATGAAAATACAAGATTGCTTCCTATTAATGAACTTGATTGGTCACAACCATGGGAGACATCTTTGGATGTTGTGCAAATCTAGTTATGTTATTCTCTAAAACATGGTTGAAGGATCGGATAGAGGTACTCAAAGCTAAGGGTGTTGAGCCTACATTCCAGAAAAAAAGAAAGAAAAGAGGAAGAGAGAAACATGATAAATTACAATGTTTTTATGAGAAGAAAAGAAAGATTGTAGAAGCTAAAATCATTGAGAAGGATAAAAATGCAACTTTAATGGATCCTTACGCCTTAGGTATCACAGTGGCAATAGCCTCAAGAACATTTGTAGAGGCAGGATCATCAAGTCATGGCATTAGTACAGAACAAACCCAGATAGTTGGGATGTCAGCAGGACAAAAGGTAATGAAGGCTATAGTGATTGAATCTTCAACAGGAAAGACACCAATACAAGATGAAGTTATAGGTGCTCCTTAGGTTAAACATGAATTAATAGAGGAGAAGCTACAAGAGTAAAAATCTCATGAAATCAAGAGAGTAAGTGAGATGGTGGATGTGTCAGATAATAGCAGTGATGAAGAAAGTATGGAGGTGGAAATCATTACCAAGATAGAACCTAAAAAGAAAGAAGTAGATAAGGGTTCTGATGTAAAGGAGGAGCACAGTACCCAAGTATATATGAGGAAGGCACAAGCCTTGGGGTCAAAAGGAGAAAATGTACGAGAAGGGATGGAAACAATAGATCTTTTTGGTACACTGGTACCACCAGAGATTATAGAGGAGGTGTAATTTGTTGCACAACAAATAGAGAAATCAGAAAAAGAAGAAAGACAAGGAGAAATTACAAAAGAAACAGAGGTGCCAACACAATCAGGGAAAATGAGCATGACAGAAGAGGCACCCATTCAAACCAGAAAAGTGATAGAGGAGGCAATATTAGTAAATGTTTCTGATAGTGATGTTCTAGATGTTCTCAATATGTATAATGGACAAAGTGAGCAGGAGGAAAATGTAGAGGGAAAGGAGAGCATAGGAGGGGCTGCAGAAGGACTTGACGAGGATGCAAGTCAACCTTTATAGAGAGATCAAATGGGCAGGCTTGATAATATGCAAGGACAAGCTAAAACAGCAAGGGATGTAGTAGAAGTATCAGATGGTCCTGAAAAGAATATAGAAAATATTGTCATGGATGATGCTGAGCACAAAGAACAAAGGGAATATATAGAAGAAGAAAAAGTAGATGAAGAGGAAAAGGCACAACAGCAAGACAATATGCCACCATTTTTGGATTAGCAACCTCCAACGTAGCAATAACCACAATAAGAACATGTAGAAACAGAGAAACCTCAAGAAGAGGTAATTAATAAAGAAAAGAAAATAGAGGCAAGTTGATGCAGAGGCATCCACACTAAAACCTTAACATATAGCATGGATGTCCGCAACCCTTCATCATCATCATATTATTTTCTCTTAACACTGTCAGCATCATTATATTTCCCCTGCCGACCGATATCCTCCTGCAGACAAGCCTTCACCCTTTCGCATGTCAGCAGCATCATTATATCCGACTATCGGCAGCATCATCATATTCGGCAAGCGCAAACATCCTCCTGACGTTCACTGTTCACCTTACCGACAACCTCTACCTTCAGCATCATGATGTTCAACATCATGTTCATCAGCAGGATATAGAACATCCGGTTCCTCCCATATATCCTGATGATGATACTCAACTTCACGCACCTCTCCTCCGATGCTTACGTCACCTCAATATCCTGATGACAATTATCCTGATGACGATGACGTCACATGCAGCTCCTCAATATCCTGCTGCCCTGATATCCTGATGACGTATATCCTGATGATGATGACGTCATATGCAACTCCTTCAATATCCTACTGTCGGCCAAACTTAACCTTATCGGCCCGCGAAGGAATTGTCAACCTGATCTTCTACCTTATGCCGATACGCTCCTCCTCGGCAACTCCTGATGATGATCACCCCAACACACATTCACTTCATGCAACCGACTGCATCATGCTCACCTCCCTTTACTCGGATGACGCCCGAAGTAACTGCAGGATATATACAGAAATATCCTGATGATGCCGTTTTGACGAATTTCCAACCTTAGCGAATTTCGATCCGCCGAACCTCCTGGGATAACCCGATCTACTTTCAGGGTGATCTTCCAAACTCTAACTATCAGCTCGACCTAGCACATACCCATGCTAGGGTTCTCAACACATCTCGACGACGATCCTGCACACCTGCATGCAAACAGAAAACAAACTAAAACCTAACCTACTGTACATAGCCATTCCACCGATTCGACGAATCAACCGGTGGAATGGATCAGCGAATCCATGTACCCACCAAAACAGCAAATCGATTAAACAATGGAATCCAAACAGAGAATTGACACAACAGGATCTCTTTATTTCTTTCAAAAGATGCAATACAATATACTGTCTCACTCTCCTCTATAATGCAATGTCTGATCTCTGATCGATGATATGCAATACCAACCGATCCTCATGCATAAATAGGAATCCTCTCGAGTACTACCACTCGATTCCCAGCGGCTGGGAAACCTCTCCAGGCGGCTGGGAGATCCAACCGGACATACATCATGACAACTGTCCTAACAAACTAGCTAAAAATAGCAAAGTATGGTCAACATGACCTTATTACATGCATTGGTCTTATAAGACCTTCTTGAAAACATTAACAAGACCTAAAACAAACTAACTGCCTCACGGAGGCCAGCTGTCAGGTAGGTGCTCCTGCACCACAAGTATAGAAGTGCCAGCTTGGATAGGTGCAGAGGTTCAGAGAGAAAAGGAAAAGGTAGAAGTAGTACCTATAGATATTAAAATTTTACTGGGAGGTAATCCAAGAAAGGAGAAAAGGAAAGCAAGAATCATGTTAGCAATAAAGAGAAGTCCTTCAGGATCCATAACTCTTGAGTTGGCTATACCTCAAAAGGAGAAAGTTAAAGGAGAAATGAGTATGGATGACTATGAATTACTTAACATGGATCTTGGATATGTGACAAGAGAACAACACATTGCTGAATGGCAAGATATGAATAATGTCACCATTGAAATGATGAGGGATAAAGATAAGTATGATTATTTGAAAGGACACATTGTCTAGCTACAACAATTTATCCAAGGTATGCTTGATCCTACTTTTAGTATGCCAGAGTTACCTACAGAATTGGCAAGCTTGTCAAAAGATCAAATAAATGAGATGGAAAGTAAAAGAATAGAGGTAGACATTTTTTAAAACTGGCTCAAGGGGTTTATACAAAAAGGAGAGGATGTAACAAAACAAGCAATTGCAGGTTGGGATATGGCTTTGACAGGGAAAAACAAATGTAGTGTTATCATACATCAGTGTCAGTTTAGATTAGAGAAGTGTAGAATAGAATCAAAATAACTTGAGGAGATGAATGAAAGAGTAGAAGAGTTAATAAATGAGGGAGTCATTACTCCTCGAATGGTTAATCAGTTACCACAAACAAGATTAGGGTTGAAGTTTGAGGAAGACATTATCAAAAATTGTATTGTGAATACTGGAGACTTAGAAGAAGTTGTTGATGATATAGTGAGGGTTCATATGAAGATAATAAAAAAACTCATTGGGCATGAATGCCAAGAAGTACCAACATATGGCTTAATGAGGGCAATGATAGAGTTCAAAGCCATTTATTCACTATGTTTGGAGAACCTAGCAGCACACCTAAGTATAATAATGATTGATTCAATTATGGAGATAAATGCTAAAATCAAAAAGTATCAGAAGAAGGTAAAAGGTTTATCAAAGAAAGAGAAGAGATTGAAAGATGGGATTGAAGTGCAGGAATATACATGGGCAAAGAGTCAAGAAGGTGACCGTACTTTTATTTTGGGTGTGACAGGCAATTTTGCAGAGTATATGAAAGAATAGGTACATCTCAAAAGAAGGATACCGCAAACATATGCAAATGCTTGGGGATTCTTTTGTTATCATCACCAACAAGAAGTCAACAAAGGAAAGAAAGTCAATGAGGATATCTTATTTTGAAAAGATTCCAATGGCATCTTTATGCCAAGGAAAGATACCATGAAGATATTTTGGGACATTTGGGAAATGATTCCCACTGTTGATCTATAAGATTTGAATGTGGACCGTTGGATTAATTTTGTAACCGTAGCAGAAAAGAAGCTTCAAAATCTATATAAGAAGCTTCACTACATGTATTCTAGTACACAGGGATTTTGAAATTTTAGCTTAAGGCTGTAATTGTCAAGTTTTGTTGCAATAGAGAGGACATTTCTTTTAGTTTTAGAAAGGAGGTCGCCTGTGTCTGCATTAAGGAGTGCGTGGAATGTCCTGTCTCTTTTATGTATCTTTCAAAGCATTTGTATGTTTTTCTGGTGATTTTGATTAATGCAATAGAAGTCATTATTACATTGTAAATTTTGTGTGACTTTATACTTCAAATAAAGGTAAACTCAGAATTCTACATCTATTACAGAGTGTTTTCTGATTCAAACTTTTACTTGATGTATTGTTCTTTGAAAGATTACAATATCTTATGTATATTCATGAAAATGTTCAAGATTTTACATTTATGGATTTGATTGTGTTGAATTGTTCAAGTCACTGTATTCTTTAGTATGTGGATAATAGAACATTTAGATCCTATCTGGAATGTTATTTCTAATTCTAATCCTTCTAACTTTTCTCCAACAATTGATAAATAATTAGTTGAAATGCAGTTATCTAAAGGAAATTGTGAAAGATCATGTTAAATACATGGAAATGTTAATGATCTTTAATTATTTTCATAAATTCTGAAGTATCAGGTCTATTTTTTTGGGAAATTCATATAAAAGTTTGATTTGAAAGACATAAATAGTTGCAAAGGATCATTGATTTGAGAGATATTTTGAGATATTTACATATAATAAGTGACAATTGCCAGTAACAAACCCTTAAATTGAGTAAGGCCTCTTGAATATAACAGCTTCACAATGAATTGCTGGTCTATCCCACACAGTCAAGAACTGAGCATCCAGAAACTTGAGGTTGAGAATTACTAGTTAATTCTGCATATCTTCCAAGGTAGCTAAGGTTCTTTTGTGAATTTTAACTATGCTATGAGTGTGTAAAAACTCTCATCAACAATAATTTGGCGCTAGGAGGGCTTGACTGGAATTAAGGTATTTGTGCAAAGATGGCTTATAATAGTGGTCGAGTGACTAGGTCCAGGTCTAATTCAGGTGATATTTTTGTGTAATTACCTGACAGAAGGTAGAATAAGAGTCCTTTAATATGGAATCCTAGAATATCACATGTAGGAAGCTCATTAGGAACTCCTCTTGGATCACCTTTTAACATACATAGTATAGTGAGTCCTGACAGTTCTTCATTTAGATCATTAAATATTGGTTCATGACCCCCTAGAGGCCCAAGTCCTCCTAGAGGCCCGAGCCCGCCTTTAAATCCAGGTACCCCTAGAGGTCCCAGTCAACCCTGAGGTCTAGTCATGGCATACTTTGATGTTAATTCTCCTATATCATTTATTGATTACCATGAAATGCCAAAGAATCCTGAGAAGATCTATCCTAAATATCAATTACACCAGGATCCAGAAGATCACATTAGAATATTCAAGGAGGATTGCTTCAGAGAAAGATTAGAACATCAGGATGTAGTTTGTAGATTGTTCCCATACACATTTAATGAACAAGCTTCTAATTGGTATGTCAACTTACTGAGTGGTTAAATCACTACCTGGGAACTCATGGAGGAGGCATTCTTGTCTAGGTTTAGAGGACTAGTGGAACCTTCTACCTTGTATCACAAATTGGTAGCAATTAAAAGAGGTGAGGGAGAGCTTATAGACAATTTTAACGATAGGTTCCAGAAGGCTTCTCTAAGTTAGTTGCGTCTTATACTGTAGCTCCTAAAGCAATATTGGCTATGTATTATGCTGCTTTAGATCCATTGACTGCAATGTTTGTCAAGAGAAAATTTGATATAGATATTTTATCAAAAGCTTACAAAGAAGCAACCGCTGTAAACTAGGAGATGAGACAAATGACATATAATTCTTTTCTAAATGTAGGAAACCCTAGGATTCAGAATCAAGCACAGCCATGGAATGGTGTTCCCATGCACCATACTCCATTATTGAATCCAATTACTACGTATACACCAGTGTATAACCCTTCTCCCATTCAGACTATAGTTCCTTGTACTGGTAATAATACAAGTAGAAATCAAACTAATGGTCAGTCTTTCTTCCAGCCTCCTCAGAATACATTTGTGGCTAAGTCACAAGATGATAGAGAGGAAATAAAGGAAATTACTGCACATTTAAGAAGACTAACCACTAAGATGACACAATTGAGAAATGAAAATTTTTATGGTAGAAATCTTCAAGGGCAGAGTCAAAATTAGAACCAAAATTATAGTCAAGGTCAAGGTTTAAATCAAAATTAGAATCATAACCAAGGGCAAAATCATAATTAGGGACAAGGCATGCAAAATAGAGGATATAATGGAGATAACAAAGCCTGGGGTAATAACAATAGAAATCAGAATTAGCCTAAGCCATCTAGGACATGGAACATGGGACCAAACAATGGTACTCTGTCCTCTCCATTTGAGAGTTCTGACAGTCAAGAGTTGAAGCAGCTAGCTAGAGTCCAAATGGCTAATGTAGCATTAAAAAATTGGTGCAGGATTCATAATATGAATGCACATGTTGAGATTGATTGTCCTCAATTTCATCTCACTGCTAGCATTTTTAATGTTGAGGTATAAGCTCCTACATCTGAATTTCTAATTCCCAAAGGGAATGAGATAGTACCTTTGGGATTTGAGTCTACTTTAGTCTTAGAAAGTTTTACCTTCACATCTAGATAACAAGAGAATCAAATAATAGAGAATGAGCCTTATTATTGTTAGAACTGGTATCCAGAGTCAGCCCTAGTGTTGGATGCCTTTAAGTTTCCCTTCAAAACTGAAAATGAGGTATTATGTGAACCAAAGGAGGTGCAGGCATTTCAAAAATCTAACAAGAATCACACTTATAATCTGAGAAGCAACACTAAGTTGGGAGGTCCTTTCACTACCTCCACTCCTAATAATTTCAATACCCCTCCAGATCAATGTGCTAGTAATAATCCCGCAATCTTAAAGGCTAATCATCATGGGACTGGTGAGACAATAGCACCAAAGGTTCAAGTAGGGAAATAAAATCTATGGAAATAACAAAATTAATGAACTATTTGTTTGAGGAGATAAGAAAAATCAAGGTTAGTGTACCTTTATATGATTTATTAAGGAGTCCAGGGGTACAGACTGCCTTCATGAAATCTTTAGATGAATCTGTATCAAAGGAAACTTCTGTTTGTTGGCAATAGACACTGTGTGGCTTCATGAGTGTTGTCATTGATGGCAACAAAGTCTATCCCACACATCCGCAGTACATAGTATGACTATACCGGAAGTCAGATTGAAGATTGTTTTGATCTAGTGAATAAGAACAGAGTATGTAACAAGGTCTGACAATCAGGTCCGGATCTCTCAGATGGTGTAACTCAGTAAGTTGTGGACTTGGGAAAGTCAAGAGGGGTATCATGACTATTGTATTCCAACAATTTAGCCTTCAGTAGTAAAGTATGGAAAAGATATGAGCATCTGAGTATTGGGTTCCAGTCAGGCAGAGCAGACAAAGGAAGAACTGACCGACAAAGTGTCAGACTTCAATCCAGATGAGTAAATGATGTTGATCAAGTAATTTATGGATCATACATTGTTGGATGACATGATTAATGTCTTCTATATCTATGTTTTTGATATGCATCACAAATCAAGCATGGATTCAGCCGATAGAGTAATTACTTGTAGTGTTCTTGATGCCGACTAGCAAGTTGATAAAAATCCTTAATGCGGATATATATACCAAATGGATTTCAGCATGTGAAGTGAGTAGAAGACATGTGATGAAGTAAAGTGTGAAGAAAAGTAGAGATAAGTGTGGGAACAACTATCCAAGCTTGATATGTGATAGAACTCCAACATTGAGTAGAGGAAGGATGAAGTGCATCAGATTAGTATATTGTGCCTAAACTGGTACTGAACTCTAGCATTTGTAGATGCTTCTCATTAGTTCAAACACCTGATTACCTTCTATAAGTTTTGTAGACAGAGTGCCTCTTGTGAGAAGTGTGCTTAGGCAGTGAGCCCTAATTGGCAAGTGCCATTTTGTACTCCTTTATTCTTTTAATAGAGAATACAATGTTGGGTCAGTCACCCCATGGTTTTTCCCTTAACAAGGTTTTCCAAGAAAAAAATCCTTGTGTTATGTGTGTTAATTTTATTTCTGTTCTTATGATCACATATGCTTATACAATTTAATGCTGCACTGATTATTAAGACAACAAAATAAAAGAAAGAAAGGAAATCTTGGGATAACTAATTCACCCCCCCTCTCAATTATCTACCTTGTTTCCAATAATTGGTATCAGAGCCAAGTTCCTCTGAACAAAGCCTAACAACTTGAGGAAGATCTGGGAATCTCAATGGATATATATGGTATGAAGGAACAACTTCAGTCTACCTTAGATGATCTTGAACAATCTCATTCTGAAGTCAATAATTTGAGAGAAAGACTCAAAGAAGCTGATGATCTCATAAATGAGCTAAAAGAAAAACTTAGTATCTCTGTGAAAAAGAGAAAGGAACTACTTCAAAAATTAGCCAATCAGAGTGAAGACAATGATACTAATGAAGATCTGAATGAGAAAAATAAGCTATGTGAGAAGTTGTCAAAAGAGGTCATTATGGTAAGGCATGAAATGGAATCAGGGGTTATGAGATTCACCCAACAAATTGAAGAAAAAAGGAAAAGTGAAGATAATCTAAAACAATCCCTTAAGGAGAAGACAGAGGACTGCCACAAAATGGACAGAATAATCAGGCATCTTGAATCTGATCTTGAAGAAGCTAGAGATAATGAAGAACAACTTGAGAATCAGATAGACACTCTTAAACAAGATCTTCAAACATCAAATGAATACAAAAAGAAATTCAAGATAAGCTCAACCCAACTTGAAGTTCTTCTTGAAAGCCAAAAGAGGGTAGATGATAAGTGTGGCTTGGGATATGAGAAAGGTGAAAGCTCTGGATCTAGTCAAAAGAACTTTGGATCAACAAATGAAAGAAACATGCCTAGAAGACCTCCGGTAAGGCAACCAAATGCTCAAAGATATCCATCCTTCAATGGATATTGCTTAAATTGCAACAATTTTGGTCATAAAGAAACTCAGTGCAGAAGGAGAATGAATCAGACTAGTCCATCCTTCTCCAGACAATGTTTCAACTACAAAAGGTATGGTCACAAATCTCATGAATGCAGAAATATGAAAATAAACAATTCATTCAATGGTAGATGCTTTGCATGCAATAGAATGAGACATATGGCTAATCAATGCAGATCAAGAGGATATCAATCAAATATGCAAAGAAGTGTTGTCTATTACAATTGCAATAGATCTGGTCATATTGCCAAATTCTGCAGAAGTAAAAAATTAGGATAAAAAGGGTCTGGTGCAACATAATAAAAAACAAGATAAGGGTAAAGGTAAAGTGAATGTGGATGAAGAAGAGTATAGAAAATATTGGGGATGGATCCGCACTGGAATCCGGTGTTGATATTCCTTCCGGAAACTAAACAGATGAGCTCTAGCTTAGGGGGAGTCATAGAGAAAAACAAATTCCCCTAGCCAGTCAATTAGTTCCTAAATTTGACACATGGAATGCTGCGGATTAAAGGGTTCTCAGAAAAATATCTATATAACCCTTAGTAAAAATATGAAAGATCCGTATGGAGTTTTGCAAGAGTTTAACCACTCAAGTTGATCCAGTTTGACAGCCATCCGATAAAGTAGGATTTTCACAGACAGATCTGGTATGATTTAGAATTACAATACCTTGATTTGTGGACCTATGGCATGTTTGAAGAAAAGAAGATACATTATCAATCCTCACTGACAATGATTCTAAGTTCAGCACAATGATTCGAGAAGATCTCTCTCAAAATAGGGCAACTAGATAACTTATGTTGTGCATTTATTACAAAAGGAAATTAGGGTTTGTGGAAGAATAAAAGGGGTCATTTGCTCATTATTTGCACATTTGCATTCGAGAAGAAGAAAAGAAGAGCTCTGCAACAAGGTTTCTACAATTCACTCAAGATCAACTGGAAAATCAAATTCAACCAGCAATTTGTTCCGGCTACTATTTCAAACCCTAAAAGCGTAAAAAGGTATTTCCATTCTAAAAATCTCTCTCTAAATCTTTTGCAAGATGGCTACTCCAATGGTTGTAAAGATCACTGATAGGCCGCATCCTAAATTCAAGAAACGCCCCTATAAATCTCTAGAAGTTGATCCTTTAGGTGCATTTTCTAGCATTCCGCATGGGGTATTGCACGTAGATGTTAGGGTCTATATCCATACCAACATTGAGGAATTTGGAGACTCTAAATTGATGGACATATATCACAAACAGCTAATAATGAGAGTTTTGAACTCAAACCTCAATTCAAGGCTCTCCAGGATAAACACTTTGGACATTGTATACACTTTCCCTATTTTGCAGAAGATGATTGGGTCCGGTATGTCCTAAGCAAGATGTATGATAATTTCATGTGGTTAATGAGGCCATTCAAGATAACAAAAGAATGCCATCAGGGTAGTGACTAGACTGCATTCTTCAGGTGGGTTACCTGCACTTAAATCTATCAAGAACCAGACAGTAACTGAAGCCACTGTATCTAAGTTTGACAAAAGGGCAATGACCATAGATGACATCATAGATCCGGATATCAAGTTTGCCTCAATGATAATTGGATACAAGATCTATCATTCTAGCAGGGAGTGTTCTGTGTCTGGGACTACAATATATGTAGCATATCAGATGTTAAGGGAAGATGCAGATTATGACCTATGTGAACTTCTCCTAAATCAACTGTTACAAAACCTATAGAAGATCAAAAAGGATAAGATGAATTCCTTTAAATATGGATGTCTAATACTATGTCTATTCTTTTATTACATGAATGAGCTACCCGGATCACATGGTTGGGTATGGAAAAATGATAAACTAGTTTCAATCTAGATTAGAGATTATATGTATGGACTTGGTGATGCTAAAGCTCAGAACACAACTCTCTAGGGTTACTTTAAGAACTTCCAAAGCATGATGCAAGACAAAGAGAGGATATCTCAATCCATAGTTGAGAAATACAAGGATATAGTGTGCTTCATGGTTGACACTGATCAATGCCTAATGGAGGTAATTGAGCCCAGAATAATGTGGATAATGCCTATGGGATATGAGGTCGATGAGAAAATCTTGGAGCTTCATATTCAACATATGTTGAGCCAACCTAAGGACCCTGAGGCAGAAAGGTTTGGAACCTTTCAAGAACTAAGTGTAAAAATACATGTTGAGTTAACGCAACTGGAGATAAAAAGGAAAGTAAGAAGGGAAGTAGAGGAATTTTCCAAGAGATTTGGCATATCAAAGGAGGCTCTTGATGCTAACAGAGAGAAAATGGAGAAGGTAGAAAAAGAAAGAGAAGTAACAAAGGAAGAAAGTGCCCCTGCACAAACCTCTTCTAGGACTAGATCCTCCAAGAGTTCTTCTCCTGTCACTTCCAAGAGTTCAAAGTCTACCAAACCGGAAGTTAAGACATTCGGAAAAGAAGAAAAGAGGATGAAGACCAAAGCCTCAAGGAAGTATACAAGCCATAAAGATGAGGCAACAGAATCAGATGAAGAAATCTGGGAAATAAAGAAGAAGAGAACATCAGGGAAGTTCTTTGCTAACAAAAAGAAGGAAGAGAAGGAAACGGAATTTGTAGAAAAGCCCACTCTTTCCATTGATGATATCATCAATGTAGTCACTGTGGATGGGAACCTATAGCCAGTGACTGAATTCTATGATGAATACAGTGATGCTGACAAGAGAATTTTGGAAGAAGCTACTGTCAGGTACTTGAACATTTACAATAAAGCCTTCAATGAAATAATATCACTAATTCCTAAGAGTCTAGAAAAGTACTTGAGCTAAGAAAAGATAATACAAAGGCAAAAGACTTAGAGATTCGGGAGCAGATAGCAATTCAACTTTATCCTTCCATCACTCCAAAACAAATGAACATGATTTTAAAAGATTGTAAGGATGAGTTCCGGAGTAAGGAAAGAATGAATAAACTCATGCTTGGAGAAATAGACCAAGTAGCAAGTGAAACAAAAGACATCCTCTGGAATGCCTTGAAGAGATTCAATCTTCCCATTGTAGTAGAAACAGATGAAGAACCTTCTACCATGGATGTTGAAGGATTAAATGCAATCAATGAAGAAACTTCTGACAAGGATGTTGAAGGACTAAAGAAAATAAATGAAGAAATCTCTGAGAACTTAGACTCCTCAGTTCTGGAAGAGGAAGTTCTTGAAGTAGCAAACACAGGTGCAATCTCTCTTCCAGATCCCATAGTAGGTGTGACAGACATTCCAGTCTCTAAAGCTGAAGGAGAAGGTAGAAGAGAGGAGAAGTCTCAAGAAGAAGAGGTTAAGGGAAAAGAAGAAGAACAAGTAGATAAGACAAATGGTGACTCTTCTGATATTTCAAAGAAGACTCAATCACCAGGAAGAGACACTGCAAAGACAGTGAAGAACTTCTTAGACAAAGAGGTGGTGGAATTAGTTGAACTGGAGCTATTTCAAAGGCCCCTAAATCTGGATACTGTCTCTCCAGTACAGATGATGAAGATAGCATTTTTTACCCAAGCCAAGGCTAAAGAAAAACTCTTGAAATCTCACATGGAGGATTGTGAACTGTTGGAGATTGCATTTGGGATGCTGGAGCATATCATGCCATCCTTCCAAAAGGATCCTTCGGCCTCTCCATCCGGTAACTTGAAATCTTTGGTTAATTTTGTTAGCACTCATTTTGAATATTTAGAGAAATCGGTAGAAGAAAAGGTCCAGAAGGAGTTTTTGAGAAAAAAGATTCTCTGAGGTGTAAGGACTAATTACTAATGATAGGAGGACCCTAGACATTGGAATAAAGAGCCTTGAAAATGCTCTAAAAGATGGTGGGGATATATACAAAAAAAAATTTATCCTGGCCCAAAGTAACAGAGGACATTGAGAAGAAAATGAAAGAACAAGAAGGTAAACTATCAAGTTTATCTCAGAATTTTGATCCCCTCATTACCTCTCTAATGAATCAAGAGTGCCAGGCCATTGTTATTATCAATGAAATAAAAAGGCTAGACAAAGAAAAGAAGAACATAATAAATAGAATGAGTGAACTCAGAGGGATAATTATCCTTAAGCTAGAGGCAATGCATGAGGCCTTGATAGATGCTCAGACCACAGCTTGGACTAGTGATCCGGCAGATTTAAAAAGGACAGAAGCATATACATTTTTGTTGAGTGGTCACATCTCCATAATGGATGAAGCAGAGATGGGCCATGGAATTTATACAATTGAAGGCCACTTTTGTGGATATACTTAAGTATATGTAAGTATAACATATACATATACTTATGCGGCCATGTATAGGTTAATTTTTGCAAATTTTTGGTATACGGATTCTGCCCTTTGCCATTGATGTCAAAGGGGGAACGAGGAGTAGTGAAAAATGTGGAATCCAGCTAAGGGGGAGCTCTGGTAAAATAATGCAAAAGACAGAGCATTAGTTAAGGGGGAGTTACTGCGACACTTAGCCATTTTTCACTAAGTGTTGCCATCAATGCCAAAGGGGGAGATTGTTGGCAAGAGAGAATGTGTGGATTCATGAGTGTTGTCATTGATGGCAACAAAGTCTATCCCACACATCCGTAGTACATAGTATGACTATACCGGAAGTCAGATTGAAGATTGTTTTGATCCGGTGAACAAGAACATAGTATGTAACAAGGGCTGACAATCAGGTCTGGATCTCTTAGATGGTGTAACTCAGTAAGTTACAGACTTGGGAAAGTCAAGAGGGGTATCATGACTACTATATTCCAATGATTTAGCCTCTAGTAGTAAAGCATGGAAAAGATATGAGCATCTAAGTATTGGGTTCCAGTCAGGCAGAGCAGATAGAGGAAGAACTGACCGACAGAGTGTTAGACTTCAATCTAGATGAGTAAATGATGTTGATCAAGTAATTTATGGATCATACATTGTTGGATGACATGATTAATGTCTTCTATATCTATGTTTTTGATATGCATCACAAATCAATCATGGATTCAGCTGATAGAGTAATTACTTGTAATGTTCTTGATGCCGACTAGCAAGTTGATAAAAATCTTTGATGTGGATATATATACCAAATGGATTTTAGCATGTGAAGTGAGTAGAAGACATGTGATGAAGTAAAGTATGAAGAAAAGTAGAGATAAGTGTGGGAACAACTATCTAAGCCCGATATGTGACAAAAATCCAACATTGAGTAGAGGAAGGATGAAGTGCATCAAATCAGTATATTGTGCCTAAACTAGAACTAAACTCTAGCATTTGTAGATGCTTCTCATCAGTTCAAACACCTAATTACCTTCTGTAAGTTTTGTAGACAGTGAGTCTCTTGTAGGCAGTGTGCCTCTTGTGAGCAGTGTGCTCAGGCAGTGAGCCCTAATTGGCAAGTGCCATTTTGTACTCCTTTATTCTTTTAACAGAGAATACAATCTTGGGTTAGTCACCCCATGGTTTTTCCCTTAACAGGGTTTTCCATGTAAAAATCCTTGTGTTATGTGTGTTGATTTTATTTCTATTCTTATGATCACATATGCTTATACAATTTGATGTTGTACTAATTATTAAGATAACAAAATAAAAGAAAGAAAGAAAATCTTGGGATAACCAATTCACCCCCCCTCTTAGTTATCTGCCTTGTTTCCAACACTGTTGACATAGATGTTCATAGAAAAGATGCACAGTCCAAAGATAAAGGCAAGAAAACTAAACAACCTTCAAACACTAATGTTGTCATGTATGCAGAAAAGAAGGAAGCTCCTCCTTTTTTGTTAATTATTAGAATGTTGGGAAAGAATATACATAATTGCATGGTGGATTTAGGAGCCTCAGCCAATGTAATGCCTCTAGGAATATGCAAAACTTTAGGGATGACTCCCACCAAATCTGCGAAGGTTGTTACTCAATTAGACAAAACAAAAGTTAATGTGATAGGTGAACTGATGCATATCCAGATGCAGTTAGCTTCTGATCCTAGGGTAAGTCAATTTATTGATATCTAGGTCATAGATATACTAGTTAATTATGGCATGCTACTAAGTAGGGATTGGTCTAAGACATTGAATGGATACATGGCCACTAATTTTTCATACATGTGGTTGCTATGGAGGGGTATCCCAAATCAGATTAGAATAGAGACTGAACCTAGGATGAAGCACATGATTACATAATATAACAGAACGAATGATATATTGTATGCATCTATTGAACCAGGTGTCTATAGAGTGACTAACAAAGGAGTGCAAATAGATGAGATCTTGATGTTAGATTTTAAGACAAAGCTTGTTAGTAAGGAAACAACTATATTCATTGAATCGGATGGTAACTCTTTTGATGAAGAGGATAATCCTGTAGGTAGCTTTGGTCAAATCATAAGACAAGAGATAGAAACGTACATTCAACAAGAATCTCCAATTCAACACGTAAGTTATACAAAAGTTTGTGTAGAGTTCATAATATTCCTCATCCTGAAGAAAATTGTGGAATATGTAGGGATATCATAGAATATCAATATAGAAAATGCATAAAGAGGATGGGACAACAAAAGGGAAGGTTTATTCCTGATAAACCTAAGCTATATTTTCATGATGATACAAATGAGTCGATAAAAAAATTGATTGAAGAAGTAAGAATGAAAAGTGTCAATTATTCTGACTTACAAACTGAAAATGCAAGTAGACTTACAATTCAGAATGAGATGCCTGGAAATAAGTATGTTGTTGCAAAATAGTCAACAAACAAAGTAAGCCATGTTAAGGTAAAAGGTCAAGGTCAAAAGAATAAGGGTGGCATTTGGACACTAAAGTGTGATGGATCCAAGTCTAAGCAAGGAGCAGGAGCAGGGGTCAAACTCATTGATCCAAATGGTAAATCATTGTTGGTAGCATATAGGTTACAATTTCCTTGCACTAATAATATAGCAGAGTATGAGGCTTTGATTTATGGATTTGTTATGGCTATTAAGAAGAAGGTAAGAGTGATTAGAGTATTTTTTGACTCTGAGTTAGTGGTCAAACAAGTTAGAAAATTGTATGCGTGTAATTACAAGAAAATGGTTAGTTATAGGCATAGGATATGGGACTTAATTGAATCTTTTGATGCCTTTAACATTGAGCATATCCATAGAGAATTGAATCAAAGACCAGATGCATTAGCAGCTGTTGCTAGTACCTTAGAGCCTTTAACATTATCAGGTTTAAAAAGATTTGTTGTTGAATTAGTGAATGTACCGAGTATACCTAATAACGTCACTCATTTCCAAGTATTTGGAGGAGATCAACAAATTGTAGACTTTCTCACTTGTAATGAGGTATTTGAAACTTAGATCATTGATGAACAAGAAACACCTGATGTATCTTGGGCTAAAGAAGACATAGTAAACCTGAAAAGTAATTTCTTACCCAAGGGGGTAATAGAGCTAGAGAAGATTTTTGATTTTGATGGGGTAGTTAGACAAAGAGATTCACCCAAAACTGAAGGGGGTAAATGTGATCCCTTTAACTTAGGAACAGAACAAAGTCCACATAATTTGTTGATTAGAAAGGCTTGTTCTGAAGAATTAAGAAAAGAAATTGTGGGGGTTTTAAAGGAGTATAAGCATGTAATAGCCTAGACATATGAAGATTTAAAGATTTATGATACCTCCATTATAACTCATGTAATACCTTTGAGACTAGGGGTGAAACCATTTAGGCAAAAACAGAGGCCGGTGAATGCTATTTTGGAACCCCTAATCTTTGAAGAAGTCAAAAAGTTGTCTGCCAAGATAATTTTTCCAGTGAGACATTCAACTTGGGTAGCAAATTCAGTACCTGTTAGGAAAAAAAATGGAGACATTAGATTGTGTGTAGACTTTAGAAACCTAAATAAATCTTTTGAAAAGGATAATTACCTGTTGCCTCCAATAGATGAAGTATTGCAAGTAGTGAATGGAGCTAGGATGATGTCATTTTTGGATGGATTCTCAGGGTATAACCAGGTTTTAGTCGATAAAGAAGATAGGTTAAAAACTACATTTACTTGCAAATGGGGTAACTATGCATACATGAGAATGCCTTTTAGTTTAATTAATGCAGGTGCCACTTTTCAATGGGCCATGGACATCGCATTTCATGGATTGTTAGGTAAGTGTATTGTCATTTACATGGATGATTTAACTATATTTTCTAAAGATGCATCCACTCATGCAGAAGATTTGAGGAGAGTGCTCAGAAGGTGTGAAAGGTATGGAGTTTCTCTCAATCCAAAGAAATGTTCATTTGGTGTGACAAAAGGAAAATTGTTAGGGCATATCATTTCTGAAAATGGGATATCCATTGATCCTGACAGAGTAGAAGGAATTAAAAAGTTGCAATTGCATAACAGTAAAAAAGAGTTGAAGTCTTTCTTTGGTAAAATTAATTTTGTTAGGAAATTTATTACATGATTTGCAGAGATTGTGCAACTATTAAATGTAATGCTAAAGAAGGATGCAAAAATAGAATGGACTCTAGTAGCTAAAGATGCATTTGAAGACATTAAAGAGGCCATTTCTGATGCTTTGGTGTTAGCTAGTCCAAATTATACTAAACCATTTTACATCTACTCATTTGCATCTGCACATTTAGTTGCAGCTGCTTTGACACAAAAGGGAGAAGAAAATGAAGAAAAACCCATCGCTTTCATGAATGCTCCATTGAAAGATACATAGTTGAAATATTTAGACACAGAAAGGTAGGCATTTGCCATAGTAAGGGCAGTGAAAAAGTTTAGGCATTACTGTATACACCTAAAAATGACACGATTCACATTCTTCTAAGTTAATTAAATATCAAAATATTTAATTCTCTTCTAAAATCAAAATTAAATAAAATCCTTTATTTAATTAAATTCTTCCAAACAATTAAATAATTCTTAATTATTTAATTAAGTCAAAATCATTCTTCCAAATTTGAATAAATCAAATCAAATTTATTTAAATCCTCTCAATCTCCAAAAATAAAATACAATCAAATATTTTATTTATTCTTCCAAATCATGCACAACAATTAAATAAATTTATTTATTTAATTTGCTTTCTAATCTTCTAAATTAAATAATACCAATTATTTAATTATTTCTTCCAATAATATATTTTCTAAATTTAAATAAATCAATTATTTATTTAAGTTGTCTTTTTTTTCTAAATTGATTTATCTCTAAATATAATTCAATCCTTTTTGCACATGCAATTAAATATTCCTAATATTTAATAAAGAAAAATATCTTCTTATTCTCGTGCAAATCGCTTCTTGTTTTAAATCATTTAACTGATTATTATATTCTTTTAATTGCTTTAACTCATTCTTCTATTTTTAGCAAAATCCTCTCATGCAAAAGAAAGCAAGACACATATTTTTTTCTTATTCGTTGCACATTTCTCAACTGTTCTCAACTGTTGGTCTTCTCATTCTTTCTATACCGTTGATCTTATTTCTCACAAGTCTATAAATTCAACCCTATTCTTCCATTTCAATCATCCAAGCTTTAAGTATCGTTACTCTAAAGGAATTACAGCATGCCTTTGGTACCAATTCCTTCATTTCTTGTGATCACACTTGTTACTATGCACTACTACCATTGTTATGAAGCTCCTCATCATTGCGATCTTATCATAGCCATTCCCAATTGACATTCTTGAAGTATAGCAAGGAAGTGCACTCTCTGAAGGCCTTATTCATACATGCAAGATCGATTGTGATAGGAGATCAATGGAAGCTTCGAATTAAGGAGGTTTGCTTTGTTGTTTCTCATTGTTTATTTGAATCTCTTTTGTTCACCATTTCATTGAGTTTTGGGTATCTTGATATTTGATATTATTGATTATTCATTTGGATCCAATTTTCCCTTAACATTTTTGGTGCCCACCATGGGGCCTTGCCCCAATTTAATCCAAAAACTGAGTTTTTTGTGTTGAGGTTTCCTACACAGGAGGATTGAGAGAATATACGTTGAGCATTAAAATGGTGCAACCTTAGCTCAAAAGGTTTCTGGGTTTTGTCAAAAACATCAAAATCTTTTTTGAGTACCTCTTACTTTTTGTAGAAAGTGCACGGATTTCAAGAAAAATAGATCACCAATCCGTGACCCTATTTTTAGCCTATGTTTTTTTTTTAGCCTATTTTTAGCAATTTCATGAAATCAGGATATCTGTGTAACTTTAGCTTAAAAGATTTCTAGGTTTTGTTGAAAACATCAAAATCCTATCTAGGTATCTCTAATTTTTTGTAGGAAGTGCATGGATTTCAAGAAAAATAGATCCCAATCTGTGTCCGTATTTTTAGCAATTTCACGAAATTAGACATATCTTTTGCATTAGGAGTCAGATTTTCATGAAACCAGTGGCATTGGAAAGCTAGTTCTCCCAACTTTTCTATGGTGAAATTTTTTTTGAGGTAGTTTTATCAGATTTGTCAGGTACACTCAGTCAAAGACAACCCTTCTTTGCAAAACTTCAAACGGTCATAACTTGTGCAAAATTTATTCAATTTTCACAAATTTTTTTTGAAATTGCATAGAATTTCATGTAGAATCTGATCATAATATCAAGTCTAGTGTACCTAATCATTATTATCATATTTTTTCTAGATTGTTCATTTTTCACCTAAGCGCTTTTGGTTCAATTGATTTTATGCTAACTATTGAGTTTTTGGTGGAACTAATCAACTTTTTGCAACCTCTTATTACTCAAATAGAGCAAATAGGTTTTCCTAACATGTTCATGCAGGACAAGCATTGAAGAATTAAAAACCTATCATACTAAGTCTTAGGAACAAATTGTTTTCTTAAGGGACAATTGAACAAATCATATTTGCAATCAAAGTCTTTGGAACATATTGCTTTCTTAAGGGACAAAACATCTGTTTGCAATCTAAGTCTTAGGAACATATTGATTCCTTAAGGGACAATGGACATGAATGCCAAACACTTCAATTTCTAATGGAAAAGTAAATCGATGCTCATGCAAATCTCACATAGTCTTAACTAGGAGGGTTGGTAATTGAATCATTGTTATTTTGCATATCATTGAATTATTGCTATATTGCTATCTTTCAAAGTTAGACACATTGCTATCTGGATAAAATTGAACCATTGCTATCTTTTTATCACTTCAAAGTTAACAAATCATTGCTATCTTGGTGAAATTGAACCATTGCTATCTTGTTATCACTTCAAAGTTAACAAATCTCTGTGCTTGCCCAAGTAGATAGCTCATCTAGTTTTTCTTATTTTAAATAGGGGAAAAGAACCACTATATTCTGTGTTTTGGGAATGATACTAGGCCTATGCTCTCCCCTATCTTGGGTGACCAAAATGCCAAACATATCATTTTCGCATGTGTTTTTCCTTTAGAAGGGCCTGCTCTTGGATACCATTCATCCAAGTAGGAACAACCCTAAGTGGTAACAGGGTAGATGCCAAGCCCTTCCAAGCCACTATACATAAATTGTGTTTGGAGCGAAAGCTTCAAACAACAAGTGTAGTTGTGTTATACCGAAAACCAACCTCCCCCAAAACCCTCTAAGGTGCAACCCTTGCAGGCTGGGAGACTCCATAACGAAGAGTAGTACTGCCGCATGTATAACCACTCGAACGATTGCCTTTATTACTTATCCTTTGTTCTAGTGGCCAAAAACTCCTGTAATCTATTTGAAGCCTAGGATTGTACTTGCTTTTCTTTTTTAGTCCAAAAAGAGTCAAAAAAATTACAAAAAAATAAAAAACCATAAAAACATTCTTTGTGTTTGCTGTGTCTTCTTGCCATAATTTTAGAAAATCAAATCAAAGAGACCATCTTGCAACAAAAGAAACCAAAAACATTAGAAAAATTGCCAAAAATTTGCAAAAACACGGGAAAAAATAGAGCTGCGCCTTTATCACTTTCTGTTGCACATTTGTTCTGACTGGCTGCGCATTTGTACTGACTTGCTGCGCTTATATCACCTATTACTATGCATCTACTTTTTACCAATACCATGCATTTGCGTTGACTTTCTGCGCTTGTATCCTCTGCTGCTGCGCATATGGTTCTACGCATGCGTAATAGTGAGTACTTCCACATCTTTTCAAAGAAAAATTTCAAGTTTTCTAGGTACCCATTTCAGTCTTGTGTCAGTTTCTATTGAAATGACAAACCAATTAGAAGTAATTGCGCAAGAACTCCAATACCTACAAGAGTAATTAGACTTCGACGCCTCACCCCAAGATCGTATAGCAATTGCTCAAGAACTCCAAGTCATACAACAAGAAATGGCAATCTTACAAGCTAAACGTGTTAGTACTAGCTATGCCTCACCATAAACTCATACATCTATTTCCTATTTTAATAATGCTCATGACAAGGTAAGCACCACCTCAAGTAGGAAATCGTATACCACTCTGTCTACTAGTCCTCCTTCACCATCTTCTAAGACAACTATCCCAAAGCATACCAATCCTACACCAACACCGCCATCAAGTTCCCCAAGCTCTAAATGGACAACCAAAAAAACCTCAGATGATTTTTGGGAAAGATGTTTTCCAGATTTACATAGCAAAAGAAAACCTATGGAGAACTCCAAATCCACTCATCCATTACCTCACTCCTCTACTCATACACCTACCAATGATGTGATCCAAGGGCTACTAGCAGAAAGTCAACCGTGTCCCCAAATTCTAGTCCTTGACCTTACCAAAGAGTCTTCAAACATGTCAAATCCTACAACCCCTTCATATCATCTGCAACCTCTTGAGCATATTAAAGAACCTCTTACCGTGCACCAAAGTCAAGGTCTGTCGCACCTTCATGTTGTTGACAAAGAGCCTATCCAAGAATCTTCTACCTCAACTTCAATTCAAGCACATCAAGAGTCATGTCAAGAGCACACTTTAGAACATGTGGAAACATCAACCCCTTGTCTAAATCAAGACCAAAGCACTCCCATCCGACCCTTACATAACCTTTATCTTTTCGATGATCCTATACCTATACATGAGTAAGAAATCCAATTTTAAACCATTCATAACCTATATCTCTTTTATGATCAAGATACTACCTTTGATGAAGAAGCTATCCATGAGCAACTTGATCCTATACATGAACAAGAGATCAAATTCCAACCTCTCCATGGCCTATATCCTTTCTATGATCAAGATATTATCATTGATGAAGAACATATGCAAGAGCACCTTAATTCCATCACACTAAATCCTATCTATGATCAAGATCCCACCTACGATCAAGAGTCTATCTATGATCAAGTAGACCATGATGATCCTCTTAGCCCACTTTATGCATTCCATGGTCCCGGGATTATAACCCCATCTAATCCCATCCAAGATCCAACAACTTCCTCTTCCTTTGATGAGACAAATGTCTCCCAAGAAAGCATAGAAGATCAAACCAAAAATACTCCTACATTGTCTATTATCGACCATGCTGCAAATCCCCCACCATATATCCTTGGTCTTACCGCCTTCATTTGTGAGTGTTCCTCCTTAAAACACTAGCCACCATTATCCTCTATCCCACCTTCTTCATCCAATAAGGAACTTGTGTCTAGTGTTCCACCTACACATAATCCCACTGTCCACCACATACTCCAACATATGAACTATCAAGGTAAAGGCTTAGGCCTTCATGCACAAGGTATTTTGGAGCCCGTCCATGTCAATGTTCATCCTCATTTATATGGCCTTGGATACATACCCCAAGGTGAACAATCTCAATATTTTGGTACTTCCTCCACTCCTCTTAAATCCACCACTTTCCATTGTACATCCTTTCATATCCCCAAAACATATGTCGTCACTCCACCTCCATCATCCTACAATTGCCAAAAGCATGTGACCATACACCTTCTACCATCCAATCTACCTCTGCTACTTCCAACTCCTAATATCCTTCCATGCACTTTACCACCACTTCTCCCAACACCTTATCCATCCATCTATGAATCTTCTAAGAATCCCAATCATGGCCAACAAATGCACATGTTGTCTAAGCAAAGAACTTCCTCCAACCCCACTTCCACCATCCCAAAGGATTTTAACAGCAAAAATTTGGATGCCTCTACTTATAAAGTCAAAAATCTTAAGAGTCCTCATGACCAAGGATACAAAAACCAAGAATCAAAGAAACATCCTTCTCAAGAGCTGCATACACCCACATACCTATACGCCAAGCTAAAAAAGGTGTGGGTCTGCATCCAACAAACGATTGCTTCTAAGGCAACACAAAAGCTACCCACACCCAAACCCACACCTTCACAGGTATTATCTACAAGCAAAATGGTTTGGGTACCTAAACAAAAATCCCTCAAGTTACATGAGACATCTACCTCTCAAGAAACCCAACCATCCACTTTCTCCCATTCCATCCAAAAGTCTCAAATTCTTCCATCCCATATGGCAAGCAAAAATTAGAAAAACACTTAGTCTATGTGGATCCCTACATGCCTAAGTCATTCATCCACAAGAAAAAGTCTTCGTTGCTTCCTACACTACTTTCCCATCACCATCTTTAATGTTTATCACAGTATGTGCAACTGTTGGTCATGATTCCCTTCCATTCCACAACATTTCCATATACCTCCATCTCCCCTTCCTTCCACTATTATCCTACATGTCTTCCTCATCCTCTTCCTATGGTCCATGCTTTTTCATAGACTTTTTCATCCTTACATAAGTCCTCCGTATTTCACATCATCATCGACTATCACACCCTTCATAATCCAATATCTACCTTCTCCATCTCACTTTCATGCAATCCCCTACCAACATCTGTGAGAACACTTGACCTTGTCTATGTGATAGCATCCATCTAGTAGGACTATCACCTTTCGTGGAACCTAGCCATTGAGTCCCTCTTGTCCATTCTACCTATCCTATCCAAATGTTCAAAAAAAAAAAATGAAAAAAGTAAAGAAAAATCCCTTCATCCAATGGTGAAAATCTGGCAAACAGGTGCCTTGGATAAGTACCATGATGAAAACCTGGCAAACAGGCGTCATGTGTAAGTTGATCTTCTACATCACCTACACTTGGGGGCACCTTGTCTCATCAACCTATCACTCTTCTCCTATCAGTTTCCTTCCGTACCATTTCCTATCCTATCCTACCTATACTATCCAGTCTATCCATCCTAATCTTCCATTCCTCTATTTTCTTTGGTCTTGATAAAGATTGGGGGCACAATGTTGACAAATGTTTTAGGTGTCTCTTGACATACCTTATCCCTCCAAGCCATGCCAATCCCTCATTATCCTCTCATCCTCCTATCATCATAAGCATTGCCATGAAAAATCCCAAGTATTCTACCTACAATGGGGCATCTTGTAATGATTATAAAAATCAGATAATAAAAATAATCACAAAACTAATTTTTTCCCAGTCACGAAGAAAAGAAATTTGTTTATACAATTTTATATTCTCATCTTTGTTGTCTCCCTGATAGACTTGTCACATCTATGACAATTTATATTCAAGAAGCTTTTAAATAACATTTTGAGTTTCAATCCATTATTTCCAATTTTTAAATCAATAACAATACACTACAATCATAATCAATAAATGATTTCAACAATATCACTTAAATTATTGACCTTAAAATAGTTTAATCTCTTCATGCGAGAAAATCTATTCTTTCCATCTAAGAAATCAAGCTTATATTTTATGTGAATATAGGTACTTAACATGTGTTCATATAAAAATATAATACTAAGATAAAAATATCTTTAATTAAATCAATACACAGGCCTCCATTTAGATTTAAATTTAGTCTTAACCCAAGGTTTTATAGCAACTAAATAACTAATTCTGAGCTTGATGCTCTATTCCCATACAACCTTCTAGACTTAGAATATAATTTATCTTTGATATATGCAAAACTTGTATTTTAAAACTTCCAATTTGACGTCTCTAGATTTATAGTCTTTATTAGAATTATACTTGTGAAAACTAAATGCTTAGATGATTCAAATATGGTGAGATACGTGCTCTTCACATAGAAGGCACTAGAAGTGTATTTTTGTGCTCCAAACAATATAACTTTACATTTAAAACTTTCAATCCCAAAAGTTCTTTTACCATAGTTCATCCTCTCATGTTTATCAGCAAGTAATATAGTAATAATTATACATAGTTACTCTATTTTCTGAAAGCTTTATATATTTTATACCATTCTATGAAAGATGAATGTCATGGTGGAGTCACGGAATTTCACCATTGTTATCTTACTTGTTTCTCAAAAATAGATAACTAACAATAAACTTTGTAAGCAATATATAATTCTATAACTATATAGAGCAGAAAATCCCATCATGTTGACTAAACACAATATATCACAATGAAGAAGTGTTAAATTACCTATCATTCAATGCAAGTATAATCCTGTCGTATGTTTCTAAAATACTCACAATGTGAATCCTATCGAACATCTTTAATCATTTCTTGATCGACATTGAGTCATTAAACAGATTTGACTAAACCCTTTTAAAACTCACAAAACTCTTAAGAAGGCTTTTCTAGTTCAACTCAATTCCATATTAGGGTATTCTTGTTGAGCACACCAGAGACTGAGAGGGGATGAATCACCCTACTCTTAAACTTAAAACCAATTCCATTTACAATTTTAAACATCATATCATATTAACCAAAAGAAGAAGAATAAAAAGAAAAGCATGCACCAGACAAGGACACCAATATTTTTAGGTGGAAAACCCAATGAGGGAAAAACCATGGTGAGGATTAACTCACAATATATGAAGCTCACTGCTATAAAAATTACAACTTTTTTTAGGGCTACAACCCAAGAAAGCTACTACTCCCTATTGGATTTGCAAACAAAGGCTACAACCTTAGGACAAGATACAAAGACCTGCTAAAGAGACTCACTGTCTGATAGTAGGATATATGAAAATTACAATTGAAATATGAACATGAACTACTATAAAGAAGGCATCTGCCATATACTGATGTTGAAGTCCCTTACTTCGCACAACTACTCCATTACTCTAACTTTGAACACTTCATTCTTAGCACCCTCATCAATCTATCCTCTTACTTCACAAATGATTTTGTTCTTCTATAAATACCCTCTGCAACAACTCAAAACCTTAATTAGGTTGGCACCAAGATATCCTTTAGATGAAATGTGTGATACTGCATAGGTCATCTCAAAACAAATACATTATGAAGAGAAAATGAGTTGCAGATTACTACACATGGTATAGAAAGGTCAAATACATTGCAACACATCTTCCAAAGCAAAACTAATTAATCAACATCAACCACAAATGAAGGAAACCAGATTGTCAGCCCAAACAACATCAACATTGGCCACTATTTATCTTCACACCACCAGGGAGAGACCAAAAACATAATTTTGACTACAATGTGAGCAACATACTTTATCAATAACATCCTTATAATCTTTGCCAGATGTATTTGATCATTATGTACTACAGCAAGAAGAGAAACATATTGAACTGCTAGAAATAGAGCATCCCTGACTGACTGTGATCCATCAATGATTAGGATATTGTGTTGTGGTTTACCAAAACATCTAAAACACATATGAATGCACTCATATACCAATCTGAACATATCCCCAGATCCGTATAGCCATATCTGTCACTTTGGAGGAATGCAAAGCATTCCAACAATCCTTCATCATTACTTTACTTTGCCAGAGCACAGGTTAGAACTCTGTCACTTATAACATTTACTATAGAAGGTTTAATGACTTAAAATATTTGATACAACACCTTCACATCTTGACCAATGTATCTTCTAAACCAGAAGACTAAATCTTGCTTTACGGAAGGATGTGGACCAAAACACCATGGCTCTATCTTAGCGTACACACTGTGAATGCCTTAGCAAAACTTCTACAACATATATTTAAGTGTTGTAAACCTCACTGGTAAGATATGAATGTAGGGATACTAGAAACATATTGAAACAAGTGTAATCACCTCCACATCAAACTTAGTCATCATACTGATCACCATTCTTCCTCATACATAGATAATTTCTCTCCATCTTCTAGGTCTTCTAGACTGACTTGCCTTAAATTTGCTAACCCCATGTCTCCAACTATGTCAAACCATCTCTCTCAAATCTTCCACTATCCATCAACCTATTCCTAATCATTTCTAAGCCTCTTCAACTTCTATACAAAACTCTATACAAGCATGTCCTCAAGTTGACACATATTGAGTTGACATCAATGACAACATATATTGCCAATAATCTCCCCCTTTGTCATTGATGGCAACATGCATTTATCTACAAATCTTTTCTCCCAACCGATCAACACATTCTCCCCCTTTGACATCAAGGACAGAAGGTATAATATTTTATACTTATAATGACCCAAAAACTATATGTACTCCCCCTTACTATATGATTTTTACAAACAACACTCCCCCTGAGATGAAGATGCCCAAAAAATGATGCTATGTACATAGTATTTTCATCAAGATTAACACTACAATCCTCCGTAAGTCTTATACAAAGCCAAAATTTTCTTATCTACAATACTTTTACAACTCACTTAGAAGGTAGAATGCTTTTGTAGATTACCTTGAGTTCAACAAGAGTGGATACCCAGTTTGCTTTTGCTAAGGATAGAATGTGACTCTGACATTCAAATTGTATGCATAGGTCCTTAGCCTCCTCCACACTACTTGGAGTCTTCATTTTTAGATCAACCATTTCTGCTTCAGCTAGTAACCCAGACAATGAAGCAAGTCTCAAGTTGACTACTTCCTTCAGCTGACCAATGTGTTTCTTTATATGTTCTCTTTGGTCCTGAAGCTGTGACATCTGTGAATGAAGATTTTCTATTTGTGCCCTAGTTGATCCATCCTTGTCTTTTGACAAGTCATATATCTCAGCCAATTTAGTGATCTGTGACTCAATGGAGTCAATTTGAATTTTGATGTTCTTGGTGGAATTTGGTCATTTCAAGCCGAACAGGCATATTGCAGTGGTTTCATCAATACATTCCCTAAACTTCTTTAAATTTTCTTGCAATTTATTGTGTGCATTGGCACACCGGTCTAATGCATCAATCATTCTCTTTTCATTTTTTTTTTCAATGCCTCTTTCTTTGCCTTTTGCTCGATGTAAGATGAATGATCTTTAAAGGAATCCATCAAGATTTTCAATTTTTGTTTCAAAGGAAAAGAGGGATCAACATATATCTCAGGTAAACTCTCTTGAATGATCTTTACTACCTCATCAACAAGTTTAGTCTTCTTCAAATGATCCTACAGAAACACCTTTCTTGTTGAAGCATGCAGGATGTCACCAAGTTACAATTTATGAATAAGAGAGCTATTGGACAAGTCAACTTGTCCCTCATGAGTAGGAATCTATAGGAGTTGAGGTATCACCACATGTTGAAATTACCTCTGCAGCCCTAATAGGTCTTTGAAAGAATCTAACGATGAAGAGTCTTGACCTATCTGCATAGAAGCATCTTACTTCTTCTCTGTTGTATCAGAATTATCTTCTTGCTTCTGTTCATCTTTTCCTAGATTCTTCGGAGGGGGGATGTTATGTTTTCCACTAGGATTGGTATTCCCTAGAGGGAGTATATTCACTTCACTTTGACCTCCTATATTTTGTGCATTTGTTTTCTCCGGAGGAGCAGTATCTTCATTCTGCTTATCAATTTTCTTTGTTTTATCTTCACCTGTCACCTTGTCTTCAAGGCTTGATAAGTCAGTGTCTTGGGTAGACACATCAGGTGTATCTAGAGGAACTTTTTCCTCAGCAATTATCGTATCCCTCTTCATTTCTTCAAGAATTTGGGCCATCTTTTCCTCTGTCTCTCTTTCCATTCTTTCTATTTCTTCTTTGTCCTTCCCCATTATAGTATTTAATCTGTGTTTAGTTCTAAATTCATGTTCTTGTCTTTGGGCTAATTTGACTTTTTCTTCATAAGAGATGGAAGAGTTGGCTTTCTCTAGAGCTTGTTTCCTCATTTTAGCTTCTTCCACAAGAGGGCCTCATTCCTCTTATTGCTAAGTGTCTCTGCAAGAGTTGTTGGAAGCTAATCAATGATTTCATTTAAAGCCACATTGAATCCCATCATATACATAACTATGGCCTTTTCAATGGTAGCTTTGTCAATTGGTGGCATCTCATCATAAAGGTCTGCAACTCCCTTCAGTGCCCCATACTATGCAATTGCATTGATGGTAGCTTCAAGTTGTAGAGGCTGATGCTCAGCTGCTTTCGAAGGAGCCTTGTTTGTTTTCTATCTTTTCTTTGCCTTTTTCTTTAGATGTTCCTTCCTCCTCTCATTGTCCTATTCTTTTCTTCAATATAAAGGCTTCCTTTTCTTCTTCTTCATTCTCTTCATCATCTTCTACATTCACCAGATTCACCTTTCCCCTCTTTTTCTATACCTTAGGCCTTGAATTTCTTCTTGGCTTGTACTGGTGCTTCAGTAGTAGGTCTTCCACTGCTAGGAGATGTTTGAACTAGTCTGAAAGGTTTAGGAGAGGTTGTAGTGGTAGATGCAGACCTACTTCTCCTTCTAGGACTAGGTGTGGTAGAGGTAGTTTGAGTTTCTTCCACAGGACCCTTAGGATTATTAAACATCTCTTCTAATTTTGTTTTCATCTTCTCCACCTTTTCTTCTACCTCCTTGACTCTTTTATTGATTATCTCATCATAAGCACCAAACCTCTCTATAGAGGCATCCCTAGGTTTGTTGAGAAGGATTTCAACATATTCAATCCAGTCAAGTCTAGAGACCTCATAGGGAAATGTGGTTATCCACACAGTTCTTGGTTCAACTACTTCCATGTAGCAGTTGTCTTTGTCCACCGTAAATGTGATATCATGCTTATATTTCTCCACAATTTGTTGTGGTATCCTTTCTCTCATTTGAATATCATTTTGAAATGTTTTGAAGAATCCCCAAAACATTGTATCACAATGTTTGTTATCCAGAAAGTTACGCATGTAGTCCTTAATTTGGTGTGCAACAGGGATGCCTCTTCTCCAGACCATATTCTTCATACAAGGTAATTCCTTTAGGAAATAGAACATAAGACAAATGATTAAAGAGCCATACCAAAATTTATATCGTGTCTCCTTGGTTCTCTTCTATTTTTTGAATACACAAGACAACTCAGAGGGGGGGTGAATTAGTTGTATCAGACATTTCAAACCCTCACAAACATATTCATATCCACATCAGCTCACTTAAACCCTTAATCTGTTATGAATATTAAACATGAAAAGAAAATAACATAAACTTAATCATATCAACACCATACACAAGAGAACACCAAATTTTACATGGAAAACCCTAAAAGGGAAAAACCACGGTGAGAATTAGCTCACAATATATTGTAGTAACAATACCAAATTATAAAAGGATCGCTACCATAAGAAAGGATGCTCACTGCAAGGGACTCACTATCCAAGTGGAGTCACTACCCACTGAGAAAGAAAGAAAGAAGAGAATAATGGCTCACTACCATGCTTTGAACTGATATAATTGCATCTAACCTATGCATGGAGTTTAGTTTGAATGAAGCTCAATATACACCACAACATACACAACACCTTTACAACATCACCGAAAATTGTAGACACCTCTCACTCAATGCATCTGGTATGAAAGCCCTTGCTGCCCTAATCAAATTCACATAACAACAATATATCCCCCATGCATACATGAACCCACGACTCCTTGACACTTATTTATGCAATCACCAATCATGAAAACATTCTCCAAGGTCAGCAACACAACTTAGCTCATAAAATTCAAATTAGGTCTAGACCTAAACATTCCCATGGAGGAAGGGAACAAATGTAGACCACATCATACTTTAGTAAAGACCTAAAATCACTTACACACTTCAACACGCTTTCACAACCACCACAACATAATCGAAATTAATGAAAACAACCAAGTCAGCCAAAATTGTGTTAACACCAAGAACTTTTGAGCACACACTTCCTCAAGGATAAAAAAAACCTTACGAACCTTGCACAAGGCTTTAACATACTCTAGAAACATCCATGAACAACTTGAAGTCACCTGGAAACCAACAAATTTAGACACAACAACTTTCACCTGAAGAAAGTTCACAATATGCTTACAAACAACACTATCAAACTCTGCTATACAATAAATTTCTTTCTGGAGTACCAAATCACAAACCTTTTGGATAGATGATATATAAGGACCTTATAATCTTTTATCCATAACTGTAACACTTGAAACTATTCTGCGGAGAAATAACAGAGCAAAATACTTTCTCCTAGACACACTGCAAACATTGTCAGACATTGCCTTCAAACTGGTGAACATAACTTTCACTACACAATGATTCAAAGTACCAAATTCTAGATTTAGCATCTTCAAACACTTCTCAACAACATATCCAAACCATACACTTTGATCTCCAAAATAGAAGAAATGTGGAACAAAATCTTGACCAGTATTCTATAAGCCAGAGGACTTCTTCAACACATTATTTCCAATATTAATCAAATTTTCTCAAAAGCACTTGGAAACTCAGCAAGAGGAACATATTCTTAACACCTTCAGCACTTCTTCAAGGTAATCAAATTATCATTAATTTAGAAAGTTACTCAAATAACAACAGTAATAGTAGAGAACATAGTTGACACCAATGACAACAAAAACATGTTGATGTTGAAATGTGTCGGACAACTAAGAGGTGGGGTGAATCAGTTGTCACAAAAACTTAAACACGTCTTCACTTAAACATTAATCATTTATCCACAATTATTATGATATAACAATGAATGCATGAAATTAGAAACTTAAACACAGATGCAACATTATACACAAGAGACACTAGATTTTTTATGTGGAGAACCCCAAGGTGGGGAAAAACCATGGAGAGGATTAGCTCTCAAAATATATTGCAATCTTTCAAAAATGATGTTTAGGCTTGGTCACTCCACAGGCCCAGACCATACTAGCTCATTGCCATGAAGTACAACTAGGTCTAGCAGGGTCATTGCCTCAACCCTAAACCTAGAAAGATTACAATAAGGGTTGTTAAACCCTGAGGGCTATTAAACCCTACTGGCGGCTCACTGCCACAATCACCATCTTCTTCATGTTTGAGATTAAAACATTTAAGTACAATTGGTCCTCTTCTCTACTCTACCCTGCTCTATCTTATCTCCTCGCCCCATTTCCTTACTTTCCCATTCTCACTCAAGGACACCTTTTCCACGACTCAATTACAAGTATTTATACACTTCATCAACCTTGGAATGATCATCAAGGTAGGAATTACAATCATCAACCATTGGAATAATCTCCAAGGTTGGCATTACAAATATTTACAAAATAGGTCATGACATATTACAACATTATGCAAAGGAAATGAAGTAAAGATGTATGTGGATCATGCCACGCCTTAGCTGAGATTCAAAAATGATCTTCCATGCCACAACATGCTTCCACAATCTTCAATGAATCTCTACAATAATTGGGATTAACCATGTCGGCTAAGGCTGGTTACATGTTACACTATCTGGGAACAATCTTCAAACAAGATCTCAATTCCTTAACACGGACCAATGTTAAGATAGGGACATGAATAAGAGACATCCACAAGCACGTTATAATCATCAGGAGCAACTGCATGAACCTTAACCACTTTAGCCATAGGAATATTCTCATCAGAACACATGAACTTCACTGTCTTCAACTGACATAAGAGAAAGATAGCTTGCAGACCACCAAAACATGAACCACTACATTTGTAGACACTTATCATCATCCCAGACTTCTCTTGAAATTAGGGCAGACAACTAAGAGGGGGGGTGAATCAGTTGTCACAAAACTTTTATCTTTTGCTGCATGTAATCTTCTTTACCACTTATTAACAGATTAATGATATAACCATGAAAGCATGAATCAACAACACATGAGCAAAAACATAATAAACACACATAACACCGAGATTTTTACGTGGAAACCTGGTTAAGCGAAAAACCATGGGGGTGTTAACCCACAAGATTTATTCTCTGTTAAAAGAATAGAAAAATGAGAAGGCACTTGCGTTCAGGTGCACTACCCAGAGCTCAGTGCCTACAAGAACATTTACAATGTTAACACTAAAAGGTTGAACTAACAAACAACATCTTCTTCATGCAAGGTTCAGTTCCATTGAAGTGCAAAACACCTCTGCTCTACCCCTACTCACTTCCTCGCTACATCCACATCTTTGATCATCTCAACACATTTCCATGACATCACAACACTTATTTATACATGTCATCGACTTTGGAATGAACATCAAAGTCAGCCAAACAATCATCTATCTGGAACATTCTCCAAGATAGGCAGTACAAGCAATTACAATTACAAGACTTAAAATGCTACATGCGAATCTTTACACTGTTGGCCAAACATAGTTGGGACTCAAATCTTCCTCGATCAACATGCCACGCTCCATAGAACTCTTCTTAGATCATCCACAACACACACCAAGCATCTGGTTGGCCAAGACTAGAAACAACAACACCCAAAGAGAAATCTTCAACTATGAGCTCAATCCTTAATACGGACCACCAACACAATAGGCACACGATCCAGAGACCACCAAAAGCACAATGAAATCAACTAGAACAACTACACCACCTCAAATCACCAGAAACACTTGCACCTTCATCTGGAAACTCAAGAACACTAATTGTCATGATTGTCACACTAGAAAGATTACTTGCGGACCTCCAAACCATGAACCACTTGAGTTGAGGATACACACCAACATCCCAAACATACCACTAGAACCGCAGACCATAAGATTCCACTGCGAAGCAATTCAGACCAAATTCCTGTCACTCTATTACCTCTGAACATTGTAAAACCCAATTCTACTCAGATGGCCATAACTTCACAAATTCTCCATGCGCACCTCTCAAATCTTGACTGGAGCAACTTCAGACAATCCTCTATAAAACCTTTTAATCTACAGACTTCGATCTTCATCTCACTGGGAATGCGGAGCAATCTACTTCATTGAACTACACTAAATTCACTGTTTCTGATAGAGAGATATGCAACTCACTTGTTTCTTTTAGACAGGCTAATTTTCTCAATATCCTCAACGAACAAGTCTTCTAGAAACAAGTAATAGAATAAGATACAGTTGACACCAATGACAATAAGGATATGTTGACATCATTTACAACACCGATTAGGCACATATTTGCAACAATCTCCCCGTTTGTCATTGATGGCAACATATGATGTGAAAAACTGTTTCAACCATCACGGCAAGAACTTCCCCCCCTTTCTCTTATCACAACTACAACCACTCTCTTCACTACTCCCCCTTTCACTAGCAACTACTTACTTCAAGTTTTTCACCCTACTTCTCTCCCCCTTTGACATCAATGGCAAAGGGCACATATTTGCAATCACCTCTCACCCTTTTTGTTTATGAACTTAGAACATACTGATTACTCCCCCTGAGTAGCATCCCCTTAACACCAATCTAGATCACAAGATATGATTGTGAGTTCCACCAGACTGATGCACACTAGTGCACCTTAGTTCTAAACAAGAGGGGTAATTACCCTAGCTTCCCTCTGAGATACTCAAAAGTGTCCTTAGGTAGAGGCTTAATGAAGATATCTGCAATCTGATCCTTTGAAGGAACAAACTCCAATCTAACTTGATGGATATGTGCTTTGTCTTTGAATGCAACACCGAATTCTTTGAAATTTTTATTGCACTTGAATTATGATAGAAGATTGTAATAGGCTCTTCAAGCACAATTCTAATATCCTTCAACATTTGCTTCATCACAAAACTTTAGTACAATTACTTGCTACTATTATATACTCTACCTCTGTAGTAGACATAGATATTGCCTCCTACTTTTTTCTCAACAAAGAAAGCAATCTCTTTCCCAAGAAAAATTCACCACCACTAGTACTCTTCCTATCATCCACATATCCTGCCCAATCAGCATCTGTATATGGATGAAGAGTGAAATCATCACCTTAGGATACCATAAGCCATAATCAGATGTTCCCTTCATATATCTAAAAATTCTTTTGACTACTACAACATGAGATTCTCTAGGATCAGCTTGAAATCTAGCAACAAGACCAACTGCATTCATAATATTAGGTCTTGTATGAGTTAGATAAAGCAGTCCTCCAATCATTGATCTATACCTTTTCTGATTTTCCTTAGGGGAATCATCATCTTTACTCAACTTACATCTAGTTGTCATAGGAGTACTCACTGGTTTTGAATCCTCCATTCCAAACTTTTTCAACAACTCTTTCACATACTTAGACTCGGGTATGAAGATGCCCTTATCTGATTGAATGATTTGCAAACACAAGAAGAAATTCATTTCACCAAGCATGGACATCTCAAATTCACTTTGCATCTGATCAGCAATTTTTTTACACATGCTCTCATTTCCACCAAAGATGATATCATCAACAAATACCTCAACAATCAAGATGTGTTCATGATCAATCTTGAAATAAAGATTACTGTCAGTAGTGCCTTTGCTAAAACCTAATTTTAGCAGATACTTATCTAAGCTTGCATACCTGGCTCTTGGGGCTTGTTTAAGTCCATACAATGCTTTCCTCAAACCTGCAGCTCATATCTCCTTGATCAGACATCTGGAATCCTTCTGGTTGCTCAATGTAGGCTTTCTCTTCCAAATCTCCATTTAGGAATGCTGACTTGACATCTATTTGGTAAACTTTGAAATCTTTGTAAGTAGTAAAGGCAAGAAATAATCTGACTACTTTGATTCTTGCCACCGGAGCAAAAGTTTCTTCAAAATCAATTCCCTCTACCTGAGAATATCCTTTTCATAACAATCTTGCTTTTTTCTCACAACTTCACCATTTTCATTCAATTTATTCTAGGAGACCCATTTAGTTCCAATTACATTTTTTTTTTCAGGTCTAGGAACAAGATCCCAAGTATGATTCTTTTCAATTTGCATTAATTCTTCTTCCATTGCTTTTACCCAACTTTCATCATTACAAGCTTCATTCACTGATTTTGGTTCAATATTTGAAATCAAACAATACTCCTCTTGTTCTTCAGCAATTTTTATTCTAGTTTGAACACCTTTATTCTTATCTCCTATGATCCAATCTTTAGAATGATTCAACCTTACATACCTGGGAGTTTTGGGATTATCTTGAACTTGTTCCTTAGTATTTGCACTGGCTTCTTGAGTCACTAGATTCTTTGCAGCAATCTGAATCTGAGTTTGAGGACTTTTATTTTGATCATTTGATTCATATCCACAAGACTTGGAAGTTCTCTCCTTACTTTTATCAACCTTGACATTGGCACTTTCAACAATTCTTTTCAATATCTTGTTGAAGCATTGATATGCCTTGCTTTGGTTAGAATAACCCAAAAATATTCCTTCATCATACCTTGCATCAAACTTGCCTAGATCTTCATCTCTTTTGATATAGCATTTACTACCAAAAACTCTAAAGTATTTCATAGTAGGAGCATTACCAAACCACACTTCATAAGGGGTTTTACTAGTATTACCTTTGATCTGCACCTAGTTAAGAATGTAGACATCAATACTCATAGCCTCTCTCCAATAGACATGTGGAACATTTTCTTCCATCATCATGGTTCTAGCAGCCTCTTGAATAGTTTGGTTCTTTCTCTCCACAACTCCATTCTGTTGAGGAGTCCTAGGAGCAGATAACTGTCTTGTTATTCCATGCTTTTCATAAAATGCATTAAACTCATCAGAGGTAAACTCTTCACCTCTGTCAGATCTCAGACACTTTATCTTCACACCAATCTCATTCTCCACCCTAGCCTTGAACACCTTGAATCTGTCAAGAACCTCTAATTGCTCTCTCAAGAAAGTGACCCACATCATCTGGGAGTAATCATCAATTAGCACCATAAAGTATCTATATCCTTTCAAAATCCTAACTCTGGTAGGACCACACAAATCAGTGTGCACAAGCTCCAACAATCCACTTGAAAATTATTCTTTACTTTTGAATGTAGTTCTATTGTTTACCCAATTTGACATTCCTTACACATGCTATTACCAGGTTTTACAAGCTTTGGAAGATCTCTCACAGCCTGAGTAGTACTTATCTTGACAATATTATCAAAGTTTACATGACACATTCTCCTATGCCATAACCAACTCTGATCAATCTGAACAATCAAACAACTTTTACTAGTACCACTTAAATGAAAGATATTACCTCTAGTTTGTGTACCAGATGCAATCTTAGTTCCGGAGCTTTTCAAGATTCTGCATTTTCTATTCTTGAATTTGAGATCATACCCTTTGTCAACCAACTATCCAACACTGAGAAGATTATGCTTCAACCCTTCTACATAAAAAACATCATTAGTGTTATTCTTGCCATCAAGAGAGATGGATCCTCTACCACAGATTCTACCAACTGAATTGTCTCCAAACTTCACAATTCCACCTTCATACCTTTCCATACTTACAAACTTACTCTTATCACCTGTCATATGATGAGAACATCCACTGTCAATCACCCATTCATCTTTTTCTTCAACCTGAGCATCCAAGGCACTTTCCACACTCACACACCTAGCAGATTCAGTAGGCACCGAATCTTCTTCTTTGATAGCAATGAACACCCATTCATTTCTAGAGGTACTTCCCTTATCAGATTCATCATCTGTAACTCCTTCCTTAGCAGCTTCTTTGACATAGTAGCGTTTCTTCTGAAACCTAGGTCTATTAGGGTTTGGCTTTGATTCCCTCTCCAGACATCTTGAAGAAAAATGACCAATCTTATTGCAAGCAAAACATTTGAAAGGCAACTTTCCTTCATACTTACTGGATCCTCTTGGTAATCTTTTGGCAAAAAGAGATTCAAGTTCTTCAAGCTCCGTTTCATCTTCTTCAAGTTCCTTCCTTGCCTTCTCATATCTGGTTAGTCTTCATGAAGAGCTTTCACCTGGATCAAATCATTGCTTCCCAAAAACACTGGCCTTAAAACAAGATTCTGATTTAGGAAGAGAATCACCAAACTCACTCATTTCAAATGCTGGAGGCTTGACAACTAACTAATCCCTTGTAACAGTTGTCATAGTCCTGATCTCCTCAATAGCAACAATTTTATGTTTGTATGAAGCATGTAAGGATCTGAGTACTTTGGCAACAATCTCTGATTCTTCTAGTATTCCACCAGCACACCTGATACTGCTCACAAGTTCATTCACCTTCTACATATAGGAAGTGATGTTTTCATCTTCACTCATCCTCAAACATTCGTATCTACCCTTTAGGCTCTGTAGCTTAGCACATTTGACATATGTATCACCTTTGTACAGAGTTTCCAACTTCTTCCAAATTTCATGAACAGTTTTCAATTCTAGGACATTTGTCATTTTTGTATCAGTCAGGGCACTCAACAATGCTTCTTTAGCCTGAATATTGTTTTCAGCATCTTTGATTTCATCTAGAGTTGAAGGACCATTCTACGGAGGTTTATACTTATTCTTAGTTACAAACCAATAAGGATCACCCATGCATTGTAAATGACATTCCATGCAATTCTTCCAAAGAGAGTAATTTGTTCCATCAAATCTTGGACTATCCTTCTTGTATGTCAACATCCTAGATCTCCTCAAGAGGTCAAGATTCTTTTAGAGGAACCGGCGCTGATACCAATTGTTGAAATTAGGACAAACAACTGAGAGGGGGGGTGAATCAGTTGTCCCAAAACTTTTATCTTTTGTTTCATTTAATCTTCTTTACCACTTATTAATAGATTAATGATATAACCATGAAAGCATGAATCAACAACACATTAGCATAAACATAATCAACACACATTTAACACCAGGATTTTTATATGGAAACCTGGTTAAGGAAAAAACCACGGTGGGGGTTCACCCATAAGATTTATTCTCTATTAAAAGAATAGAAAAATGGGAAGGCGCTTGCCTTCAGGTACACTGCCCAGAGCTCACTGCTCAAAGGAGGCTCACTACCTACAAGAACATTTACAATGTTAACACTGAAAGGTTGAACTGAGAAACAACATCTTCTTCATGCAAGGTTTAGTTCCATTGAAGCGCACAACACCTCTGCTCTACCCCTACTCACTTCCTCACTACATCCACATCTTTCTCTCCTCAACATATTTCCATGACTTCACAACACTTATTTATACATGTCATCAACTTTGGAATGAACATCAAAGTCAGCCAAATAATCATCTATCTGAAACATTCTCCAAGATAGGCATTACAAGCATTTACAATTACAAGACTTAAAATGCTACATGCAAACCTTTACACTATCGGCCAAACATAGCTAGGACTCAAATCTTCCTTGATCAACACACCACACTCTATAGAACTCTTCTTAGATCATCCACAACATGCACCAAGCATCCGATCAGCCAAGATTGGAAAGAATAACAACACCCAAAGATAAATCTTCAACTACAAGCTTAATCCTCAATGCGGACCACCAACACAATAGGCACGTGATCCAGAGACCACCACAAGCACAATGAAATAGACCAGAACAACCACACCACCTCAAATCACCAGAAACACTTGTACCTTCATCTCAAAACTCCAGAACACTAACTATCATTATTGTAACACTAGAAAGATTGCTTGTGGACCTCCAAACCACAAACCACTTGAGTTGAGGATACACACCAACATCCCAAACATACCACTAGAACCACAGACCATAATATTCCACTGCGGAGCAATCCGGACCAAATTATTGTCACTCTATTACCTCTAAACACTGCAAAACCTGGTTCTACTCATATGGCCATAACTTCACAAATTCTCCATGCGGACCTCTCAAATCTTGACTGGAGCAACTTCAGACAATCCTCTATAAAACCTTTTAATCCACAGACTCTAATCTTCATCTCACAGGGAATGTGGAGCAATCTACTTCAATAAACTACACTGACTTCACTGTTTCTGATAGACAAATATGTAACTCACTTGTTTCTTCTGGAGAGGCTAATTTTCTCAATATCCTCAACATACAAGTCTTCTAAACAAGTAATAGAATAAGATACAGTTGACACCAATGACAACAAGGATATGTTGAAATCAATGACAACACTGATTAGGCATATATTTGCAACAACTTCCCTCTAGAACCACATAGAAAAATACTTTATTGCAAAGGAATGCGGAGCAAAATACTTTCTCCTTGTCACCAGAGAATAATCAGAGAAAGCAAGTTTTACTCTGGTGAATGCAACTCTCTTAATTCTTCATGCCGAAGGCTCAAACTCAGGATTTAGAATCTTCAGGCCTTCCTTTAAATTACTTCCAATCCACAGACCAATATATTCAACTAGTAAGAAATACAGAGCAATCTATTAGACTATTCTTCAGCATACAACTCACTGTCTATACTACACTTCACTGTAACTCACTTGTATCTTACGGAGGGGCCAATTTTCTTAATATCCTCAACATACAAAGATTCTAAACAAGTAATAGAATAAGACATAGTTGACACCAATGACAACAAAGATATGTTGACATCAATGACAACACCGATTAGGCACATACTTGTAACAATTGACATCAATGACAACACCAATTAGTACATACTTGCAATACTATTATGGAGTAAAAAGTAACCTCATGCTTTTTTACCTCTTATTTTATCTCTTAGGTCCCTGTGTTTACACTTTACATGTTTAAAACTTATCCCAGAGTAAATTCCCACAAAACCCATGTCAAATGGGACTTAGGGGCTAGTTTCAAATGCTTAATCAAGACCAAAATTGGCCTTGGGACTTGGGCACCTGTGGCCAAGTCCAGGCTGATTTGCCAGGTTTAAAATTTTAATATGTCAGGATAGGACCTTTAAAAATGTTTCTCTCTGTTGGCCTTTTCAATTTTAATTACGAATGTTAGCAGGAAAGCATATGTAAGTGAGTTTATGTCTTCATTTTACACCTAGATGGATAACACAAACTTGTGATTTTAAGCTAAGGGATTTCAAGGCATTCATTGTGTTGTAGAGAAAAATTGTGTTGTTATTGTGTTTGTGTTTTGTAGATTTGGCTTCATCAATCCATCTCCTCATGATTTGAAGGATCTTCATCTCCATGAGGGCTTCACCTCCAAGGTGACATCTATTTGTGTTTCAATCAATCTATTTCATCATTGCTTTGGCCTCTACCCTCCATTGGGCATGCACTCTATCTAAAAACGGTGTTGGAAGACTTGAATATCATTCTGAGGCTTGACCGAGGCAAGCTCCTAAACACCACAACCCCCAAACCCCTCTCTTTGTGATTGTAGGTTACAAGTGCAGGATTTGACAAAGTGTAGGTATAGAGAAGCAATTTAGAGGATAAGAATTTAGGATATGAGGAAAAGTTGTCATAAATCTACCCTGCTAGACTAGGACGCCCACCCCAGAGTCCTCCCGATAGGAATTATCCTGAAATCAGGAGCTAAAAATCATCTGACATTGATCACTGTTCCAAATCTATAGAAAAATTGCTCTATCAGACTTGGGTGCCTGCCCCGTAGTTTGCAAAGTCTTCACCTCTAGAAATCCAACTTATGGTGAGTTTCTAATCCTTCCAGAGTGTGCTCACATGTGGTGATCTGGAGTAGTTTATTCGTATGTATCTAATTTCATTATAATTAGGGTTTGAGGCCTATTGAATCTAGGTTTTGACAAATCTCTCAATCTAATCAATCTTTCCATATCATTCCTAGGTACATCAACCTACATCTGAGTCATCTCTATCTGTAGTGACTTGGCTCAGTTGTTATCCTTGAGTGTTATTATGAAAGGAGGGTTTGATTTGATAGATCTTGACATTATTAATCATCTTTCCCACTTTTCATCTATAAAATTTTGGTGAACCCATGTTTTTATTGAACTTGATCTTGTTGAGTGTTGTAATTAGTCATTACATTCATTCATATTATATTTATCATCTTGCTTTGGAAAATTTTACATACATTTGAATTTTTTTTGAAAAAACAAGCATTCTAGGATTGCATTAACAAATAATATTGTATATTTTGCATTGCATATCATAAAAGGATTTAATTTTCTAATTTTTACATTAGATCTGATATTTATTAAAGTAATTTATCATTAATTCATATCAAACCTTGCATTTACAAGCTTCATTTGCTAGGGTTTTGCTTAAAAAGTTGCATTTTTCATATAACCTAGTCTTGGCAAAAACTAGGGTTTGTAGACAAAATTTCATTTTCAGATTTTGCTACTCCTTTTCATCATTCATTCAAATCTGATTTTGATTTGTAGTGTTGGATCATAGTGCATACTTTTGCATCCTATATTTGAAACTTTCACCTTTCTGCATTTGAACATTATGTATTTCAACAAAAACAACTACCTTCATCCTTTTGATTGTGCATTGAGCATTGTAGGACTTTGGCATCCTTTTTGCATCAGATATAAGCTATTTTACACACTATATCTGATTAGATTCTATGCATTAATCATTTTTCATAATTTCATAACATCCTTTGTGTATCTACATTAAAAAAAGTAAAAAAATCAAGCATCTTAGGTTTATAAACAAGCATAGTTTTGCATTGTTTCATTGCATATGTTATAAATATCTTTCAAGGATATTATGGCATTCATTTTAGGCATATTTTCATTGCTCATTTGAAATTTTTTCATCATTTCACACTCTTGCTTGAAAATTTGCATATTTTTAATTACACATTGTGTATTTCAACACTAAGGGTTTTATACTCATTCTTCAAACTTCTTTCCAAATCATTCATCTTGCCTTGTTGTGTAGTACCTTTTTCCTCCTACTTACTTTGTTAGTTGTGAAATTTGTGTGTATTTGAGCTCTTTCAATAACCTGATTTCCTCAAACAAGTGCTTTGGTGTGAAATAGTCTCACATACATGGCTTCTAATCACAAAAATACTATGTTCCCTCCTAGAGTGTATATGAAGAGGAAGACTCCTAAACCCAAATTAGTCTTTACACTACATGATAGAATGATTGGAAACATTGAATGACCTCTTTACATCACAGTGAAAGTAATGGATAGTCCTGCAAGAGGAGCCCTTATTGATCCTAACTGTATGACTAATGTGGCTACGGAAGAGTTCCTTTACTCACATGATTTGATACATGAATCTTATGAACCAACAGACATGATGATTAAAACACATACTGGAGCTTTCCTCCCAGCCATAGGGAAAATTACTTTATTGATCATAGTATTTGTCAAAGCTTTAGAACAATCATTTGATATCATACCTACATCTGACCTCTTCCGTATAAAATTAGGCCATCCATGGCTCAAGGCCATGAAAGCTATCCCCTCCACCATTCACAAATGCCTAAAATTTCCTCACCATGGGAGCATGCATACTATCCACCATAGTAGATGGCAACCTATGGTTACTTAGAAAAACTTCAATCTTGATTACTTTTGGCCACGACTAATTGAATCTCTCGAACCATGACAAGATCAAATCTTCTTGAGATACCAATTATAAAGAAAAGTTGATAACAAAATTGGCTGGACCTCTTATATAACAAATCATAAGTAAAGAGCCACTTGAGTTGAAAGAACCTCCTAGACTGAGAGGTAAGGGAGTCTTTGCCGAGGTGCCTCCTCCATCATCCTTACAAGGATTGGGAGATACTCATAAATAACAAAACATTTCATCATAAAAATTTAACTTAGCACAAGCTTCCTCCTCTGAAATGTTGAAGACTATGGAAAATCATGACAATACTTTTGCAAAAATCACCAATAAAACAATAAGGAATAGGAAAGCAAGAGAAAGGAGGAAGAGAAGACAAGCTTTAGTTCGAAAGACACCACATCAACAAGAGAACATTTCACCATCTAATATTGAGACAAAAAAAGAAGAGCTTAAGGAAGAAGAGTTTAAGGACAATGACAAAAGTTGGGAAATTGTACCTTATGTACCTCTTTCCTCTTGCATTTGAGATTGGAAGGAAGATGACTTCCTCAATGACAACCACTAGTTTGGTTGTGTACATAGGTAAGTATTTATAACCCTTTTTTTAGCCACCTTTTTCATAGCATGTCTTTTCTCTCTCATGTGGCCTCCTCTTATGTGATGTGTTCCCCCGTGATGTATTATGTGTTGTTTAGGTCTCCTAGGATGACCCTTGATACTCTTGTAAGATAAAGGATACTGGGAGACCACCTCTGTTGTGACCATTCTTCTATTTTTTAATGCATTCTTCTATCTTGCCTCCCCTCTATTTTATTGTTGTGTGTCATGCCTTAGGGGCATAGCATTGCAGATGATGTCTTGGGTGCATCCTCCTACATGGTGTTCCTAAGACACTTGTTTATCCTCTCTCATTTTTATTTTTTACCTTCTTTAGTGATTATACCTAGTTGGTGGATGACGAAAACAAACAAATACTGATAAGGACACGGTGTCCCTTCAACAAGAAAGCAAAAATGGACCCAATCCATATATGAAGGTGGGGTTGATATATATCCAATGCTTGACTAATAGAATCACTCTGTGTGATATATCATGTTGTCATATCTCTTCTAACAAACCTTTACAATACTACTACTCCATGCACTTTGGATTGTTTTGTATCTCACCGTGTTGTTACACTCGAGTCTAGGATATCTGCAGTACATGCCCAATGGCTAGACTAGATTCCGAACCTACAAGTGTAGCCTTTGTTTTTTATGTGATCTACTACATTATTTATGCATAGCTTCTATGATTTGATTTGGTTATTATCTTAGAGAAAGATGTTCTAACCTTATCTCTTGTTAATTATCTTAGCAATTCATATCAATGTGTTTGTGAGAACATTCAGCGATTGTGGTACATGTCAGATTTGGGGGGCATGGACTTTGTGAGAGCTCTTGTTCCCTTGTGTGTTTTCACTCTACTTTAATGTGCTTAATACCAGAAAGTGGTATCAACCACCTTAAGGTGGAGGCATATATAATGGTATCTGTTTGATTATTTTGGCACTAACATGTTACATCCTCAACTTATGATTTGGCTTAATCTTCTTTTTGCGTGGTAATAAGGAGGATTAACCATAGTTTAATGATTAGATGTTGTGGAAATATCTGATTTAATCTTTGATTATGAGAATACTAACTAATGATAGATATGAAATTACATGTTCATGTGAATATTTAATTATTATGAATTGAGAATCAGATGATGATGCACTGATCATGGTTTTATGATGGTGAATGTGAACAGGAGATGAATCTTCCTTCGACGACAGAAGGAGAGTATAATCCTAGAGGAAGAGATAGATTTTGGGAAATGGGTCCAATTACCATATGAGTATCAGATTTTATGTTCTTATGAACCCTTGTAAGTTGACGTAAGTCTCATCTTTTCCTTGCTAGTCGATTTCCTTTTTTGTGTCATCTTGTTGATTAAGTTATTTCGACAACATTTGCATCAACTTAACCAAACAATGTTCCTAGAATGTCAACGTGAGATGAGAGATAGTCTCACCAAGTGGCAGAGTACTTTCTTGTTTCTCTATTTATTCCCAAACTGAGACTTTGAATCTATTATTCTTGGTATAATATGCTTTGGGTTTATAGCGAAGAAGGGGGAGTGGTACCCGACCCCTAAATTGCATTTTAATCATGTCACCATGTTGGTGATGATGTTGTATGATGACATCTTGGTTGTCCTGAGTATCTTCATACATCATGAAGATGTATGGTAAGTTTATTATGCTATGACTATTTAAACCTTATATCGAACCCCATGTTAATATTAATATGTTTTTGAGATATGTGTATTGGTTGACATCACCCGCGGTTAGTGGAGTGATGAGATGCCATTTTGAACAAATTGGAGCCTTATGCTCACTACCCACTTGCATATAACAAGTTATGGATAGGGTGTCTCGTAAAAAGCCACAAATGGCAGAGTGGAGAAAACACCCTCCACTTCGTGGGCCTGGGTGGTATTTACACTATATGCTCGACATGCCAAGAAGATTGAAACATAGCTTTAGTAAGTCTTATCATTTTTTCATTCATTATCATTGTTATTTTGTATGCTTGGGAGATGAGCAAGAACAGGGAAATTTTTGATTAGCTGGAAGCCTTTGTAGACCACAGAAAGTGGCATAACAGTCTTCAGCTAAGAGCCTTTGATAGACTTGTTGACAAGACTAAAATGACATCTGTCAGGTAAGAATTGAAGTTTGGAAAGGCTTTCATTATGTTGATAGTTAAAGTAATAATTCATTGTTGTATGGTGTCAACTGTGTCGATAGTAATATGTTATAATTATTGTGATTATTATTTGAGGCCCTCGGGCCGTAGCCATCAATTAGATACACTCTATTCCTCAAACCCTCGAGGTCTATATTATAGTGTTTAATTTTGTTAATGTTTTCATTTGGAGGTATACTCTAGGCCATTGGGGCTGACAATGTTATATATTACAAGTTAACATTGACTATATATCTTAGCTATCACTCGAGGCCTTCAAGGTTGAGCCCAAAACTCACTATAGAAAACACATGTCAAGAGTAGACATGGCACAATATGATAATAGTGTATTGATAACGTAAAAGCTTCTATGATGAGCTTGAGCCGATAGTGCTTATGAGATATAATGTTTAAAACTATTGTGTAAGATATATGTTTGAAGGTTTCGGCTTGCATGTGGCTGATACACTAATCTTGAACTATCATGATAATCTTTTCAAAACTTTAACCTTTGAATGTGCTAAGGGAACTTAAATACATTCATGAGAATAACATGCATAGAACTTGATTATTGTTGAAGGGTTATTAGGATAACCAAATGAAGCATATATATATTGACACCTCGTTAAAAGAGGAAGATTGCAATATAAAAGTTAATAGTATTACTCTATGGCAGCTTGGCATGCATGTCAGGATAATAGAGAGGATTATCTTCTTACTGCTCATAACATTATGAGATAGAAAGCCTTATCAGTTAAGTCTTATATATTATAATGCAAATCAAAACCATTTCTTTACTTATGTCTGAATTCCATGAATGGAGTATTTAACATTAAAAAATCACATGGGTATATGAGTTATTGTCTATTATCAAAACCATTTTAATTGGCTAAGGCAATGTAAGCCTATGATATTATGATCTTGAATTTAACCCATATGGTAGATCACTTGAAACTGTAAACCATGAAAGACCCAGATTGGAAAACTTGGTTTGACTTTTAACATGTTGGAAATGGAACAAAGTGACGAGGAGTCTTAGGTTCCTCATTGCAAAGGTAACCTATTACATTTGATATTCTCCTAAGATAGGAGTTGATTGTCCTAGTATTGGACTATGAATTGAACTGAACCCACTTTTACCAGACCGAGAGAGAGATCGTATTAAGCATATTGTAGGATGAGACAACTTCTAAGTCGAGTTAGGGTGGTGGACATATGACAACGTTCATTATGTAACGTGCATATATGTAAATCTTTGGCCAAAGTAATGCATCTATCTCTGCATACATTGTCAGTCCATAGTGCTCCAGATAGCATAATGTCTCCAGTAGTGTCATGCATAGTTAGAGTGGATCTATAGTTGCATGACCGAGAGGCATTATGAAGGACACAACACTAGATACTCAGATGGCAAACCTAATGGGTCTTCATATCTATATTTTCTGTGAAGGGTAGGGCCACTTCCAAATAGGAAGTTGTGTGGGGGACCGCTAGTCTATGGTTGGAGGAAGAGCACTTGGATGATGCTCTCCTTCCCAAGCATGAGACAAGCCGAGGCTTATGAAGATAGATGTCAAGACTTCCAAATGCAGTGCTTTTTCATTATATGACTTGATAGACAGTTATTATGTATAATTTGTTATTTGATGCCTTGAGCATAGCTTCATACATGCATAGTGAAGGTTATTCACTAATGAGATGTAATTAGATATTGTAAATTTAAGTTTTGTTATATTCTAGTTCAGATTAACATGCTTAATTATTGTAATGATAATGATTCATTCTTGTTTAACTTTGATTTAGATAATCATGATGTATTCTAATTCTTAGTTAAGATGAATACTTATGTTAATTATTGAACATTATGAATTGTGATGTTATATATGGTATCAGAGCTACTAGGTTAAATAAATGGACCTATGAGCTCACTACTTGATGATTATTTTATTGAACATTAATAGATGCTAATGTTTGGATGTTCTATGCTAGAATGGTAAGAATTAGAACAACACCTAGAAAGAAGGTAACAGAAAATGGACGTTACCTACATTATCAAAAGGTCTTGAGGGAGCGAGCCTCAAGAATGAAACAACTTGAATAGACTGGTTGCTTAGTAGGAGCATGGTTGACTGATGAGGATACCTTCGTTGATGCCACAAAACACATCAAGCAGGAGTTGAGGAAAACAGTTAGTAATGTTGGTCCTAGCTCTAATGATGCATCAATAGAAACCTCTACACCTAAAGCACTAGCTGTGGAAAGCAATCCTAAGGTTTCTAATGTAACCAAGGAGGTTGTGGAAGAGTACCTGCATGTATGTCTACCTCCTAAAACTAAAATGATAAACCTCAAAGTTGAGAAATGAACATAGGAAGTTATCCCAAACTGAAAATGACATGTAGTAGCAAGGTGGAAACAAAATTTTGTAATTTTGAGAAGGATTATATGTAACCCATGGAAAATTATAATGCAATTGAGAACAAAAACTTTGACAAATCTTTCCTTTCTTGTTAAAGATTACATGAATGAGAATAGATATATGTTAAGAATGGATTTTGTGATATAAAAAAAACTAATCCATGATTAATCTGAAAACTTCAAGAAGAAGTAGATTGCAGACCCAAGATGGGAGATAGCTAGGATGAAGGGCAACCTTCAGGGCACTCTGAATCTAAACTTGATCGGATTATCACCTTGCTTCAAGACACAAGAGCAAGAGTAGGAACTCTCAAACAAGAGGTCAGGGGTCGACCAAGACCTAGGCGGGATGCCTATGATGGGGGTTATGATGAGGCATGTCATAATGGTCCACCACCCAAAGTGAGAATGGAGAAAATAACTTTGAGTCTAGACAAGAAGAGGATAGGTGAATCCATATGAGTTGTCCTGAGACATGAAAAAGGTCATACCTCCCAATTCAATGGATCTGTAAGCGAAGATGTCACAGAGGCATGGCTTATGGAAATGGAAAAGTATTTCAAAATTAGAAACTATAATGAGATCACTAAAGTAGTATGGGGGTTATTCCAACTGGTAGGTGAAGCATCCACATGGTGGATGAATAAAAAGATGGAACTAGGCTTGAGGTCTACAAGCCTTACCTGGGACAGGTTCGTGGAACTCTTTAGGGAAAGATGGTTGCCTCAGCTATTATATGACCAGAAGCTTATAGATTTTTAGAATTTGGAATAGGCTGATTTATTTGTAAATGAATATTGGGAAAAGTTCACCCATCTACTTAAGTATGTGCTGCAGTACCAACAGGTATATGCACAAATATGAGGGACCAAAAAGTCACCACATGACTTTTTGTCCCATACAAGTCATAATGCGAGCGCGTTGCACATTTTACAAAAGAAAAACTCTCTCTCTCTCTCTCTCTCTCGCATTGGAGTTTGAATCACTCATGTCATTTCTGAGAGAGAGAGAGAGTTTAGGGTTTAGGGTTTAGCAGTTAGGACTCAGGGTTTTGGGGCATTATTTAGGGTTTATGAGTTTAGGGTTGCTCAAGTTTAGGGTTTAGGGTTTCTCAGGTTTAGGGATTAGGGGTTACGGGTTACGGGTTAGGTTTAGGGTTTAGAAAGAGATAGAGAGAGGGGACCAATAGAGATTGGGAGAGATATAGGAGACAAATGGGTGAGATAGGGAGATAGAGAGTGAGGGACATGTCCAGAGACATAGGGAGAGAGATTAAGAGGTAGAGGGACGATAGAGATAGGAAGATAGGGGATAGATATGGAGATAGAGGTTTAGGGTTTAGGTTTTAGGGGTTTAGGGTTTAGGGTTAGGGGTTAGATTTTAGTGGCATTATTTAGGTTTTATGGTTTAGGGGATAGGTGCTAAGATTTAGAGGTTTAGGGTTTAGGGGATAGAGAGAGAGACGATTGATAGAGAGATATAGAGGAGACCAAAAGGAGAGATATAGAGATAGAGAGTGAGGGACATGGCTAGAGAGGTAGAGGGACCCTAACCCCTAAACCCTAAACCCAAGAAACCTTAAATATCTATCTCTCTATCTTTATCATCCCTCTACCTCTCAATCTCTCAATAATGCCCCTAAACCCTAAACCTGAGAAACCCTAAACACCTCTCTCTCTCTCTCACAACCCATGAACCCAAGAAACCCTAAACCTTTATCTCCCTATCTCTCCCTAATCTCACTATATCTATCATCTTGCTACCTCTCAATCTCTCTACATATGTCTCTGGCCATGTCCATCACTCTCTATCTCCCTATCTTTCCCCTCAATGTCCTCTATATCTCCCTATCGGTCCTCTCTCCCTAAATCCTAAATCTCCAACCTTAACACCTAAATAATGCCCCTAAGCTCTAAACACTAAACCCTAAACTTGAGCAACCCTAAACCCCCAAACACCTAAACCTTAAACCCAAGAAATCCTAAACCTCTATCTCCCTATCTCTATCATCCCTCTACCTCTCAGTCTCTCTCCCTATGTCTTTGGACATGTCCCTCACTCTCTATCTGGAGAGAGAGAGAGGGGGAGGGAGAGGGAGAGGGAGAGAGGGAGAGAGAGAGAAAGAGGGAGGGAGAGATGGAGAGGGAGGGAGAGAGAGAGATGGAGGCAGGGAGAGGGAGTTGTTTTAGTTATCCATAATACGAGCGCATTATAATGCGATCACATTATGATGAACTAAAACAACTCCCTCTTCCTCCCTCTCTCTCTCATGCACATAACGCAAGCGTGTTATAACACGCTTGCATTATGCATTTCCTTGGTTATTTCCAAGCCTAAGGCTTGGATTTGTCTTGGGCTTCCAACCTAAAGTCTTGAACTATGTTTAGGACATCCAAAGACATGTTTTTTCAGATTGTAGCAAAAACCACATAATCTAGAGCGTGCTCCCCATTAGGTTTGCACTTATTTCAATGAAATCTCAAAAAAATACCACCATAATCTTAATCTCTCTGTTAGCTATCTAACCATATAATTTTTTTCACATTTTGAGTGCGTTAAGGGTTTCATCTTTAATTTTTTTTGTTAGTGTATCCATTTTTTGTCAAAAACTAGTGTCTAGTATTTTTGACCTTTTTTTTAACCATTCATCAAAATTTGAAATACGTTACATTTTTAGAAATTAGACTCCATCCTACACGTATTAAAAAAAATTGATTTTCAATTAGTTTTCAAAAAATTTAGGGGGGAGCATGCTCAATTTTCTATTTTTTAGGATGTGTCCACTTTGAAAATTACTAAAAAATCAATTATTCATGAAAAAATTATTAAAAAAATTAGGGATAAACTACATGGTGTTAGCTAATTTCTCACAGAAGCGATTTTTGAAATACTAAAAAAAAGTTAACATTTTAGGGGGAGCACACCAGATGCTATGTTATATTTTTTTGAGAAAAAAAAGACCAATTTGTGTGCCTCCCCTTTTTGAACCCCTTAATTTCAACCATTTTTGGAAAAAAAAATAGTAGTTTAGAAACTAGATTCGGAGCAATACGACTCTTTTTTTTGTTCCATCTTCAAATTTTGAGTGTAGCTATCTTCAATTTCTCATCCAACATCAATGTTTCCTAATTTTAGAAAAAAATTGGCGTCTTAAGACCCCTTTTTGGTCCCCCAATTTTTTGCACTTACCCCAACAAGATGAGAGATTCTACATTCAGAATTTTATAATGGGATTGAATGCCTAGATTGGGGGTGAGGTTGATGTACATGGTCCTACTTCAATGGACCATGTCTATGAGAAGGCCATCAAACAAAAATAAAAACTGAAAGCTATGTCAGCTTATAGAGAAAGGAACTGAAAGAGGTATAATTGGTTCCAATCCTCTCAATCCTCTAAGAAAAAGGGGAAAAAACAAGATTTTATTGAGAGAAATGAAAAAGGGGCCAAGCATAAGCAAACTGAGTCCAAAGGGGAGAAGAAGGGAAATAATCACTCCAAGAGAAATAGAGACAATTCTGGAAAACCATAGGAGAGGCGAGGACCTGTGGGAGGGTGCTATACATGTGGTGGAGATCATTATGCCATCTAGTGTCCTAACAAGATGCAGGGAGCACAACCACGAGGAAACCCTCTACCCTCTTAGCAAGCGGCATTCCAGTAATGCATTCATGTAGACTTGGACAACAGGCAAGCCAAGTACCAAATAACTCCCATTAAAACTACAAGTATTTTATATGGTCTTCCAATTTTAGTTTTGATTGACACTGGTGCTACCAAATGTTTTGTTTCCCCTAAAGATGTAAATAAAGTTCCTAGAAAGGCCGGATTCATGGCAAACACATGGTCAATAGAATATGCAAATCAAACCAAGGCTCAGGTAGAGCAATGCTTGTTTGAGGCTAGGGTTGAATTTCTGAGTTTCTCCACGGAAGTAAATCTTTATGTAGCCCCACTAGGCTCATACGATGTTATCCTTGGGATAAATTGGTTATGGAGACATCGAGCCAAAGTGGACTGTTATGCCAAAATAATAGAATGTCTTGATGACTTAGGAAACAAGGTTTTTCTACAAGGGAACCCTAGGGAAGTCAAACTAAGACAAATTTCTTCCCTACAAATGAAAAGAGCTCAAAGAAAAGGATGCCAGCTTTTTGCTATCAAAATGGAAAAACTAAATGAGTCTAAGGAAACCAATTTCCAAGATGATTTAATGTTTTACAAATCTCAAAAACTCAATGAAGTTGGGAAAAAGGAGTCCATAGATCAAGAAAGATCAGATATGGATGGGTATCCTTTTCTTAGAGATTTTGAGGATGTATTTCCAGATGAGCTACCGGGATTACCTCCTAAAAGAACCTTTGACTTCTCTATTGATATTATTCCAGGTTCAAAACCTATCTCTAGAGCTCCCTACAAAATGACCACCACAGAGTTAATGGAGCTAAAGGCTCAATTACAGGAATTGTTGGATAAGGGACTGATTAGACCCAACGTGTCACCCTAGGAAGTACCAGTTATATTTGTAAAAAAGAAAGATGGCACCATGTGGTTATGCATAGATTACTGCATGTTGAATAAAGACACAATTAAGAATAAATACTTGTTGCCTCGCATTGACAATATTTTTGATCAAATGAGAGGTGCAATCATGTTTTCCAAGATCGATCTTCGGTATGGATATCACCAATTGAGGTTAAAGGAGAGGACATCCATAAAATAGCCTTTAGGACAAGGTATGGGCATTATGAGTTTACTATCCTACCTTTTGGATTAACAAATGTGCCAGCAACATTTATGAACCTAATGAACAGTGTGTTCAAGGATTGTTTGGACAAATTTATCCTAGTGTTCCTTAATGACATCCTAATCTATTCTAAGAATGAAGAAGAGCACCTTCAACATCTAAGGATTGTTCCTCAGAGGTTAAGAGAGCATAAAATGTATGGAAAGCTCTCTAAGTGTACTTTCTTTTAGAAGGAAGTACAATATTTGGGTCACATAATTTTAGCTAAGGGAATACCTGTGGACCCAACAAAAATTAAGGCTATTTTGGAATGGCCTGTACTGAGGAATGTTCATGAGGTCTGATGTTTCATGGGCCTTGCAGGTTATTACAAGAAGTTTGTGAAAAATGTTTCAAAAATTGCATACCCTATAACTTCCTTGGAAAGAAAAGGCAAGAGATTTAAGTGGTCAGAAAAGTGCCAGAAGGCCTTTGACCTACTAAAGGAAAAGTTGACTTCAGAACCAATTTTAAAAGTACCTGACCTAGAGGGTCAATTTGTAGTCATCACCAATGCCTTAGAAGAAGGCTTAGGTGGTGTACTAGTCCAAGATGGGCAAGTCATTGCATATGAATCCTAAAAACTAAAAACTTATGAGCAAAAATTTGCCCCACATGATTTGGAACTGGCAGCAGTCATTCATGCACTACAAACATGGAGACACTATTTTCATGTGTAACATTGGAAATTGTCCTCCTATATGGAATGGTACAATTTCCCTCAATTTAGCTCCTCGCTTTGGTGACCTCTCAAACTTTTTCTTTCTGACTATCCCAAAACCCTGATTGACTAAGTCTAGTTGCAAAATATTCACTTTTTGAGGTAACCTATTGATGGAACCCGAAAAGAGAATTTGGATTACAGGTCCCTAGGACCCCCAAAATGTAGATCTGAGTGGAAATAGGGGGCTTGGACTTGGGCCCCCATGCCCTAGTCCTCCCCTATTTCCTGGGATTTTGAATTTTGGCAGGATGTCATCTCTCATCGAGTGCCTTGGGATTCCATTTTCAAATTCTCAGTTTTCACACGATATCAAGACATTATTTCAAAATTTGAATTCCCTAAAGCTAGATATAAAAAGACATTTGAAAATCATTTTAACAGACACAATTCTTATGCAATTTTGATGCCAAAACTCTGCCAAATTTGTCATTGAAGATCAGTGACTTGTTGAAGCTCTTGAAAGTATTCTATATTTGCTATCATGGAGACAATGGATGTAGATTAGGAATCAAGATCTTGAGACTATCTTGCTCTTCCTAGGGTTTTTACACTCTTTACATGATCGGGAGAAGGGTTGAAGCCTCCAACATCGAGCTTGGAGATCCTCCACAGACATTGCTAATTCACCTTCTTGTTCATGCAAGTCTTCATTTGTTTCATCTCCTTGAGGTGAAGTTGTATGTGTTTATTGATGCAAAGCAAGTTGTTGATCTTCCCTTGATTGAGACATCTAGGGTTTGATATTCTTGCATACACATTGTTTGGTTTGCACACACTTCTGTAAATCTTTATCTTTGGCTATTGTTGAGGTAGAAATAACAAAGATGAGGCTTGACCGAGGTAAGCTCCTATATAGCCACAACATCTTTCTCCTTCTTTTGTAGGTGCAGATCATGTTTTGCAAGTTCCAGTGGAAAGAAGCTATAGGAAGGAGGATATTGCAAGTACAGTTGTCATTGACTTTTGAGTTTTTGAATTCTAACACTTGTGGGACTAAGGAGCGGGCACCCTAGTCCAATAGGGGATAATTTCTGGGATCTAAAAGCCATTCGGGAGTGTTAGATAGCATGTGCAGAAGATTTCCAGTTTTGGGAACTTTCAGGACTAAGGAGTAGGTGCCCTAGTCCAGCCAGCCCTCAAAATCTGGGTGCACAGTCTTTGATACTCTATCTCTACATTTTTGTGATCAATTTTACCTATACTGTCATTAGTTTCTGTATATCTCTAATTTAAGGCATAATTAGGGTTTTACGTGGTCTATGAGTAAAATACTTAACAAAACCTTAGTTAGGCTCTTCAAATCAGACACTGTGAGCATAAAGGGGTAGAGAAGCAACTTATAGATTAACCTTACATTCAATCCTTGTATTCCCCAATGCTTAGTGGAGAAATGGTAGCACTTGACCTAGTTTAAACAAAACACTAATTTTTCCACTAAATAGCTTGGGAAACCCTTCGAGCTAAAAACAAACCATCAAGGTCTCAAATATCTATTTACTCAACCACATCTAAATTCTCATCAAAGAAGATGGTTGGAATTCATCTCAGATTATAACTTCGAGATTAAATATATTCAAGGAAAGGAAAACTGAGTAGCAGATGCCCTAAGTAGGAGAACACACATCTCCTCAATGATCTCTATACATTTTGATTTCAAGAATCAGGTACTACAAAAATCTAAGGGAGATGAGTTTTACGAGTAGGTAAAATAGGCCCTTGTGGAAAACCCCCAGAATTTGAGATATGGAGGACTTAACCGTGAACCTGATGCATTATTAAGGTTTAAAGGAAGGGTGTATGTACCTAACTCTGTAGAGTTAAGGAATATGGTGTGGAAGGAGGTTCAATCTGCACCATATTCTGGACATCATGGAGTGACAAAGTTACTTGCTCATGTGAAACCCCTATATTTATGGAAAGGAATTAAGAGGGACACTGCAAATTTTGTAGCTACTTGTATGGAATGCTAGAGGGTGAAGGAGGAACACCATCACCTGACAGGGCTCTTATACCCTCATTAAATTCCTGAGTGGAAATAACAAATTATAAGCATGGACTTTGTGCAAGGGCTTCCTATGTCAAGGAATAAGCACAATGCTAATTTGGTTGTGGTGGATAGACTCACCAAAGCTGCTCATTTTATTCTTGGGAACTTGACATATGGGGCACCCGTCATAGCCTAAAAATTTGTTCAAGACATTTTCAGATTGCATGGCATAGCTGAGAAGATTATCTCAAATAGGGATGCACGAATGACATCGAGGTTTTGGCAAACCTTGTTCTCTTCACTTGGAACCTAGTTGAATATAAGCTCTGCTTATCATCCTGAAATGGATGGTGAAATTGAGAGGGTAAACCAAATGTTGGAGGATTTATTAAGAATGTATTGCATGGGTCATCAATACAAATGGGAAGATTATCTCCCTCTAGTGGAATTTTCCTATAATAATTCCTATCACTTTGCTATTAAGATGGATCCATTTGAAGCATTATATGGAAGGAAGTGCCGAACCCCTATAAGTTGGGACAAGCTAGAAGATAGGGTTAACCTTGGTCTAGAAATGCTATCAAAAATGGAAGAGCAAGCCCATCTGATTAAGAAAAGGCTAGCGGAGGCCAATGATAAGTAAAAGAGTTATGTGGATGCTAAACACATTGAAATGCATTTCTCAGTGGGAGAGAAAGTCATTTTAAGGGTATAACCTCAGAAGAGTTCCATTAAATTTGGAAAGACATCCAAACTGGCACCTAGATATGTGGATCCCTTCAAAGTTCTTGAAGAAGTCAACCCAGTTGCATACAGAATTGCTCTACCACCAGCTCTTTCCATGATGCATAATGTTTTTCATCTTTCCTATTTGAAAAGGTTTAATGTTATAGATAATCAAATTCCTATTCTTGATTGGAATGCTATATAGGTGAAGGACCTAGGGGTGGTGGTGATCAAGCCCATCAAGGTGCTCAAAACACATAAGCTATGCTTACATAACAAAGAGATAACATAGTGCAAGGTCTAGTGGGACCAATATGTAGAGGAAAATGCCACCTAGGAAAACTATGATGACATTTATGCAAGATTTCCTCATCTTTTCTAAATTTTTATTATTATGCTCTCAAAATATTTTCTTATTATGTTGGTTAAATTTTAAGACAATTAATCATCAGGGATGATGATTCTTATGGGGGAGATATGTTACATCCCCAACTTATGATTTGACTTAATCTTATTTTTGTGTGGTAATCAGGAGGATTAACCATAGTTTAATGATTAGATGTTGTGGAAATATCTTATTTAATCATTGATTATGAGATTTTATGTCCTTATAAACCCTTGTAAGTTGACGTAAGTCTCGTCTTTTCCTTGCTAGTCAATTTCCTTTTTTGTGTCATCTTATCGATTGAGTTATTTCAACAATGTTTGCATCGACTCGACCAAATGACGTTCCTAGAATGTCAACATGAGATGAGAGATAGTCTCACCAAGTGGTAGAGTACTTTCTTGTTTCTTTGTTTATTCCCAAACCAAGACTTTGAATCTATTATTCTTGGTATAATATGATTTTGATTTATAGCGAAGAAGAGGGAGTGGTACTCGACCCCTAAATCCCATTTTGATTATGTCACCATGTTGGTTATGATGTTGTATGACGATATCTTGGTTGTCTTGAGTCTCTTCATACATCATGAAGATGTATGGTAAGTTTATTATTCTATGACTATTTAAACCTTATATTGAACCCCATGTTAATAATAATATGTTTTTGAGATATGTGTATTGGTTGACATCACCCATGGTTAGTGGTGTGATGAGATGCCATTTTGAACCGATTGGAGCCTTATGCTCTCTACCCACTTGCATATAACAAGTTATGGACAGGGTGTCTCCTAAGAAGTTGCGGGTAGCGGAGTGGAGAAACTACCCTCCACTTCATGGGCCTGGGTGGTAGTTACACTGCATGCTCGGCCTGCCAAGAAGATCAAAATATAGCTTTAGTAAGTCTTATCATTTTTTCATTCATTATCATTGTTGTTCTATATGCTTGGGAGATAGAGCAAGAACATGAAAACTTTCAGTTAGCTGGAAGCCTTTGGAGACCACAGGAAGTGGCACAATAGCCTTCAGCTAAGAGTCTTTGATAGACTGTGTTGCCAACACTAAAATGACATCTCTCGGGTAAGAATTGAAGTCTGGAAAGGCTTTCATTATGTTGATAGGTAACAGTAATAATTCACTGTTGTATGTCATTGACTGTGTCGATAGTCATATGTTATAATTGTTGTGATTATTGTTTGAGGCCCTCAGGCTGTAGCCATCAATTAGATAAACTTTATTCCTCAGACCATCATGGCCTATATTACAGTGTTCAATCTTGTTAATTTTTTCATTCGGAGGTATACTCTAGGCCATCGGGGCTAACAATGTTATATATTACAAGTTAACATTGACTATATATCTTAACTATCACTTGAGTCATTCAAGGCCGAGACCAAAACTTACTGTAGCAAACACATGTCTAGTGCCGACATGGCACAATATGATAACAGTGTATTGATAAAACAAAAGCTCCTATGATGAGATTGAGCCGATAGTGCTCATGAGATATAATGTTTAAAACTATTGCGTAAGATATATGTTTGAAGGTTTTAGCTTGCATCTAGCTGATACACCAATCTTGAATTGTCATGATAATCTTTTGAAAACTTTAACCTTTGAATGTGCTAAGGGAACTTAAATACATTCATGAGAACATTATGCATAGAACTTGACTGTTGTTGGGATAACCAAATGCAGCATATATATCAATCCCTCGTTAAAAGAGGAGGATTACAATAAAAACATTAATAGTATTAATCTATGGCAGGTTTGCATGTATGTCGAGATAATAGAGAGGATTCTCTTCTTGCTTCTCATAACATTGTGAGATGGAAAGCCTTATCAGTTATGTCTTATATATTATAATGCAAATCAAAACCATTTCTTTACTTATGGTTGAACTCCATGAAGGGAGTATTTAACGTTAAAAAATCACATGGGTATATGAGTTCTTGTCTATTATTAAAACCATTTTAATTGGCTAAGGATATGTAAGTCTATGATATTATGATCTTGAATTTAGCCCATATGGTAGATCACTTGAAACTATAAACACTGGAAGACCTAGATTAGAAAACTTGGTTTGACTTTTATCATGTTTAAAATGGAATAGAGTGATGAGGAGTCATAGGTTCCTCATTGTGAAAGTAACCTATTACATTTGATATACTCCTAGGATAGGAGTCGATTGTCCTAGTATTGGACTATGAATCAAACTGAACCCACTTTTACTAGACCTAGAGAGGTGTCAAATTAAGCATACTGTAGGATGAGATAACTTCTAAGTCGAGTCAGGGTGGTGGACATACGACTACGGTTATTGTGTAACTTACATGTATGTAAGTCTTTGGCCAAAGTAATGCATCCATCTCTGCATGCAATGTCGGTCCATAGTGCTCCAGATGGCATAATGCCTCTAGTAGTGTCATGCATAGGTAGAGTGGATCTATAGTTGCATGACCAAGAGGCATTATGAAGGACACAAAACTAGATACTTAGATGAAAAACCTAATGGTTCCTCATATCTATACCTTCTATGAAGGGTAAGGCTGCTTCCAGATAGGAAGTTGTGCAGGGTGTTAGGGTTTAGGCAAATCAGAGAAATAAACATTAACAATTATATGCAGATTAAATAGCCCAAATATAACAATGAAGAATAACACAAAAGAGATTAACATAGAATTTTAACATGGTTCACCCAAAATGGGATACATCCATAGAAACTTAGCCATCCAATGATTTTATTATCCAGTGCAAAAAAAATTACAATCTCATGAATTTCCCCCCGCAACATACATCCTAGCTGCTTATAACAAGCTTTTTGGAAGCTTCTAGAATTAGTGTTTTACAAATTTGTTTTTCATTTGTTGGTTAACAAAAATTGACTATCGACCCCGAACGTGCAAAGAAAGGGGAAAAAAAGGATACGTTACGAGTGTATAGTATTTGCATGATCAATCACCACATACCAACAATCTCTGACTTAGAGACTAATTAGGATCCAAACCAAACAATCTCCCACTTGGAGACTAATCCTGGACAACACCGCTGCACTTGCAACTCTCACTGGATTACAGGTCTAGCTGGTTTCTTATGTCCACCATTATCAATTGTGAAGGCCAACAGAAACTAAAGAGGAAATTAGTTTCTCCCATGTAACTCCCTTTGTGAACATATCTACAGGATTCTCATTAGTGTGAATTTTGTCTAGCTTCAACTGTTCATCCTCCAAAACTGACCGGATGAAGTGGTATCTAAGATGTATGTGCTTAGTTTTTCAATGTAGAGTTGAATTCTTAGAAAGATGAATGGCACTCTGGCTATTAGTGTACAAAGGGCTATCTTCTTGTCATTATTCCAATTCCTCCAGAAAACATTGTAACCAAATCATCTCCTTGCTAGCTTCCGTAGCAGCAACATACTCATCTTTAGTGGTTGAAAGTGCAACAACCTTTTGGAGCCTTGAAATCCAACTAACTGTAGTACCTCCTACAGTAAAAATATTCCCTGTAGTACTCCTCCTGCTATCAATATCACCCACCAGATCAAAGTCAACATATCCTTTTTGAGAAGAATTTGTTCCTCCAAAACATAGTTTCTTTGAAGTAGTACCTCTCAAATAGCAGAGAATCTATTTTACTGCAATCCAATGTTCCATTCCTAGATTACTCATATACCTGCTCACAACTCCCACTGCATGTGCAATATTTGTCCTTGTGCATACTATTGCATACATCAAGCTACCAACTGCTAATGCATATGGTATCTTAGGCATTTTGTCTTCCTCCTCTTATGCCTTTGTGTTGCAAGTATGGGCCTAACCAGCATTGTCATTGATGTCAACATACTCCTGTTGCTTTAATGTCAAGGATTGGATGAGTTGTATGCTGAGGATATTGAGAAAATTAGTTCTATCAGAAACAAAAAAGATCAGTGAAGATAGTGAATCTCTATGAAGTGAAGATCCTAGCTAGATGAAGATCAGAGAATGCGCATCAAAGGGTTTGTAGATATGTGTTTGAAGATGATCTAGTCAAGACTTGAGAGGTCTACATGAAAATATGGAGGAGATATGGCCATAAGAATAAAATTGGTTCTAGCAACTATTCAAAGGTGATAGAGTGACACAAATAGGTTTGGTGAGATCTGGAAATACAATATCATGTTCTGCGGATCCGGTGGCATGTTTGGGAGGCTAATGTGAATTGACAACTCAATTGGTTCGTGGTTTGGAGGTCCACAAGAAATCCTTCTAATGTGAAAGTGATGGGCGACTGTGTTCTTGAGGTTTTGGATGAAGATGCGAATGATTATAGTAAGCAGAAGTGGTGTGGATGTTCTTGGTGGTCCAATCAAGCTTGTAGGGGTCTCTAGATTGTGTCTAGTTCGTGTTAGTGGTTCACATTGAATATTGAGCTCGTAATTGAAGACTTACCTTTGGGTGATGGTGTTCTTCCTAGTCTTAGCTGACCAGATGATTTGCGCATGTTGCGGATGATCTTGAAGATGTTTTACGAAGCATGGCGTGTTCCTCGAAGAAAATTGAAGTCCAAACTATGTGTGGGCAACAATGTAGTAACACGCATGAAGTTTTTGTAATAAGTCAAGTTGTATTTTTGTAATTTCTCTATAATAAAATAAGTGTATGTTGTGCCAACTTTGATGATCATTCTAAAGTCGATGACATGTATAAATAAGAGTTGTGAAGTCATTTCAATGTGTCCTGGTCATGATGAGGAAGTCGTAGTGAAGAGGAGAAAAAAGCAGAGCAGAGGTGTTGAGCTTAAATGGAACTGACTTAATCATAGTAAAGATGCTTATCTACAATTCAAGTATGTAATACTTATATTCTTTTGTAGACAATGTGTCTCCTGTAGGCAGTGGGCCTCTTGTGAGCAGTGTGCTCAGGCAGTGAGCCCTAACTGGAAAGTGCCATTTTATTTATCTTTATTATTTTAATAGAGAATACAATCTTGGGTTAGTCACCCCATAGTTTTTCCCTTAACCAGGTTTTCCACATCAAAATCTTGGTGTTTTATGTGTTGAATTTGTTTCTGCTCTTGAATTATTGCATTATGCTTCCATGATTGAATCCTTGATATGCTATTGAAATATAAGAAGGCTTAAAGTAAATAAAGAATAGGATTTTGTTAACAATCGATTCACCCCCCCTCTTAGTTGTTTGTCCTAAATCTAACAATTGGTATCAGAGCCAAGTTCCTCTAGAAGAAGCTTAACCACTTGAGGAGATCTAGAATGTCAACCTACAAGAAGGACAGTCCAAGGTTTGATGGATCAAACTTCAGTGCCTGGAAAAACTACATGGAATGTCACTTACAATGCATGGGATATTAGTATTGGAACATAACCTTAACTAAATATGTTCCCCCAAGGAATGGTCCAACAACTATAGATGAAGTCAGAGATGCAGACAATAATCTTCGAGCTAAAGAAGCCCTACCTAGTGCCTTGTCTAATTCAAAGCTGACAAATGTTATGGGATTGAAGACTACTTATGAAATTCTTATAAAGCTTGAAAATCTATATGAAGGAGACAAATACGTTAAGTGTGCCAAGCTGTAAAGTCTAAAAGGAAATTTTGAAAACTTAAAGATGCGTGAAGATGAGAATATTACTTGATATATATCAAAAGTAAATGAGCTTGTATGTGGCATTAGATGTGCTGGTGGAGTATTGGATGAAGATGAAATTGTTGCTAAAGTTCTCAGATCTTTACCTACTGCATATAAACACAAAGTTGTTGCTACTAAGGAAATCAGATCTTTAACAACTATCACAAGGGATCAATTGGTTGGTAAGATATTTGCATTTGAGTTGGCTAAGTTTGGTAATGCACTTCCCAAGACTGAATCTACATTCAAAGCTAGTGCCTCTGCAAAAGGCAAACACAGATATGATCCAGGTGAAAGTTCCTCAAGGAAATCAACTTGGTATGATAAAGCAAGGAAATATCTAGAAGAAGATGAGGTAGAAGCTGAACAAATTGAAGCCCTTATTTCAAAAAGACTGCCAAGAGGATTCGGTAAATATGAAGGAAAATTACCTTTCAAATGTTTTACCTGCAATAAGATTGGTCATTTTGTCTCAAGATGTCTGAAAAGGTTTTCAAGGCTAAATCCTAATAGATCAAGGTTTCAGAAGAAGTGTTACTATGTTCAAGAAGATGATGATGAAGGAGTAACAGAAGATGAATTTGAGATAGGAAACAAACCCGGAAGTTACTCGGTGTTTATTGTCATCAAAGAAGAAGATCCAATGCCTATTGAATCTACCCATCATAAGATGATAGAAAGTGTTTTAGCTACTCAAGTTGAAGAAAAGGATGAATGGGTTATTTATAGTGGATGCTCTCACCATATGACTGGCAACAAGAGTAAGTTCTTAAGCTTGGAAAGATATGAAGGTGGAGTTGTAAAGTTTGAAGATAATTTTGTTGGTAGAATTAGAGATAGAGGAACCATCTCTTTTGATGGAAAGAACAAAACTAGTAATGTTCTATATGTTGAAGGTCTGAAGCATAATCTTCTTAGTGTTGGACAGTTGGTGGACAAAGACTATGATCTCCATTTCAAAAATGGCAAATGCAAGATCTTTAAAAGCTCTGGAATTGAAATTGCATCCGGTACATAGACAAAAGGTAACATTTTCCAATGGGTTGGTACTAGCAAAAGTTGCTTATTTGTTCAAATTGATCAGAGTTGGTTGTGGCATAGGAGAATGTGTCATGTGAATTTTGATAATATCATCAAGATAAGCAACACTCAGGCTGTAAGAGATCTTCCAAGACTGATGAAACCTACTAACAATTTGTGCAAAGAATGTCAGTTGGGTAAGTAGAGCAGAGTCACATTCAAAAGTAAGGAACAATCTTCAACTGGATTGTTAGACTTGGTGCACATTGATCTCTGTGGTCTGGCAAGAATCAGGAGTCTGCAGGGAGATAGGTATTTCATGTTGCTAATTGATGACCACTCCCGGATGATGTGGGTAACTTTCTTAAAAGAGAAATCTGAAGCACTTGAGAAGTTCAAAATATTCAAGGCTATGGTAGAAAATGAAACTGGCATAAACATAAAATGCTTCAAGTCTGATAGAGGTGGAGAATTCACATCTGATGAGTACATAACATTCTATGAGAAACATGGGATAAAGAGATAGTTATCTGCTCGAAGGACTCCACAGCAGAATGGAGTAGTGGAGAGAAAGAATGGGACCATCCAAGAAGCATCTAGGACCATGATGATGGAAGCAAATGTTCCTTAGATCTATTGGAGAGAAGCTATAAGCACTGCTATCTATACTCTTAATCAGGTACAAATCAGAGGCAATACTAGTAAGATCCCTTATGAACTTTGGTTTGGTATCACTCCTACTGTGAAGTATTTTAGAGTCTTTGGTAGTAAATGCTACATCAAAAGAGATGAATACCTTGGCAAGTTTGATGCTAGAAGTGATGAAGGGATATTCTTGGGATATTCCACTCAAAGCAAAGCATACCGGTGTTATAACAAGAGATTGAGAAAGATTATAGAAAGTACAAATGTGAAGGTTGATGAAGGCATGGAAAATCCCTCAAGGTTTTATGAGTATGAAGCAGATGATCAAAATGATGTCTCAGACCAAGGAGAACAAGCCCCAACTCCAGTTCAGATTCAAACTGATCCAGGGAATCTAGAAATACAAGAAGAAGAGACAAGTTTGGATGAACCTATCCAAGAATTAGAAGTGCAAGAAAATCCCAAAACTCCCAGGTATGTAAGATTGAATCATTCTAAAGATTAGATCATAGGAGATATAAGAAAATGTGTTCAAACAAGAAGAAAAATTGCTCAAGATTCAGTGAAGTATTGTTTGATTTAAAAAATTGAACCAAAAACAATAAGTGAAGCTTGCAATGATGAAAGCTAGGCTAAAGCAATGGAGGAAGAATTGATGCAGATTGAAAAGAATCACACTTGGGATCTTGTTCCCAGACCTAAGGACAAAAATGTGATTGGGACTAAGTGGGTCTTCTGAAATAAACTAAATGAAAAAGGTGAAGTAGTAAGAAACAAAGCCAGATTGGTCTGTAAGGGTTATTCTCAAGTAGAAGGAATTGACTTTGAAGAAATATTTTCTCTGGTGGCAAGAATTGAAGTAGTCAGATTATTTCTTGCCTTTGCTACCTTCAAGGATTTCAAGGTATATTATGGATGTCAAGTCTGCTTTCCTAAATGGTGATTTGGAAGAAGAGGTATACATTGAGCAGCCGGATGGATTCTAATTGTCTGATCATAGAGATATGGTCTGCAAGTTGAAGAATGCATTCTATGGACTCAAACGAGCCCCAAGAGCCTAGTATGAAAGATTAGACAAACATCTTTTGAAGATTGGTTTCAACAAAGGTACTATTGATAGTAATCTGTATTTTAAGATTGATCATGAAAATATCTTGATTGTGGAAGTATTTGTTGATGATATCATTTTTGGGGGGAAAGATAGTATGTGCAAGACTTTTACAAATCAAATACAAAGTGAATTTGAGATGTCTATGTTTGGGGAAATGAATTTCTTCTTGGGTCTACAAATCATTCAAACAAAGAAAGGAATCTTCATATCTCAGACCAAATATGTAAAAGAATTGTTGAAGAAATTTGGGATGGAAGATTCAAAGGTAATGAATACTCCCATGGCAACCGGATGTAAGCTGAGTAAAGATGATGAATCCCCTAAGACTGATAAGAAAAAGTACAAGTCAATGATTGGAGGACTGTTATACCTTACTCAAACTAGACCTGATATTATGAATGTTGTTGGTCTTGTTGCCAGAATCCAAGTTGATCCTAGAGAGTCTCATGTCATGGCAATCAAGAGAATTCTCAGATATCTAAAGGGAACAGTTGAGTATGGATTATGGTATCCTAAGGATCATGATTTCTCTCTTCATGCATATACAGATGTTGATTGGGTAGGAGATGTGGATTACCAAAAGAGTACCAGTGGTGGTGCATTCTTTTTGGGAAAAAGATTGGTTTCCTGGCTAAGAAAGAAACAAGAGGCAATATCTCTGTCCACTGCAGAAGGAGAGTATATTATAGCAGCAGGTAGTTGCACTCAAGTATTGTGGATGAAGCAAATGCTAAGAGATATCAAAGTGGAGTATGAAGAACATATCATAATCTTCTGTGATAATTCAAGTGCAATAAATATATCAAAAAATATGATGTTACATTCAAAGACAAAACATATATCCATCAAGTTTCACTTTTTGAGAGAGCAGGTGAACAAGAATGAAGTCAGATTAGAGTTTGTGCCCTCAAAGGATCAGATTGTAGACATTTGTACTAAACCTCTACCTAAGGACTCTTTTGAGTATCTCAGGGAGAAGTTAGGGGTTATTACCCCTCCAGTTCTGAATTAAGGTGCACTAATGTGCATAAGTCCGGTGGATCCCAGAGTCATATTTTGTGATCCTGATTGATGTTAGGAGGCTACAACTCAGGGAGATCAGTCTGTATGATTCTAAATTATGTGAAGTGGTTACAAGTATGTGCCCTTTTCCATTGATGTCAAAGGGGGAGAGAAGACATGTGAAAAACACAAAGTGGTTGCTGATCAAAGGGAGAGCAGTAAAGGAAGAGAAGAGATGTGAATGGTTGTTATTGATAGGGGGAGCTATGCCAGTCAGTGAGGAGAAGTTCTTGTCTTGATGGTTAAAACAGTTTTTCACATTATATGTTGCCATCAATGACAAAGGGGGAGATTGTTGCAAGTATGGGCCTAACCGGTGTTGTCATTGATGTCAACATACTATTGTTGCATTAATCTCAAGAATTGGATGAGTTGTATGCTGAGGATATTGAGAAAATTAGTTCTATCAGAAACAGAAAAGATCAGTGAAGACAGTGAATCTCTATGAAGTGAAGATCCTAGCTAGATGAAGATCAGAGAATGCGCATCAAAGGGTTTGTAGATATGTGTCTGAAGATGATCCAGTCAAGACTTGAGAGGTCCGTGTTAAAATATGGAGGAGCTATGGCCATAAGAGTAAAACTGGTTCTAGCAACTGTTCAGAGGTGACAGAGTGACACAAATAGGTCCAGTGAGATCTGGAAATACAATATCATGTTCTGCGGATCAGGTGCTAATGTGAATTAACAACTCAATTGGTTTGTGGTTTGGAGGTCCACAAGCAATCCTTCTAATGTGATAGTGATGGGCGACTGTGTTCTTGAGGTTTTGAATGAAGATGCGAATGATTACAGTAAGCAGAAGTGGTGCATATGTTCTTGGTGATCCAAGAAACCTTGTGGGGGTCTCTAGATTGTGTCCAGTTCATGTTGGCAGTCCACATTGAATATTGAGCTCTTAATTGAAGACTTACATTTGGGTGATGGTGTTCTTCCTAGTCTTGGCTAACCGGATGATTTGTGTATGTTGTGGATGATCTTGAAGATGTTTTGCAAAGCATGGCGTGTTCCTCGAAGAAGATTAAAGTCCCAACAATGTGTGGTTGATAGTGTAGTAATGTGCATGAAGTTATTTGTAATAAGTCAAGTTGTATTTTTGTAATTGCTCTGTAATAAAATAAGTGTATGTTGTGCTAACTTTGATGATCATTCCAAAGTCGATGATATGTATAAATAAGAGTTGTGAAGTCATTTCAATGTGTCCTGGTCATGATGAGGAAGTGCTAGTGAAGAGGAGAAAAAAGTAGAGCAGAGGTGTTGAGCTTAAATGGAACTGACTCAAGCATAGTAAAGATGCTATCTCCAATTCATGTATGTAATACTTATATTCCTTTGTAGACAGTGTGTCTCCTGTAGGCAGTGGACCTCTTGTGAGTAGTGTACTCAGGCAGTGAGCCCTAATTGGCAAGTGCCATTTTATTCATCTTTATTCTTCTAATAGAGAATACATTCTTGGGTTAGTCACCTCGTGGTTTTTCCCTTAACCAAGTTTTCCACGTCAAAATATTGGTGTTATATGTGTTGAATTTGTTTCTGCTCTTGAATTATTGCATTATGCTTCCATGAATGAATCCTTGATATGCTGTTGAAATATAAGAAGGATTAAAGTAAATAAAGAATAGGATTTTGGTAACAACTTATTCACCCCCCCTCTCAGTTGTCTATCCTAAATCCAACACTTTGGACACATCTCCTTAGTCAACTTAAAATAACTAGGCAAAGGTGTACTAACTACTTTTGCATTCTGCATGTTAAATCTTTTCAACACCTTCTCTACATACTCATTTTGAGACAAAAATAATTTTCTTTTTGTCCTATCCTGTGTGATCCTCATACCAAGGATTTGCTTTACTGCACCCAAATCCTTCATAGAAAATGAATTTGCTAATTTCTACTCAAGTTCATTAATATGCTGCATGTTAGACTCGGCAACAAGCATGTCATCAGCATAAAGCAACAAGATAATATAACTGCCAATTTCTTAAAATAAACACAATAATTAGAGTGACATCTTTTGTAACCTTGTTTAGCCATAAAACTATCAAATTTCAAATACCTTTGCCGAGGTGCTTGCTTCAGGCCATACAAACTCTTCTTTAACCTGCACACAAATTCCTCCTTACCCTTGACCTCATATCCCTATGGTTGTTGCATGTATATTTCCTCTTCCAAATCCCCATGGAGAAATGCTATTTTCACATCTAGCTATTTAAGATGCAAGTTTTCCACAGCCACAAGACTTAGAATAGTTCTAATAGAAGTCATCTTACAACCAGAGAAAATATTTCATCAAAATCTATACCTTTTTTCTATGCAAAACCTTTTACCACGAGTCTGGCCTTATATATTTTCTTGCCTCCATCTTCTTCCTTCAACCTATAAACCCATTTATTTGGCAATTCTCTTTTACCTGTAGGCAATTAGACTAAGTCCCAAGTCTGATTCTGTAGCAAGGAATCAATTTCCTCTTTCATGCCTGGCTCCCACTGATTTTTGGTATCTACTTGCATTGCTTCTTCATAACCTTCAGGTTCACTAAAATCAGTTAATAATATAAAATATAATGATGGAGAAATTCTTTCTAGAGGCCTAGTTATCCTTGTAGAATGTCTAACACTTGTAGGAGTATGTGGGATAACTTGTTGTTATTAAGCATCAGGTACCACTGGCATTTTATTTTCTAGAATCTCATCCAGCACCACATATTCCTTTTTGGCGTGTTCATGCTTCTTTTCCTGCAACTGATTCTTATACATGACCTTCTCATTGAATATAACATCTCTACTCCTAATGATTTTATGATTTTCATAATCCCATAACCGATAACCAAATTCATCTACTCCATATCCAATGAAGGTATATTTTTAAGACTTAGCCTCAAGCTTGGTTCTATTTTCAATATCAACATGGACAAAAGCTTCACAACTAAATGTTTTTAGAAAAGAATAGTTTACCTTTTTGTTACATTGAAAATTTTCCTCATGTATGGAATGGTACAATTTCCCTCAGTTTAGCTCCTTGCCTTTGGTGACCTCTTAACCTCTTTGTTTTTGGCCTTCCTGAAACCTTGATTGGCTAGTGTCTATTTGCAAAATGTTCATTTTTTGAGACAACTATTGATGGAATCCAAAAAGAGAATTTGGATTATGGGTCCCTAGGACCCCCTAGATACAAATCTGGTCAGAAAATGGGGGCCTGGACTCGGGCGTCCGCGCCCTAGTCCTGGCCCATTTTTGGGGATTTTGAATCTTGGCGGGGTGTCGGCTCCTGTCGAGCACCTCGGGATTCCATTTTCAAAATTTTATTTTCACGTGATATCGAGATGTTATTTCAAAATTTGAATTTCCCTAAAGTTAGATATAAAAATACATTTTAAAATCATTTCAACACACACAATTCCTATGCAAGCTTGATGCCAAAACTCTACTAAAATTACCATTAAAGATCAGTGACTTGTTGAAGCTCTTGAAAGTTATTCTAAATTTTGCTATCATGGAGACAATGGATGGAGATTAGGAATCAAGATCTTGAGACTATCTTGCTTTTCCTAGGGTTTGTACACCTTTTGCATGATCAAGAGAAGGGTTGAAGCCTCCAACATCAAGCTTGGAGATCCTCTGCGGACATTGCTGATTCACCTTCTTGTTCATGCAAGTCTTCATTTGTTTTCATGTCCTTGAGGTGAAGTTGTATATGCTTATTGAATCAAAGAAAGTTGTTGATCTTCCCTTGATTGAGACATCTAGGGTTTGATATTTCTGCATACACTTTATTAGGTTTGCACACACTTCTGCAAATCTTTATCTCTGGCTATGATTGATGTAGGAATACCAAAAACGGGGTTTGACTGAGGCAAGCACCTATATAGCCACAACATCTTCCTCCTTCTTTTTGTAGGTGTAGATCGTGTTTTGCAAGATACAACAAAAAAGAGTTGCAAGAAGATGGATATTGCAGGTACATTCGTCACTGAATTTTGGAATTTTGTATCCTAACACTTTTGTGACTAATGGGCAGGTGTCCTAGTCCAACTGAGGAGATTATTTGAGATCTAGTAGCTATTAGAGGTCATTTGGTAGCTGGTACGGAAGATTTTTATAGATGAAAGTTTGCGGGACTAATGAGTGGGTGTCCTAGTCTAGTTGGCCCTCAACTTCCAGGTGCATGATCTCTAAACCTTATTCTCTGTGTTTCTACAATTTGTTTTGTCTGCTTCATCTCTGAATTCAGTTGTTTTCTATTACAAAGTGTAATTAGGGTTTACTTGATTGGTAAATAAGGAAATTTGATAAAACCTTAGTTAGACACCTGAATCAGACCTAATTAGCATTAGGGAACAGACAAGTAATCGATAGCTTGGTCCCAAGATAGATTCTTGTCCTTCCCAATGTTTAGTTAGGTGAAAGAATAGGACTTAACCTTGCTTAAGAAAACCTACTTTTTCACCCTAAACATTTTGGTGGACCCAAGCTTTAATTAATTTGCATCCTTTTAAATATCAAATCTGAAATAGTTTGTTGTCCTAAAGCACATTTAGATTGCAAACCATCTTTTGTGAAAATGTATGCATTAAATTTGGAATGACATTCTTTATCTTTTCACTAAAAGAGATGAAAATTATAACTTGGTGTTTTGCATAGCATTTGATTTGCATAGAATCCATACAAACACCATTTTACATTTAAATCTTTGGTTAATTAGAGCATTTTAAAATGTCGGATTACTTTTTGCAAGATTTTCATGCATATGATGAGTCGTTTAGTTATGATGAGTTTGATATGTTAGATGAAGCCCTTGAGGACTTTATCTTGATTGAACAATCCACTACGACTTCTAAACCGTCATTATTTCAAAAAGTTGTAAATGCAATTTATGTTCCTAAAACTAAGGAAGATTCTAGGAAACCAAAAATTGTGGTCACCTTATATAAATGTTCGGATGTGGCCAAACCACCTTCTAAGTTGGTGCTCATTGTTAGAGGTCTTCCACCTTCTTCTCAATCTCCTGATCACATTTACATGAATGCTAAACAAATAACACATCAAAGTTCACAACAACCTAGTCATAATGTGGTTTCTCATGCATATAACACTCAAAATAATAAACAAAGCAAACATCAACTGAGCATTCCTTTATCTTTACTAGCTTCTCAACCTATGCTTCCTCAAGCACTATGTTTAACACAAAAGGTTGGTCAAGACTATTATCTTGTACAGCAACTTCATGCTACTCCTACAAAGATATCTCTTTGGGAGCTTATACAAACTTTGCCTACTTATCATGGAATGCTCCAAGAAGCTTTGTAAAAGGTGATTATCCCACCTACTATCAAACCAAATGATGTAGCAGCTCTATTAGATTGTATGCATGTGACAAAGACAGACATTTTGTTTCGACAACATGAGTTGCCATCTCTTGAAGTTTAGAATCAGTATGATACTTTGATCATCTTTGTTACAATAAACAAGACATTGGTTAAGAGAGCTATGATTGACAATGGATCATCTCTTAATGTTTGTGGTCTTAACTTATTACATAAGATTAAAATTGATACATCTATGATTAAGCTAGAAACATTAAGTATTCGTGGCTTTGATAATGTTGGACAATAATTTGTGGGCACTATAACGCTACCTATACAAGTAGGACCTGTGATTGTGCCTACCCTAATTCATGTCATGCCTTATTCTCTATCTTACAACATGATTCTGGGAAGACCTTGGATCCATGCGTTGGGGGCAGTCCCTTCTACTTTGCATCGTTCAATTAAATTCATATTCAAAGATAAGTTGCACACTATTCATGTTGATCTTGAACCTGATAATTGTTTGCAAATTGAATCACAAAAACAAGTTATTTGTCCCAAGATACTACACAATTTGAAAGTTGATTCATCAACTCCTCTTACCCCACACAATGCCATACAAGAGTCTAAGCAATCGAATGCATTCCATGGTGACGATTGGGGTTCATTAGATTTTACATCTTCTTCCATGGGAGAGTATAAATTTAAAAACCCCATCCCCAAAACATCAAACATTGTATCGATATCATCTCATGCTTTGAATGATAAGCATAAAGCTTCTTTGGTAACAAACTCAGATAATACTTTCACTTACACTACAAATTATGACACTTATGAAGCCCCACCTTCTTCCAAAGAAATGGCTTCCCTTTATGGTTGAGGATTTCAGATCCTTTATAAAAACTGCGATTATGTAGGTAATAGTTATGGTATTAATCCACAAGGAATCAAAGTCCTTATAGAATCTGCTTCACAACATTACTCAAGTGGTATTGGTTATAATCCTTTCAAGGAATCCAAAGCCCATAGACATCCTACTCTTAATGTGAATACCATATCAACACTTAACTTGATATGTCCTAAGATGATTGACACTAGTTGTCCACCATGAGCATTTCCTTTGGATGTCTTCTCAACCGATGAAGTGATAATGGAATTCTTAGGTGCTTATGACAATATTCCTCATTACCATCATAAACATGGCTTACCTTATGAATTGAACAATAGTGCATATTTTAGAAAAACCACTAGCATGATAAATGCCACTCTAAAGTCTGATGAAGAATCCGAAGATCAACCACAATCACCCGATCTCCTAGACCATAGTACTCTACTTAATGGAAAAATTATTGATGTTTTCATGGAGAAAGATAATACTGAAAAAGTTATCCCTATTGGTGATTGCTTACATATAGAAGAAAAGGAAGAAACAACTAAGTTATTACATGAATTTTTTGAACTATTCACTTGGAATTAGTTAGATATGTCTGGTATTGATCCTCAGATTGTAACACATAATATTATCTTAAAACTAGATGCTAAGCCGTTTAAACAAAATATTCGTAAGATGAATCCTAAGGTAGTATTACTTGTGAACGGTGAGATAGAAAAGCTTCTACAAGATGGCTTTATCTCTCCTATTGACTATTCACCTTGGATCTTGAACATCTTCTCCATCGCTAAACCCGATGGTCGTATATGAATGTGTACAAACTTTCAAGATTTGAACCTTGCATCTTTGAAATATTATTTTCCACTTCCTAACATTGATATGATTGTTTTTGATATTATAAGGTGACAAACTAGGGGCCAAACCCATATTACAAAATAGAACCCAAGAAGGGCAAAAAAGGCTCAAAAAACAAAAAGAGCCAAAACAACCACTGACAGCTTACATACAACCGATATACAATAAAAAGATACTAACAGTAAAAAGCCAACAAACAGAAAGCAAAGAAAGACTAGGAAGAGATGTCCTCCTCTCCCTTCGAAAGAAACTCCGGCATTTTGTCAAGTTCTTTAACCCTGTCATTATCAGCTCCATGAATGAGAACCTCCTGCTCCCAAAGAAGAGAGAGATTGGCCATAGCAGTCTTACATAACATGTTAGAAATGAAATTGCCAAGAGAAGAGACCTTATTTTCTAGGAACTTCACCTATTTCTTCAGCTGAGACAGATCATCAACATCATTAATTTCCTCAGTATTGTCTTCTTCCCTACCATCTTGAGTATTATTATCAAGATCAACAGGAACAGAAGTGGGAACAGAGTAGATATCTTTCCCAATGTCCTCATCAATATCAGTCATTTTCACTTGGGTAGTAATATCGCCAACATCCACACAGTCACCAATGGGGACAAGATTATGAACCCCAACATTATCTTCAGTTTCAAAGACCTCCATAGGAATGCCCTACCCATCAATTTCTTCTTCACCACCAGAATCTTCAATAGCAATCTCTTGAACATCAGTCTTGAGATCTTTGTCCTCATGGGTAGAGGCTTCATAATTGCTTTTAGAATAGTCAATCAGCTTCAGTTTGGGAGCCTGTTTTCCAGCAATATGACCAGACCACCTAATGACAACAAATTTACCCTCCATTTTAACTTTTTTGAAGTTCTGTAAGGGTCCCTCCCTACCCTGACTTTGCTCAATCTAGGTCCCAGAAACCCCAATATCATCCTTCAAAAGGTTAGACTCCATATCCACATTTGAGAGACATCTTTTAGCTTTCAATTTCAATATGGAAGGAGGGTTTTGAACACTCTTGGTCATAGACTTAGAAATACTAGAACAAGGATCACCTACAGGGAGTTGACTAGGAGTAGCAAGACTCATTTTCACAGAGGCAGTAGGGGTATCCTGACTAGAAGGCTAAAGAGAAGATGAAGGAGACAGAGCTAAGTGAGACTGGTATAATCAATGAATGAGCCCTTGGTGTAAAGGAATAGGCTTTTCATCAAGCTTCTTCAGCAAAGTCTTCTTAACATGTTGCATAGAGTGTTCAAGAGAAGAAAGCAAGTAGAAAGGGAAACTAGTTGTGGCATTCCTTCTAAAATGATTCAATAAAGGGAGATGGTAGTGATAGAACCTGGTGAAACGTCCCTCAAGGGTGAAATACTTATCACCATATAACACATGTTAGCCCATGGTTCAGGAAGACGGGCTCTTTCAAAACCACCTTGGTATGACACCAACTCCTCTCCTTCACCAAGAAATAATTTCTGATTCTGAGCATCCAAAACCCTTGACTTTTTCTACATCTTCGTTCCCTTTGGAGAGAGACCCGTAGCCATAGCAATGTCATTCTCAGAGACTACAAAACTAACATTCCCAATTTCCACCTTGCAATTATCCCAAGACTGAGCAAATTGAATAGATAGTTTTTCATCATGTCCATTCAAACATTCAAGGAAAGGGGTGACTCCTCCTTCCTTACAGTAGTGCTAGACCAAGGCATTCTCTTTAAATTCTCCCCAGTTATTGGGTTCAATTCGAATCCTGTCGCCACCCATGATAAAAAAAAACTAGTGAAGCTGAATGAACCTAGGAAAGGAGTAGGTAGAATTGTATTCCAGAAAACTTCTATCAATACTGTGAGAAAATTGAGAGACTTTGAACATAGTGCAATGAGTATAAATGGCAATAAAGAGGACACGATCAGGATTAGGGCAATCATTAAAATGATAACCCGAGGTCCTAATATAATCTTCCCAAATTAATCAGCTATCTTTCACATGCATGTAAGGTTGTCTAGGCTCACTCCCATCATTATTAGAGTGTCTGCCCTGAATTAAAGAACTGGCCAAGTAGATAAGCCCGGTGAAATGATGAGTAATCATCATATAAGAATTTGTTCTTTTTGAATGATATCTTGAATTTGACGTGGGATATTATGAAGTTGGCACCAACATCACCAGTTTTGAAATTGCTGACCTAAATTTTCTAGGCCGTCAGCAACAGTGTTGCCCTCCCTATAAATGTGAGAGAAGGAAATGATAGGAATAGCCTAAGAGAGAGTTTGAATATCAAGCACTATATCCTTAAGTTGCCATCCACACACCGAAACTTTAGAAACAACCTCAATAATAATTTTTGAATCACCCTAAACATGAAGTTGATAGATGCCAAGAGAAATGGCCAACTTAAGACCCCATAAAAGAGAAGAGGCTTCAGCAAAATTATTAGTTTGGTTACCAATTCCTCCAGCATAAGCAGCAATAAGAGCTCCTCTGTCATTCCTTATAACTCCTCCACCACTAGCCTTACCATTACACTTAGCAGCTCCATCAAAATTTAATTTGGACCAACCTTGATCAGGGGGAGTCCAAATAGTGTTGTCTTTTAATGCATTTAGAATCATCAAAAGTATGAATTTGATTCACAATCCCCCAGTTGGAAGCCACAAGGACTTTAAGTTGAGTAAGAGGTTTATCAACAATTTTGATGTTGGAATTTGACACATTTTCTAGGAGAGCCTTAGAAAAAGAATTGAAAACCTGTGAAGAATTTCTAACAGTTTCTCTAAAAATTCTATTATTTCTTTCTTTCTAGAGGAACCAAGCAACAAAAGGAAGAGTTTGAGTCCATAATTCAACTAACCAAGGATGGAATAGAGGAGGGATCCAATTAAGAATGAGATCTTTTATTTCTTTGTTGCAGACCCATTGTAACCCAAAATTCAGAAAGACTTTACTCCATATCTCAGTTGCAAATTCACAATGCAGGATAAGATGGGAGACATATTCTTCTTCTTTCAAACACAAAACACATCTGTTAACCAATTGCATACCCCTTCATTGAAGATTGTCTTGTGTCAGAATCTTATTATGAACAACAGTCCACTAGAAAACGTTAACCTATGGAAGGAGTTTACAATTCTAGACCTTCCTCGAGACATCATCTTTAAGTTCCTCGATCAGCAAATGGTAAGCAGATTTAGCTAAAAAAAACCCTTTCTTGTCAATAGACCAAAAAAATTGATCATTTCTAGAGAAAAGAGGAATCATGGTAGTAAGAAGAATTTGTTGTAATTTATTAGCCCTGTGGAGGAGATTCAGATTATTAGTACAGCATTCCAGAAGATTTTTCCAAATTCTAACACCATGATCTTGATGAATGTAGTGACTAACTTTGTTGCCAAAAAAATGTTTAGCAAGAACACTAATAGCTTCATTACCCATCTGTTTAGAAAGAGGCCCATTATCCAACCAAGGATCTTCCCAAAAATTTATAAGCGATCCATCACCAAGTTTCCATTTGATACCCTTGTTGACAAGACTTCTAGCTTTTATAATTTTATTCCAAATAACAGATCCTTGAGGAAGGCCTTCCTGATTGAGGTAAGAGTATCTGTTAGTGTCCCTTAAGTACTTGGCCTTTATAATAATACCCCAGTCAGTATCTATGTTTAAGAAGTTCCAAACAATCTTTGACAGCAGAGCCTTATTCATATTTTGAATGGTTCTAATGTTAAGCCTACCATGAGACTTAGGTAGGCAGACCTTATCCCATTTAACCAAAGAAATTATCTTTTTTTCTTTTGTTCTTTTCCAAAAGAAAGTTCTCTAAATTTGCTCCAGTTTATCAGCCAAATATCTAGGCATTTTAAATAGGAATAAAAAGTAGGTAGGTATACCCTGAAGAGAGGCCCTTAGAAGCTGCAATTTTCCCGCACTACTAAAGAGTTTTCCTTTCCATCCCAACAATTTCTTTTGAGTTCTCTCAAGGATATTATGCCAAAAACCTGGAGAAACTTCTTTAGTAGTCAAAGGGAGACCAAGATAGACTGAAGGAAGGTCAACAGCTACACAACTAAGGATATTAACAATTTTTCTTTGGAGATCCCCTGGGGTATTGAAAAAGAAAACATTGCTATTTTGAAAATTAATATGTTGACCAGAAGCCATAGCATAATCATTCAGTAAAGATTTCCATCTAGAGGCTTCTAAGACAGAGGAGATGCCAAAAAGAATGGTGTCATCCATAAATTGTTGGATAGGCATAGGAGACAAAGAGGAAGCAGGTTTAACCCCAGTTAAAACTTTAGAGTTGATCTTACTGTGAACAGATTTACCAAGTGCTTCAGCTATCATAATAAAAAGATAGGGGGACAAGGGATCTCCCTATCTTAATCCTCTAGAAGGAGAAAAGAAACCTCTTGGAACTCCATTAACAAGGACTAAGTATTTAGTAGTAGTAACAGCTTCCTTAAAGAGAAGAGAAACTTTATCATTGAACCCAAGCTTCTGAATGATTTTAAATAAAAACTGCCATGACACCCTATCATAAGCTTTAGAAATATCAAGTTTGAAAACCATACCTGGGATACGACTCTTTTCCATTGAGTGAATAGTTTCATGAGTAGTAATCATAGAGTCTAAGATCTGTCTCCAAGGAACAAAACCCTTTTGTGAGGGAGATATAATTTTGTCAAGAAGAAGTTGGATTCTAACCACCAGAAGCTTGGCACAAATTTTGTAAATAGTATTACAAAGACTGATAGGCCTGAAGTCAATGAGCATCTCTAGGTTGAGATTCTTAGAAACAAGGGCAATGAAGGTATTGTTGAGTTGTTTCAAAAGTTTACCAGTTCTAAAAAAATCTCTGATAGCAGCAGTGATATCATATCCAATAATGTCCCAGAATTCTTGGAAGAAAAAGGGGGGAAAGCCATCCGGCCCCAGAGATTTAAAAGGCCCCATAGAAAAGACCACTGTACAAACCTCTTCCTCAGAAATGGGCTTTAAAATATCAGTATTATCTTCCTTAGAAATTAGAGAAGGGATATTGTTCAGAAGCTGATTCACAACCTGTGAGTTATCAACACTCGGTCCTTGTTCAGACAACAAATTGTGAAAGAAGTTGACATCATGATCTCCAATCTCCTCCTCATTAGTAATCATATTACCATTCTCTAATCTTATTTGAGAAATAAAGTTAGATTTTCTATGCCTTAAAGTAGAAACATGAAATAAGGCAGTATTACGGTCACCTTCTTTAAGCCATTGAACTCTAGATTTTTGCTTCTAGAATAACTCTTCTCTACTCATTAAATTCTTCCAATCTTTGATTAAGTCATTTTCTAATTGGAGGGAAATATCAGAAGTATCACCTTGAGCAATCCTATATTGAATATCTGCCAACTTATTGGATAAGATATTTTTCTGAGAAAAAATGTTACCAAAAGTGTATTTATTCCAACCGTAAACTTCTCTCTTGACATGCATCAACTTTTTAAAAAGTCTGAACATAGGAGTACCCACAACCTGAAGTTGCCACCATCTAGAAAGAAGATTCTTGAAATCATGATGTTTAGTCCACATAGCCTCAAATCTAAAAGGAAAAGGACCTTTTCTCTTTTGATTAGCCCATTCCAAAATGAGAGGATTGTGATCAGATACAATTCTAGGTAGAGCAATCAATTTAAGGGTGGCAATGTTTGGCCAATTATTGGAAATAAGAAAATGATCAAGTTTCACTTGAATCATTTGGTCCCCTTTCCTCCTATTAGTCCAAGTAAAATTTTGGTTCATCAAATCAATATCAATAAGCCCAAAAGTGTTAATCAAATCAGCAAAGTCCAACATACTATCAGACTAGTCCAAAATTCCCCTAGACTTTCTAGAAGGATAAAGAGGGGTATTAAAATCACCTGCCAGCATCTAATATGAATCAGGATAAGAAGAGAGTTGGTTAGCCAAATCTTACCAAAGATTTTTCCTTAAGACCCTAGTGTTAGGGGCATAAACATTAACCAAACTCCATCGAAAGGAAGGCAAAGAGAAATCAATCACCAAGTAATTTTTACTGAAGAAAGAAAGTTTACCAGAAAATCTAGAAGCATTCCACATAGTCACAATTTCCCCAGAGGCACCAACAATAGGACTTATGCAGAAGGAAGCAATAGGCCAAATCCTATCAACAATCTTTTTGAAACCTTCTTCAAACATTTTAACTTCCTAAAGTAAAAGAATATCCACTTTGTGATCAAAAATATAGTTTTTGACCTCAAATTGTTTTGAGGGGTTATTAAGACCCCTCATGTTCCATGAAAGAATTTTCATTTAAATAAATTTCTAGAGTGATTCTCTAGTGTCTTCTGCTTTCCACTAGCAATCTCCCTAGCTGCTTCTCTTTGTCTGGTTTCTCGCAATGATGGTCTACCCTTCAAAGGATCTAAAGCAACATCAGCCAACTTTTTTGGTTTACAACTCTTTTTCTTTTGAGATGTCTACTCTTCATGGTCACTCATTGAAGCTGTAGCTACTCCAAAAGGAGCTATAGATTGATTAGAATTCTTCTTTGGAGAAGAAGGAAAAAACCCTTCTTTGAGAAAACCCGATGTGAGTTTCCCAGGAGAAGAGTGAAGCTTATTTTGGTCTAAAGACAAAGGCACAAACTTTACCTCATTATCCTGAGTCTCCAACACTCTGTCAAAACCCAACTGAGTCTCTTTAGTTTTGTCAAATCCCACCTATGACTCTACCTCTTTCAAATCTCATTTGGGTTTCCTTAACATTGTCGTCTCCTAACTGGGTCTCCTCAAAATTGTCAAAACCCATCTGGGTCTCCTCAACTCTATCAAAACCCATCTGGGTCCCCTCAACTCTATCATATCTCAACTGAGTCTCCTTAAGTTGATCATATTCCATCTGAACGTTTTCAGCTCCATCAAAACCCATCTAGGTCACCTTATCTTTTTCAGATTCCATCTGGGGCTCTTCAATATTATCACCCCCTAACTGAATATTCTCAACCTGGTTTAAAATCTCACCTTCTTCCAAAGTTGTGTGCTCATCCTTTTCCTTAAGATCATAAACTTCCTTTGAGTGCTCATCATTAACCAAGGTCACCTCCTTATTCTCCACAGTGACTTCCTTATTACTATTTTCTGCAGCTTTCTTGAACTTACAATGCGAGATGAGATGCCCCTTCCTCTTACAATTCTGACAAAAAAGTTGTGGAATTCTCATATTAAATGGGCTGCTCCAGACACCAAATTTTGAAGTAATGTCAATAAACATGGGTAGAGTCTTATTGATTTCACATTAACACAGAATCTTGCATAAACAAAGCGAGACTTCATGCATGTGGAGCTGTCAAGGGTAACAAAATTACCAAAAGAATTAGCAATAGAACTAAAAATAGCTTCATCCCAGTATTCTAAGGGAAATCCAGGTAGATGTACCCAAACTAGGGCAGTTTTATTGAGATTAGTACTAGGGTCAAACCCTAGTTTCCAATAGCCCAAAGAAAGTGAATGTGTACCATAAAGCCATGGTCCTTCGGATAAGATAGCCAGCATGTCTTCTTTGCTGGTGAAGTGAAAGAGGAATAGCCCTCGTGCCATACCCACAACAGTCACACTGCCTTTGACATGCCAACGATTGGAGACCCATTTGCAAATCATCTCAATGCTGGAGCAAAGAGAAAAAAACTTTCTAACCAGGGCAAGATCCATAGAAGCGACAATAGAGTCTACCATATTGTCAGGAACCATGAGGGAAGACCCCTCAGTCATATCTTTATGGTGACAAACCATTGTCCCATTCTTAGGATATTCCACCTGTCCCGTCAAAACTATTTTCTAGTTTGCAGGCTTGGCAGTGTCTGAAATGGGTAGGGGAATAGAGGTACTGCCTACTATAGCACCCTCCATCCCCAAGTAGCAAATGGAAAGTAGAATAGCAAAATCCTAGAAAATCCAAAAAACCCTAGTAGAGCACAAAAGTTCCCAATTTGTATGGAATTGATATGATTGTTGACTCTATAGCTGGCCATGAATTACTCTCTTTCATGGATGGTTTTTCAGGATATAATCAAATCTTAATTAACCCTCAAGATTAGTATAAAACAACCTTTATAACACCTTGCGGTACATTTTGTTAGGTCGTCATGTCGTTTGGTCTTAAGAATGCAGGAGCTACTTATCAACGAGCCATGACCCTTATATTTCATGATTACATGCACAATATTTTAGAAGATTATGTCGATGACATCTTGGCAAAGTCCATTCGTCACCAAGATCATGTTACAAATCTTAGACAAATTTTTTAGCACATAAGGAAATATAACATGTGATTGAATCCTCGTAAGTGTGTTTTTGGTGTAGATAGTGGAAAATTGTTAGGATTTATTGTTTCAAATTGTTGTATTGAAGTGGATACGAAAAAGATTGACGCAATTGTTAATATGCCAACTCCTAAAAACATATCCCAACTTCATAGTTTGCAAGGGAAGATATAGGCCATCCACTGATTTGTTTCACAACTTGCGGATATGACTCACCCTTTTACGCAATTACTAAAGAAGGATTCAAAGTTTCAATGGAACTTGGAATGTCAAAAAGCTTTTGAAAATCTAAAGGCGTATTTGGCTAATCCTCCTATTCTACAACTTGTTGTCCCTAATAAACCCTTCCTATTGGATATCTTAGCATCCAATAATGCCCTGGCCGCTTTGTTAGCACAACATACTATTTCAGGCAAAGAATGTGTTGTCTATTATATCAGCCGAACTTTTCTCAATTATGAGGTGCAGTACACTATTATTGAAAAGCATTGCTTGGCTTTAGTGTTTGCAACACAGAAGCTTAGACATTATCTCCTAAATGCTAAAATACATGTAATGGTAAAATTTGACCCTTTAAAACACCTTTTTGCAAAAATAGATTTGTCAGGTCGTCTTGCTAAATGGGTTATGTTGTTAAATGACTTTGATCTTCAATTTATTTCTCAAAAATCAATAAAAGGGCAAGCATTAGATGATCAGTTAGCTGAAGCTCCTTCATGTTTCACCACACAACATTAGGACACATTTCCCGATGACCAAATCTTAACAATTACTAAGGACGATAAATGGGAATTGTATTTCGATAGATCAAGATGTCAAACCAGCTCTAGTGTGGGTGTCATACTAATACCCCCTATAGGTAAGCCGTTTCCTATGTCTTACTGCTTAGATTTCTCATGCACAAATAAGATCACCGAGTATGAAGCTCTCATTGTAGGATTTTGTGCTGCTATTGCTATTAATATCAAAAACATTACAATATATGGTGATTCACAACTTATTGTACAAGTAACTAGATCGTATAAAACTAAGCATGATAAATTATCTCAGTATCATGAGTTCGCACTAGCTCTCTTAAAACAATTCACATCATTCTCCATAAATACTATTCCCAGGAAAGACAATCGACACGTGGATGCAATGGCAAGCGCAACTTCCCTTATATCCCCTGATGATTCTCTTGAGGAATTTACTTTTGTGATTCATAATCTTAAAACACTGACAATTGAAGATCCTATAGTTGTGAATTTAGAACTCTGTGGTAATACATACACCGATGAATGGTTCTCCTATATATTCAATTATTTGAATGATTGAACCATTCCTAATTCCACATCTAAGAATGGCAGAATCAGTCTATGTAAACTAGCAACATGATACATTATTTTGTCAAAGGTGTTACATAGACGAAGCTACAATGGCATTTTACTCCGATGTTTAAGTAATTCAAAAATCCTAATAGCTTTAGAAGAAGCTCATTCTGGTTCCTATGGAGGGCACTTTGGGGGAAAATCCTTGGAACAAAAATTGTTACGAATGGGTTATTATTGGCAGCACATGGAACAAGATTCCTTTGCTTATGTCAAGAAATGCCCACAATTCCAACAACATTATCACCTAATCTAGGCTCCCGCTCAAGAACTTCGTGCACAAGTTTCACCTTGGCCATTTTCTATTTGGGGCTTGGATCTAATTGGTAAAATCTCTCCACCCTCCTTCCAAGGCATATATTCATCATTACTATCACTGATTACTTCACAAAGTGGGTCGAAGCTATCCCCTTATGATCCACGACTGTTGATGTGATTTATCAGTTTATACAAGATAACATTATTTCTCAATTTGGAATACCTTCCTCCCTCATTTCTGACAATGGTACACCATTCAAGAACAAGGATGTGAAGAAATTTCTCAAAAAATATCATATTCCACATCGCTTCTCTATGCCTTATTATCCTCAATCAAATGGCCAAGCAGAACCTTCTAACAAAATTATTGGGTAGATCCTATGAAAGACTGTTAATAAACATCAAAAAGATTGGCACAGTCAGTTATCTTATGCATTATGGGCCTATAGAAAAAGTATCCGTATGGCCACTGGCAATACACCGTATAACCTTGTCTATGGCACAAATGCAATAATGCCCTTAGAGTTAGAAATCCCTTCATTGAGGATCTCCCTAAAGGACATTATTGATGACGATATTGAACGTGAGAAAAGACTACAAGAACTTGAGATGCTTGATGAAAGATGAATAAATGCGCTTGAGCACCTCAAGGCTCATCAGAAAATCATACAATGATCATACAATGAACATGTCATACAACGTTCATTTGACATTGGAGATTTGGTACTTTATGGAAATCAATGCAATATAAATGCACCTCCTGGAGAAAAAGGTAAGTTTGGCCCTAATCGGCTCGGACTGTACATAGTCACTATGTCCTTTGGATCAGGAGCATATCACCTAGCTGATGAACAAGGTAGGCTTCTTAAGGAACCTATTAATGTAGTGCACCTTAAGAAATTCCACATGTAAGACTTGAATGTTAAATGTTATAACACAAATTTATTAGATAGATTAGCTTCAATTTTGAAAAGATATTATTATTTTATCTTAATTCATTTAACATTTACATCTTTGCTTGGTTAATCATTGTTCTATCTTTCTTATGTACTCTTTTCTTTGATCGCCTTTGTATTAACTAAACATGGCATGGAAATTTGGGTTATATGTGAAATTTTAATCATTGTGTTTGCTACTATATGTTCTAAAAAGAATTGTTAGTATGCCACAATAGCATTAATTACATTCCATATTAGCCTTCAACATTCATCACTAGTTGCATTTTACAAAATTACATGTGATAGATTAAAACCATTATACATAGACAGAAAAAGTAAACATCATATATATATCTCATTAGTTTTAGTTATACACCTGAGTCGACTATCCCTCATAACAAAATGGGATGTCATAGTACATAATATATACACATCACATAGCTAAACCTTGGTCACCTATACCCTCGGGCCCTCGTGGTGTGCGCGTGACAGAGGCCTAACCATGTGTGGCTATGGATCACGAATGACTCCTAGAGACACTCCACGATCGTAACCCCCTGATCTCACCTCTCAGCCCTATCACCTCCTCATGTGCCTCCTACTACATCTGATGTTTTTGGTCTCTCTCAGCCTGAGCCCTATCTTTGTCAGCTCTCACCTGATAGACCTCAAGCAGTAAGAACTCACTGAAGACTGGCTCTCTCTCTGATGTAGGCACCACTACCGTATGATCTCGCTGTGCCTAAAGCTTAGCCTCAGCACATTCAGCTCTCTGCCGTAACTCCTCTCTCCCATGCAAACTGCTCTAGAACAGACTCTATAGCTGTCCTGTACCTAATAAAAGGCATAAATATCTCTGCATGGCACCCAGCGGATGGCCATGGCGAATACCCCGCCTGCACCCACTGCTCAGATACATCTAAAGGTACTATTTCTACTATGACGTGACTCATAATGTCTCGCCAAGCATTAGTCCCAACTGCAAAATAGATAAGATAGTTATTAGTCTCTTGCATAACCATCATAAACACCAAACATAAAGAACATCAAACTAATGAAACAAACCTCACCTAGATCTCCATCTCGCCAGAATGGATCTCGAATAGCTGATGGTGTCACGATCTCTGCAATCTGATCTGTAGCTGGGGGCATAGACCTAGTACACTCCCCCCTCTCACTCTGACTCAGTCTCCCAACACCTATAGGGACTAGACCATGAGCTCTAGATTGTGGTCTCGACTCGGTCTCCTCGTCAGTATCCACCTCCTGCTAGTCTTGTCGTGGTCTTGTCCTAAAGACGTACTGCAATGGAACCTCCTCCTCCTCCTCATCCTCTACATCCTCCTTAAAATCGTATAATCCCACAAAGTCACTCACGTCATCCTCTACCCCTGTGTCACTAGCATGACTGACCCAAGGTCAGGCATCACCTGTAGGGTGATCGGGAGGAAAGATAGGAGTGGGTCATGATGTATGCCACCAGGTCTGATATGCTTAGGTACAACCAACATCGTCTGCATCTGAAACCAATGCTGCATCCTCTAGACCATCGTCATCACTAAGTGGTACATCTGCTACTATCAGCCGTCGGGCGCTGTTTGCCCTGACTGCACTGCGCACAGTGTGTGCATAGCTCGGGTGCACTACAGGAACATCTTGTATCTATCTGAACTATCATTCCACCCTGTCATAATAGAACCAAACCATGATGTGATCGAGGCAATCAGCCATTAGCCGATCCCTCTACATCATCACCAACTATCTCTGATGGCCGGGCCATACGGTATAGCCGTGATATGGTCTCCAGATAATATCATTGGGATGCAATCTATCAAAAACAACTCTCTAATATAGCAAATCACTGTGTCTCCAGAATCTCACTAGTGGATAGGCATGAACACGTGGATGGGTGAATGTTGCCTCCATTGGATACCCTATTAGTCGTGTGCTCCTGATGTGCTCAAAAGACCAAACCTGTAACAAAGTGTAGATCATCAGACTATGCATCTCATAAGGGACATACCCTCCCAAGTCATAGTAAAGGTGCGCAAGCATACTGCACCCCCATGCATATATAGTTTAATGCTCCTCCATCGATCTAATGATGTGAACGAGGCCCCCATGAAGGTGAATGCATCATCCATCTAGTGCAATGGCTAGTGCAACAGTGACTATCATGATCCTCCAAACCAAGGGAACGTCACCACATCCCTGCTCTAGAATCCAGAGCTGAATATGTCCTCACTCTACCCGTGAAACTACATGACCCAAACAATATAAATAACTCTCATGAGTATACTCTGCTAAGCGATGTCCTACGACCCTCATTGTCTCTCCTCAGATAGGTAGTCACAAGATCATGTATACATCCTCCAGCATGATGGTCATCTCACCTATAGGCAAGTGGAATGTGGATGTATCTGCATTCCACCTCTCCATCAAAGCCATCAACATGTTGCAATGAAATCTGATTGTGGGCATATCAAACACCCACCATAAGCCCACCACCTACAAGTGCTCTCTCTCTGCACTAGACATGGTACTAGCATGCTCTCGAAGTAGCACCATTAGGTGACCACCTATGTGCTCTCATGTCTCCGGGATGTCCTACAGGTTGAAAAGCAAGTGGTATCAGTTTTTCATTATGAAACCAACAAAAATGCTATCTAAAACAATAATGAGTGTCTATGCCTAGAGCTCATGTCCTCTGTGGACCTGAGCGCCCCAAGAAGACCTGGGCACCCCAGAGAGACACTGGCGCCCTTGTGGGACTAGGGCGCCCCAGTGAGACTTTGGTGACCTAGGTGGACCCGAGCACCCCTACCAAAGACCCCTATCCATGATACCTCCCTCGACATGGTAAATGATAAAAACAACTAAAAGAAAACATAAAGATAACAAAAGCACAAGATTAGGACCCTACCTCAGCCTTGAAATACCTCTCTGTCACTCGGGCTCAGAGCATCTCTAGTTGTGGGGGTTGATATGGGCACCGGCTCGGCATGGCTGCCCTCCTCTTCTCCTTCTCTCTCTCCTCTACTTCTCTACAATGACAAGAAATGAGAATGAGTAAGTGATAAGTGAAAACTCCCTTTACATAAAGTAAGTGGATGAGAATTCCTATCCCTAACTAGGTGCAATATTGATCTATTTAACTCTTGAGCCTCTATCTTGAGCTGTCAAACTTAGATTTTCGCGCCATTTGTTGTGTTGGAATCCTAGTTTTGCTCTGTATATCACCCAATGTGTTGTACTTGAGCATTGTTTCTTTAAATGACCCTCATAATACATTTCTCATCAAGTTTCCCTTGAAATCGATGTGTGTGGATATCTCCTTGTTTCTCCTTTTCGAACTAAGCAAGCAGAAACAAGGGGGGCATATATCTCCCTCGATTTCCTCCCTCATCATTTCTTATCACTCAACTCCTATGTACCGATTCATTGTTGGTGGTTATAGGTGGATTTTTTAAAAAAAATTTCTGACAAGTGTTCCTTTGTAGGTTGCGGTTCCTAACTTTGTGGTCTTGTAGGATTGCAAACTTGGGGGCTTCTTCCTTCTTGGTGATAACACTTCAGCTTCCTCTATAGTATCCTTTTGGGTATCCTTTTCATGATTGATGCATTTACTTTCCTTTAGTTGCATATGCACATAGTGTCATATGGCCACTAAAGTGGAGGCCAAATGTTACGTTGGAAATTGTCCTCCTATATGGAATGGTACAATTTCCCTCAGTTTAGTTCCTCACCTTTGGTGACCTCTTAACCTCTCTATTTTTTGCCTTCCCGAAACCTTGATTGGCTAGAGCCTAGTTGCAAAATGTTCATTTTTTGAGACAACTATTGATGGAACCCGAAAAGAGAATTTGGATTATGGGTCCCTAGGACCCCCTAGATACATACCTAGTCAGAAAATGGGGGCTTGGACTCGAGCACCTGCGCCCTAGTCCTGCCCCATTTTTTGGGATTTTGAATCTTGGTGGGGTGTCAGCTCCCACCGAGCACCTCGGGATTCTGTTTTCAAATTTTCTTTTCGCACGATATTGAGATGTTATTTCAAAATTTGAATTTCCCTAAAGTTAGATATAAAAAGACATTTGAAAATCATTTCAACACACACAATTCCTATGCAAGCTTGATGCCAAAACTCTATTGCAATTGACATTGAAGATCAGTGACTTTTTGAAGCTCTTGAAAGTTATTCTAAATCTTGCTATCGTGGAGACAATGGACGGAGTTTAGGAATCAAGATCTTGAGACTATCTTGCTCTTCCTAGGGTTCATACACCTTTTGAGTGATTGGGAGAAGGGTTGAAGCCTCCAACATGGAGCATGGAGATCCTCCACGGACATTGTTGATTCCTTCTTGTTCATGCAAGTATTCATTTATTTTCATCTCCTTGAGGTGAAGTTGTATATGCTTATTGAATCAAAGAAAGTTTTTGATCTTCCCTTGATTAAGACATCTAGGGTTTGATATTTCGGCATACACTTTATTAGGTTTGCACACACTTCTGCAAATCTTTATCTCTGGCTATTGTTGAGGTAGGAATACCAAAAATGGGGCTTGATAAACAATGGTATGTACAATATTTGCCCAAAAGTGTAAGGGTAGTCTAGCATGCAATCTCATGCTCCTTGCATGCTCCATAATGGTCCTATTCATCCTCTCAGACACACCATTTTATTGTGGGGTTCCAGGAATCATTTTCTACCTATAGATTCCATTATATGAACAGTAATTTTCAAATTCTCTACTGCAATACTCACCTCCATTTTCAGATCTGAGACACTTCAACTTTTTTCCCATCTCATTCTCAACCAAAGCTTTCCACCTTTTAAAAGTTTCAAATACTTCTAATTTTTGTTTTAGGAAATACACCCATGTTTTCCTAGTTGCATCATCAATAAAAGTAACATAATAGCTAAAGCCACCAAGAGAAGATACATGAGCTAGTCCCCATGCATCTTTCTCACTCTTCTTCTCTTTCCCAACTTTGAGAAATTGAACTCTTTTCTATTTTCCATAAACATAATTTTCACAGAACTCCAAATCAATCTGCTTTAGACCTGGTAGCAACTTTCTAGAGTGAAGGATCTTCATCCCTTTCTCACTCATGTGCCCAAGTCTATGGTGCCACAATTTTGTTTCTGTCCCTGTAGCAAGTGCTATAACTATCTTAATACCAATTGTTTCTATAGCAGCTAAGGTAGAATAAGTATTACCCATACACAAATACAATGTGCCTACCTTTTCACCTTTAGCTACTACTAATGCACCTTTAGTGACCTTCCAGAATTTGTCTGAAAACGTAACTATGTAGCCTTCACTACCTAGTTGTCCTACAGAAATTAAATTCCTTCTCAAATTTGGAACATGCCTTACCTCCTGTAGCAACCATTCATTTCCATTCTGCAACTTGATTTTTATTTTTCCTTTTCCAACAATCTGACAGGGTTCGTCATCACCCAAATATACCTATCCAAAATCACCTTGAACATAATCTACAAAATATTTCCTATGGGGTGTGGCATGAAATGAAGCCCCTGAATCTATTACCCAGGAATCATTAGTATTATTTAAACATAGAATTAAAGCATCTTATAATTTATTACTTGCAACATTAGCTTCATTACTATCATCATGTTGTCTATCTCCTTGTTTGCCCTTTCAAGATTAACAATCCTTCTTCAAGTGTCCTGGCTTTCCACAGTGCCAGCAATCCATTCCTCCTCTAGATTTAGATCTACCTTTCTTTGACTTCCCTTGTGACTTCCCATGATTTGTTGGGATTTTTCCTCTCTCCTTTGTTCTTCCCCTAATCTCTATAGTCAAAGCATTACCCAATGTTGAACTCTCCCTGTGCTTTTCCATTGCATTTCCTCACTAAGGATAACACCAACAACATCATCAAATTTCAAAGTATTTGAACCAGAGACAGAGTTACTTACAACCATTACAAGCTATTCTAGCTTTCTAACAAAGAACCTAAAACCAAGACAGCCCTCACCTCTTCATCAAATTTCACTTTTACAAAAGTTAACTGACTTGTAATCATGTTAAACTCATTTAAATGATTTGTCACAGATCCACCTTCAATCATTTTTAGATTAAACAAATGCTTCATGAGATATACCTTATTTGAGGCTGAGGGTTTTTCATACAATTTAGCCAAAGCTTTAATCAGATCATCTATTGTCTTTTTTTCTGTTATATTGAATGCCACAAATGGTGCTAGGCACAATTGAATGCTTCCTAGTGTCTTTCTATCTAGAAGTTCCCAATCCTCATCAGTCATTGCTGCTGGTTTCTTGACTTTTGTTAGGGTTAGCCAGCATAAGATATCAATTAAATGCAAATAAAGATTAAACAAAGAAATGGAAATACACATAAATAATAACAGTGAGAGACAAGTTTTAACGTGGTTCACCCAAACTCGGGCTACATCCACCAAACAGAGAGTCCAATATTATTATCTAGTAAATCAAACCGATTACAACCAGCAATCCTTGCAATTCAATACCGCTACAAATGCTACAATACAATATCAATGGAAACTCTAACCCTTAGCCACTTTTATCAAGCCTTATGTTGGTTACAAAAATAGGGTTTTTTTATGTGTACCCCCCTGCACTCCCCTGTTAATTAATTTGGGGGGGAACCACGCTGATAAAAGTGAGGAAAATTTAACCTTTGAGTCTGATTAGGCTCCATATAACAACAATCTCCCACTTTGGAGACTGATCAGACTCCACACCATATCATCTCCCACTTGGAGACTAATTATATGAACATAACCTGTAGTACTCCGCCTAGTATCAATATCCTCTACCAAATCTGAGTCTACATAACCTACTAAATCAGTATTAGAACCCCCAAAACATAAATGTTTATTGGATGTACCTCTCAAATATCTAAGAATCCATTTTACTGCATTCCAATGCTCTAATCCAGGATGACTTATATACCTGCTTACGACTCCTACAACATGTGCAATATCTGGTCTCATGCATACCATGGCATACATTAAACTTCCTACAGCTAAAGCATATGGTACCTTGGACATTTTATCTTCCTCTTCTTGTGTCTTTGGACACATCTCCTTAGTCAATTTTAAATGACTAGGCAAATGTGTGCTGACAGCTTTTACATTTTCTATATGAAATCTCTGCAACACCTTTTCAACATAATCAGCCTGAGATAGAGTCAATTATTTGTTCTTCCTATCTCTGCAAATTTTCATACCAAGGATTTGTTTTGCTGCCCCCAAATCCTTCATAGCAAATGACTGTGCTAACTATTGTTTTAACTCTCTTATGTGATCCATGTTAGACCCTGCTACAAGCATTCATCAACATATAAACATAAAATAATGTAGCTATCATTATCCAACCTCTTAAAATAAACACAATGGTTAGAATTACACCGGTTGTAGCCTTGCTTAGCCATAAAACTATCAAATTTCAAGTACCATTGTCGAGGTGCTTGTTTCAGGCCATACAAACTCTTCTTCAATCTGCACACTAGTTTCTCCTTACCTTTGACCTCAAATCCTTGGGGTTATTCCATGTATATCTCCTCCTCCAAATCACCATGGAAAAAGGCACTTTTCACATCTAGCTATTCCAAATGCAAATCTTCAACAGCCACAATACTTAAAACAGTATGAATAGAAGTCATCTTAACAACCAGAGAAAATATCTCATCAAAATCAATGCCCTTTTTCTGTGCAAATCCTTTTACAACTAACCTGGCTTTAAATCTTTTCTTACCTCCATCTTCCTCTTTCAGCTGATAAACCCATTTGTTTGGTAAAGCCTTTTTACCTGCAGGCAACTTACATAATTCCCAAGTCTAATTTTTCAGCAAGGAGTCCATTTCTTCTTTCATTGCAAGCTCCCACTGAACATGTGTATCCACTTGCATAGCTTCCTCATACCCTTCCGGTTCACTAGCATCTGTTAACAAAATAGAATACAAAGAGGGAGAAAAACCTTTCAGGAGGTCTACTTAGCCTTGTTAACCTTCTAACATTCATTGGATTTTGTGGTATTTCTTATTGTTGTTGCGGAGCATGAGGAACCACTTGAACATCACTATTTGGAGTATCATCCAGCACCACATAATCCTTTTCTTTCTTCTCATGCTGCAACTGATCTTTGTACAACACCTTCTCATTGAATATAACATCCCTGCTTCTCATAATTTTTTGATTTTCAAAATCCTAAAGCCTATAACCAAATTCATCAATGCCATATCCAACGAAAGTATATTTTTTTGATTTTTCATCTAGCTTGGTTCTATTTTAAGAATCTACATGTACAAATGCTTCACATCTGAAGGTTTTAAGAAAAGAATAACTCACATTCTTACCTATCCATGCTTCCTCTGGAATACCACAACCCCAAGGAACTGAAGGACCTCTATTAATTAAATATACAACGGTGTTGGCAGCCTCTGCCCACATGTTTAAAGGCAGCCCAACATGCAATCTCATAGTCCTTACACACTCCATTATTATCCTATTCATGCGTTCAACCACTCCATTTTCTTGTGGAGTCCCTAGAACCATTTTCTGCCTACGAATTCCATTAAAGGAACAATAATCCTCATATCCTTTGCTACAATACTCACCACCATTATTAGATCTGAGACATTTTAATCTTTTACCCATCTCATTCTCAACCAAGCTTCTCCATTTCTTAAATGTTTCAAATACATCATATTTCTGCCTAAGGAAATAAATCCAAACCTTCCTAGTTGCATCATCTATGAATGTAACATAATACCAAGAGCCACCAAGAGAAGATACCTGAACCAATCCCCATACATCTGAATGCACAATCTCCAACTTTTCATTTTTCTTTTGCTTCCCATCCTTGAGAAAATTGACTCTCTTTTGTTTGCCATACACACAACTTTCACATAAATCTATATTAATACATTTCAGACCTAGTAAAAATTTCTTGGAATGAAGTACCTTCATACATTTTTCACTCATATGCCCAAGTCTATTATGCCATAATGTTGTCTCAGAACCTGCAACAACTATTTCAGTCTCTTCCTGCGAACCTATAGCAATTGTTCCTGAACCTATTTGTTTTTTCTCTGCAACAGCTAAAATAGAAGGAACAATATGACATGTACAAAGATATAAGGTGCCTACTTTAACACATTTTGCTACTATTAAGGCACCTTTTGAAACCTTCCAATTTTGATCAGTAAATGTAACAATGCAACCTTCTTCAGCTAGCTACCCTACTGAAATTAAATTCCTACTGAGCCTTGGAATGTACCTTACCTCTTGTAGTAGACAATGATTCCCATTCTGCAACTTAATCTTAATTCTTTCCTTTCCAACAATCTGACAAGGTTCATTATCTCCCAAATAAACCAGTGCAAAATCCCCTTGGACATAATCAAGAAAATAACTTCCATGGGGCGTAGCATGAAATGAGGCCCCTAAATCTAAAACCCATGAATAATCAGCATTATCTAGGGAAAGAATCAAAACATCATCTTCATATTTATTACTTACCACATTTGCCTCCTTATTTCCTTCTTGTTTGTCTCCTTCTTTATTCTTTTGAGACCAGTAATCTTTCTTCAGATGACCTAGTTTCCCATAGTACCAGCAATCCTTCTATCCTCTGGATTAGGATCTCTTGTCCTTTGATTTTCCTCATGACTTCCCATGACCTCCAAAACTTTCTCCTCTCTCCTTTGATCTTCCCCTGCTTTCTACATTTAAAACACTACCTGATGTAGACCCTCCTGAGCTTTTCCATCGCATTTCCTCGCTAAGGATAACACCAACAACATCATCAAATTTTAAAGTGTTTGAACCAGAGACAAAGTTACTTACAACCATTACCAAGTTATTCCATCTTTCTGGCAAAGAACATAAAACCAAGAGAGCCCTCACCTCTTCATCAAATTTCACTTTTACAGAAGTTAACTGACTGACAATCATATTAAACTCATTTAAATGATCTGTCATAGATCCACCTTCAATCATTTTCAGATTAAACAAATGCTTCATGAGAAATACCTTATTTGAGGCTGAGGGTTTTCATACAATTTAGCCAAAGCTTTCATCAGTGAACACTTGTTGTCTTCGCTTCTATTATATTGAATGTCATAGATGGTGCTAGGCACAACTGAATGGTTCCCAGTGCCTTTTTGTTTAGAAGTTCCCAATCCTCATCTGTCATTCCTGTTGATTTCTTGGATACTCCTTTCAATGGCCTCCATAAATCCTTCTGATAGAGGTAATCCTCCATCTGCATCTTCCATAACTGATAGTTCTGCCCATTAAATTTATCAACCTTCAATTTACCCTCATCTGCCATTGCTCCCACTCAACTGTGAGACTCCTACTCAACCATGAGACCTTCCTGCAGATGATAATCGAACACAACCCTCTCTGATACCACTTGTTAGGGTTAGCTGATAGAAGATATCAATTAAATACAAATAAAGATTAAACAGAGGAATGGAAATACATAGAAATAATAACAGCGAGAGACAAGTTTTAACGTGGTTCACCCAAACTTGGGCTACATCCACCAAACAGAGAGTCCAATATTATTATCCGGTAAATCAAATAGATTACAACTAGCAATCCCTGCAACTCAATACCACTGCAAATGCTACAATACAATATCAATGGAAACCCTAACCCTTTGTCTCTTTTATCAAGCCTTATGTTGGTTACAAAAATAGGGTTTTTTATGTCTGCCCCTATACTCCCCCGTTAATTAATTTGGGGGAAACCATGCCGATAAAAGGGGAAAATTTAACCTCCAAGTCTAATTAGGCTGCATATAACAACTTTTCCTTCCAATGGCCTCCATAAATCCTTCTGATAGACATAATCCTCTATCTGCATCTTCCATAACTGATAGTTCCACCCATTGAATTTATCTACCTTCAATTTACTCTCGTTCGCCATTGATCCCACTTAACTGTGAGACTCCCACTCAATCATGAGACCTTCCTCCAGATGATAATCGAACACAACCTACTCTAATATTAGTTGTTAGGGTTCATGCAAATCAGAGTGTAGAGTATAAAACTCTACATTTTGTTTTCAGCAGCGCGCCCACGAGTTTCAGTTTCTATGTCCTCAAATGTTTCTGAGAATGGCCATGAGGGTTTACAAGGGTTTCATTTTACCGTTGCTGTGGGTTTCTTTTTACTAGTGTCGTGGAGTCTGACAAGTGTTGAGCTACGGTTTAAGCCATTTTTGTTTCTCAGTTACAAAGTTTGCAGTGGATCATGCCACATGGATTAAATGTCTCTAATACATTCTAAGTTGAGATCCTGTAGAAGACACCATGTGTCACCTGCGGAGACATAGTTATAAAGTTTTAGTGTGCCTACGGAAGAAGCCATGTGTATTTTGTGATAGCCGCGGAGCTTGCCAAGTGTCAGCTTTCGCGTATCTGTTTATATATCCTTCGATGCAAAGTAATAAGTGGAGGTAGGCCCCAATGTAAAGGTTCAGTGATGCGGAATGTGCCATGTGGTGGATGTGGCACCCAAGTAAAAGATTTTGCCCCTTTCTTCCAATGATAATAAATGTTTATTCAGTTTCATGTAGCCCAACATGTGTCAACCTCTGCGTGAGTCTCAAAAAGGTTCTAATGTTTCAAGAAGACTACGGAAGCTACCACATACCAGATAGTTGATGCTGCGGAAGCTGCCACCTGTCCCTGTTTGAAAGCTAGCAAGCGAAGAGTTGTGGACCCCATTTCTAATATGTCTTCAATCTTCATAGCAGCAGATCACGACAGTTGTCATAGGCAGGGGCCACCTAAATATAAAGACACAGTTTGGCGAGAAGGTGCAGATAAAGACACGTATCTATTTCTAGTTGCTGCGGACGTCGCCATGTGTCAGTTTCCTGTTTCTCCCGAGAGACGAAGAAGTTTCAAGTTATATGTGTGCAGATGCTGCCATGTGTCTCAGAGTTCATTGTTTAAAGAGTGTGGAAGCTGCCAAGTGTCTTTTCCCTATAGAAGGGATGAGCCACACATATTTTGGCACAGCCAATGGACTTGCAGTTATTGTAACTGTTTGTGGATTTGAAAGATCTTAAGTGTCAGGGACTTTCAGTTAGCTCTAATTCAATTAGGCTGTCAGGATTTGATTGTGTAGACAATCTAGAGTCGATCCTATGCTATAAATATGTAACATTGGTAATAGATCGATATTGAGATTCATTCAGAGATAGTTTTGCTACAAAGTTTTCTGTCAGAGATTTAAGAAGAGAAGTTTGAGACTTTCTGCTATGACCAGCGAATATCATTTGCCTTTATTTTGTTATTCTTGATTCAGAAAGTAAATGTAACTATGCATGTATCTGTGCCTCTTATGTTGCTCAAAAATTAATGAGAAAAACTGAGTTTTGTGCCTTGGTTGATATTTTCTTTGTCATTGCAAATTGTCAAGTTGTGAGCCTTTGAATTTATTCATTTCATCTGTTTATGTTAATCATGTAGTATCTGCTCTTTAACGTAACTAAATTATAAGGATAGCTTCACTATGCTTAGTTGAGAGAAACACTTTATTCAAGCACATCACCATAGATAGATTCACTTTCATTGTATCTATAATTCTGTTAGTTTCTATCCTTTTTCCCCAAAACCTATACAAGATAGAGAAGAGCCATCCTCTTTAAAATCTGGAGGTTGTTTTAGGTAGCAAGTCCCACATTCCTAAAACTTCCCATGTTGGTGTTGGAATCTGCACAATTTTACACATCAACAGTTTTTGGCACGCCCGGTGGGACCATTTCTTGAAGTTTCTGTTAAGATTGTATGGGCCAGAAAGCCACAGGAAGGTAGAGCTGTGGACCTATAACAAGAGCTCAATCTACTGCTAATCCAGGCATTTTTTTGCCACCACTGATAGGTAATCCAAGGAGAAGATTCAATCAGTTTGCAGCAGTACCAAGAGCAAATATGGGAGCACTTGTAGCCCCAAGGAATTATGCAAATTGGAACACTGGCAGTCCTCTGATTCTCCCAATACCACCAGCCACATGGGATGCTATCCCAGCCAATGCTCTTAAGGCTCTGCCTAAATTCAGTGGGGAAGATTTCAAGACACCTAAAGAGCATCTGCAAGATGTATATGATGTTTGTGCAATGCATGTGATCACTCAACAGAATGTGGCTATAAGACTGTTGGCAGCTTCTTTCAAAGGGAAGGCTTTGGACTGGTATAGATCTTTAACCTCAAACATAATCTCTACATGGGATCAGCTTGGTGATGCCTTCTTTGAAAGATTTAAAGAAAAGAGTGATAAATCTTCTTTGCTGCAACAATTGATCACTATCAAAAGGGCACCACAAGAAGCTATGACTGATTTCAATTCAAGATTTCAAAAGACTTGGGAGAGAATTCCTACTACAGCAAGACCATTACCAATATGGCTATTGTGTTTTACCTTAAAGCTTTGAACTTAGATATATCAGTGATGATCCAGTCCCTTGGAGGTCAGACACTACCAAAAGCGTATGAGTTTGTAGTCAAGGCTGAAAATAACTTAATAGATTCTGGAAAGTTGCCCCCAAGACCCCCTATGCCTATGTTCCTAGAAATTACCTTACCTTTGCCTCAAGAAGTTCCTAATTCTACAACCCCACCTGTGTCTATGTATTCATTCCCTCAGCAACCTGCTAAAGTAACTACCCCTATTCAATCATCTAAAATGGATGATGTCAAGAATATCTTAAGAACCTTTTCAAATGAGATAATAAATCTAAAGAGGCAACAGAACCCTTATCCAAAACCCCAATATCAAGGTTACCAAGGAAATAGACCTCCCTTCCAGCCAAATCAGTATCAAGGCCCTCAAAGGCAAGCTAACCCTCAACCATCAAACCAGTTAGTCATAGTCCCTACACCCTTGCAGACTGTTCCTCCTAATCCCAATAGGGAGATTGTTCTAGGGCAAAATAATCTTGTAGATGGCACAAATGCTTGTATTTTCCTTGCAACAATGCCCATATGCCCAGAGACTACCCCAGAGGGAATTTACAACAAAAGATAGCAGAACAGAGAGGGTCAGAGGGACAATTTGCAACTACTAACACTCTACCATATCAGTCTCCTAGTGTACAAAATGCAGTCTTGGTAGCTCAGATGCAAGGGATGTCCTTACAACAAGAAGAGGAAATTGCCCCTGAGCATGCTTTATTTTCATGGATTGAAGAGGAAGATTCAGTGCTCTTGAATGAAGCATCTATTTCCAAGAAGCCATTGGTGCAATCAGACTATTATACCAGAGAAAAAAGGAGAATGATGGAATAGCCTGAAGTCACTAATAATGAGACCATGGGAGCTCCTCCATTTCAAAGTCATCAAAACATAGTTGCTAGACAAGAAATGCCCCAGCCTGTGTAGAATCAAGTAGCCTCTGGGCAAGTTCAAGAAAAAGCAAGGTATCCTTATTACTCAAAGGCCCAAGCATTAGGACCTATGAACATGGTGGATCAACTAAAAAGAACTCCAACACATGTATCAATCTAGGACATGTTAGCTATTCCTGAGCAGAAGACACTGTTACAAGAGGCTCTGTAAGGCCAAGAAGTGCCTAAGCATACTGGTGCCAAAGGAGGACCTATTGATAAAGAAAAGTTGCAGCTCAAAGATACTGTACCTCTGCAGACAACAGCCCTTTTGAATAATGCACCTGAGGTAGGTAAATCCAAACTAGAACCCTTTTATTTGACTTTAATAGTTGGGAAGAAACTGTTGCATAATGCAATGATAGACTTTAGGGCCAGTACTACAGTAATGCCAAAACAAATAGCAGATGTTTTGAAGATAAAGTATGACCCACTTACTAGAGGAGTTATGCAGTTGGATGGGAAATCAGTGCAAACAATAGGGAAAATTAAACAACTCCCATTGCAATTGTACACTTGCCCTAATATAATTGTGAATCAGGATGTGGTAGTCATATATATTCCTCCTATATTTGGTCTATGTCTATCCAGAGATTTTACAGCCAAGATAGGAGGTTACATGTCACTAGATTGATCACACCTCATTCTAAGAACCAAATATGGGACAAAAATGAAAATACTGTCTGAGTCAATATCTAAAGATCATATCACAAATGAACCAACCCCAAAATTAGAGGCAGGTCATGCTATGCTGAATAAAGAGGAGAGAATCTTTGTTGAAGAGATAGGGGACTGGACTGAATATGACCAACAAGAGGAAGAGAATAACCAGTTATTGACTATGATGCAAAGTGATCCCTATGGAAATTATGACTCTACTGGTTTAGGCACTTATGTCATATTTGAAGAAGACCAAGAGATCACAAATGTTTTAAGGGAAGAAGCACCATAGACTCAAGAATCTGAAAAGGACTCAGAAATCTAGACTCTAAATTTTGATGGGGCTAGAAGTAAAAATGGTGCTGAAGCAAGAATTTGCCTTACTGCCCCAAATGATGAGAAAATTTTAAGAGCCATCCGTTTTTAGTTTGCCTGTACTAATAATGATGTGGAGTATTAATCCTTGGTGCATGGACTCATGTTAGCCAAGAAAAAGGGAGTAAAGAATTTGATAGTAAGAGGAGATTTAGAACTAGTGGTGAAACAAATCAGAGAAAAGGCAGTAGCCAAAAATGTAAGGATGAGATCCTATAGGCACATGATTTGGGACCTAATAGATGATTTTGAAGCTTTCAATATTGAAGTAGTTCCTAGAGCCCAAAATTCTGAGGCAGATAGAATGGCACATGTTGGTTCACAGTTTGACCCAGCAATTGCTTTACTAGTCAATAATGAGTCAGTCAAAGTTATAGTAAGACCAACTATCCTAGACAACGACCAAAATTGGCAAGTTTTTGAAAATGATTTTCAAGTTCTCTCATTTTTGCAACAATTAGGAGAATTTGTTGATAAGTTGCACCCTAAAATTGAAGAAGCCTATGGTGACCAAATTATTCAACTAAAGTCAAATAAGCTCCCTAAAGGATTGATTACCTTAGAAAACTTATTTGACCTAGAAGATGTAAGCTTAGAGAAAAAGAGGTTTCAAGCAGACAAAGTAGATTATTCTGAAATCCAAGTTAGTGAAGGAAGGAGATTGAAGATTGGAAATTCCACGACCCCAGAAGAAAAAAAAAGACTAATTGATTTGTGTGAAAGATATGACAGAGTGATTGCCTGGACCTATGAAAACCTTCATGGCTATAATAGAGATACCATACAGCACACCATAAAGTTGACTGAAGGATCTAAACCAGTCAGACAGAAGCAAAGGCCAGTGAATCCTAGAATTGAACCTCTAATGGTGGATGAGTTGCAAAAGCTTTTAGAATCAAAGATTAATTTTCCAATTAAGCACTCAACCTGGGTATAAAACCTAGTGCCAGGAAGGAAAAAGAATGGTGACATAAGACTCTGTGTAGATTCCAGGGACCTGAATAGAGCATCCTTGAAGGATCATTATCCCTTGCCCTCTATGGAACAAATTCTACAGACTATGGTTGGATCAGAGAGATTTTCCTTGCTAGATGGCTTCTCTGGATACAATCAGATTTGGTTGGTTGATGAAGACCAGCATAAGACTGCATTCACTACCAAATGGGGAGCATTTGCATATGCTAAGATGCTTTTTGGCCTTTCAAATGCTGGAGCCACTTTTCAAAGAGAAATGGATGTAGCATTTGGGGAGCTTATAAACAAAATCATCCTAATTTATATAGATGACCTCACTATTTTCTCTAAAAATGTTGTTGATCATTTTGATCATTTAGAGGCTATTTTTAAGAAGTGTCAAGAGTTTAGAATATCCCTGAACCCCAAGAAGTGTATCTTTGCAGTACCTCAGGGTAAACTGTTAGGGCATATAGTGTCAAAAGAAGGGGTCTCTATTGATCTAGAAAGAGTCACTGCCATTATGAACTTATCTCTGCCAGTCAATAAGAAAACAGTTCAATCATTTCTGGGGAAGATTAATTTTGTTAGCTGGTTCATATCTGACTTTGCAGGACTGATTAGACCAATGACACTGTTGCTAAAGAAGGACCTGGTTTTCAAATGGACTGCAGAGGGGAGACAATATTTTGAGGAAATCAAGAAAGCCATTTCAATAGTCCCAGTACTTAGAAACCCAGACTTTTCTAAGTCTTTTATAATGTATGTGTATGGAGGTGAGTTCAGTGTTGCTATTGTTTTGACTCAGAAAGATGACTAGCAAGAAGGAGAGCACCCAATAGCCTTTTTCTCTAGGACACTCAGGGAATATGAGGCCAGATAAAATTTTGTGGAGAAACAGGCATATGCCATGGTCAAAGCCCTTAAGAAATTTAGACACATGGTAATAGGATATTAGTGGCTCATCCTAGTGTAAGAGAGTACATTATGGAGGGTGAGATTATTGAGAAAAGAGCAAACTAGATAACAAAGATCCTTGAATATGATGTGGAGGTCAGACCCACTAAGCTAGTCAGAGGCAAAGGATTGTGCCAATATATGGCCCAAGACATGGAGAGAATGGTGACTGCAGAAACAGAAAGTGAGAGTGTGTTGAGAATCCAAGAGATTGATCAGAATTCCTAGGTCACAAATAGAATTCAATTTATGAAACATGGGATTTTCCCAAATGACCTCTCCCATGATAAGAGAAGGTATTATAGACAGCAAGGGTCCTACTTTGTATTAATTGACCAGATCTTATTCAGGAGAAATGTTGATGGCATACTTTTGAGATGTATAGAAAAAGATGAGGCTCAAAGAATATTACATGAGTTGCACCATGGAACCTCAGGTGGACACTTTTCAACAAGGACCACAGCAATAAAGGTGACTCAAGTAGGATACTTCTGGCCAACTCTATTTACAGACTGTTATCAGTTGGTCAAAGAGTGCCAAGCCTATTAGTTTTATACAGGAAAAAGAAGAAATGCAGCAATGCCCCTAAGCCCCATAATTATAGATGAGCCCTTTACCCAATGAGGTCTTGTTTTCATTGGTATGATCAATCCCGTGTCAATTATAGGACACAAATGGATCCTTACAGCCATAGATTACTTTACTAGATGGAGTGAAGCAGTACCACTCAAGGAAGCAATAGAAAAAGTAATACTAGACTTTCTAGAAGGCATTACTGCTCATTTTGGCCCTCCTCATACCATCATATCAGATAATGCTAAGGCATTTTTGGGAACAAAGATATCAGAGTTTGCAGTAAGGAACGGGATTTATCTGAAGACTTCTTCAAATTATTACCCTCAAGGTAATGGTCTGGTTGAGTCTACTAACAAGAACCTAATTAGACTCATTAAGAGGATTGGAACCAATTATCATAGAGAGTGGCACAAATTACTCAATACTGCACTGTGGGCTGACAGGATTACATCTAAGCAAGTGACAAAAATGTCTCCATATGAATTAGTCTATGGTAAACCAGCAGTAATGCCACTAAGCCTAGAGATCCCTACTTTGCAGTTATTGAAACAAATAGAGATTGAAGAAAATGGCCCAATGCAAGTTAGACTTGCTGAACTATTGGAGGTACAAGAGAAAAGAGAGAAAGCACATGAGTCACTAATGAGACACCAGAAAATAATCAAGGATTGTTTTGACAAGAAAACTTCAAATCCCCATTTTGAAGTGGGCTCAGTGGTTTTGAAGTGGGATGAAAGAGCTGCCAAGCCAAGCTGACACAGCAAGTTTGAGTCACTGTGGATTGGCCCTTACAAGATTCGTTCCTGTAAGTAGCAAAATTCTTTTGAGCTCGAGACCATGGATGGTGAACCTGAAGATATTCTTGTAAATGGGATCTATTTGAAACACTTTAACTAAGCAGGGGCTCTTATGTACCATAGTTATTTAGTTTCCCTTTTTGTAGCTTTCCTGTTTTCCCGCCCTCTTTTTCCTGCTTTCCTTTTCAATAAGTGTTCTTGGAACATGTGTCAACAGCACAAGCTCCTTCTCTTTTCAAAAAGCTTACATTCATTAAGGTTGTCTCCAATCCCCAAAATCCCTGAAAGTACACTTTCACAGCCACTCGCATAATGTTTCTAACACTCCTTTCCAAAAAAATTTCAAAAGATACACTAATGGTTTTCTCGGTGTAAATGCCATTTATGAGACTCAATGTGTCATTAAAAGCCTCATTAAATTAGCAAAAATCCTAACTGTGGCTTTCATTTGTTTCTCTCTCTTTGCTGCGAATTACTATTGCCTCTAATCCCTAGCGAGCACTTCATAGCTGAGTGTCATTTCTATTTCGTAGTTTCTGTTTGTGTCAAAGCTTCTCACATTCTCCCCGTAGAATACAATCATGGCCGAAGCACAGTCCTCTCAGGAGGGACTCAGAATATATGATTCAATAGACAGGCTCTTAAGAAGTAAATCTTAGGCCTCAGCTCCTACACAACCTAAGAGACCCTACCCTAGAACGAGAGTCCTTGAAGTAGATTACTCGGTTGACCCAGCGAAAGTAAAAGATTTTGCAGATGGTATCTTCGACCTAGCCCTTCAAAAATCTACCAAGGTTCTTCATGAAGGGGCACACCAGAGATGCATTCAAAAGGCAAAGAGTGGATAGTCTAAGACCTTTGGAATGAGGATTTGGACTTCGCAGTTGGCACAGTTCCTAGTCCCTAATGTGCACCTCTGCCCTGACCTAATTGATATATGCACGGAGCTGTTCCATACACCATCAAACACCATCCAACAGGGTCCCTTTATAGTACACATTACACCTAAATCTATAAGGGACATGTTGGCCCTGTATCATGATCGAACTGTCACTTTTCCTACTATTGCCAAGATGCAAAAGACATGGTCAAATGTGAACAACCAAATTAGGTTTCTTAACTCAGAAATGCAGATGGCAGATGACAATACCTAGATGCCCATCTTACCTATAGGAAGGGCACAATTCAGTCAAGCTAGTCAAGAAGCACTGTCCATGATGTCTTTCATTTTCAGGATGAAGGAAGATAACACTGTCGATGATTGGCAAATTGCGATCATTTTCAGGTTAAAGACTGTGGATAAGTTGCAGGAATACTGGCTGGATTTTTTAGAAGAAATTGTTTATTCCATGGTTGATCAACTCGTCAATTTCAAAGCCACAGAAGTATTCAGGTATTCTGCGTAGCTGTTTCATTTGATGTTATATCAGAATCACTGTCTTTTTGCACAAACTATGCAATTGAATAAGCATGACCCAGATTTTGGGCAAAATAGAACTATCCCTGTGTCCGCATGGACACATGTATTATCTGAGTCATCAGACCCTTATGAGTTCTGGGAACTCTTTGTTGCTCCTGCCTTTTTCCATTTGAGCTCTGAGCCTGTAGAACACAGGTTGACACAGAGCATTAAGGGTTTCATGACTAATTGCCCAATCCCATGTGACTATTTCTTTGGGTCCCAAAACACTATCATTAGGGTCCATGGCTTCAATGAGGAACCAATGCTGCTACCTAAAATTTTGAGCCCCAGGGTAGCGTTTCTAGAAGTAACCCGGCAAGTGTTAGTGGTTGACAATGAGTTTGGCAGCAAGAAGAAGAAAAAGAAAATGTATGATATCCCTTGGGTTAGAAGGAACATGGTCTTAGAAGTTAGGGATGTTGAACACCTGTTGCTCAGAAAGTTAGCTATCTTGGGATTCTTCATCATTGAAGACAAGTGGAGGTATGATCCAAACAGTTTTATAGCCTCCTGGGTTAGAAGCAACAAGGTTGGGGCTAAAATAGTACATGAAGGTCGGCACTTTTAGGAGGATAGAAGAAACCCTAAGGAAGGTACCCCAGACCTATATGTGGAACTGGCAGATTTGCCTTATGAGGGTCCTAGGCCATGGGAGACCTTTTATGTTAAACAAAAGGCCTTTGACCCTAAGATCAAAATGGGTACTGGTTTGAAGAAAGCTTTGAAAGGCCAAGAATGGAAGCTAGAGAAGATTGAGGCCTATTGGAAGTATAGACATGAGATCTCAAAGATCACCCATTCATTTAGAAATGTTGATACTGATGAAAGATGAGAATCTATCTGGGATGAATGGCATCCCTCTCTAGTTTCTAGCCCTGATACAAGTAGAATCCACAAGAAGGGTGGAGAGTCTAAAGAGGAGGCTGAGTCAACTCATACATTACAAGAAACAAGACAGGCCTCTTCTGCTATCCCTGTATCTCCCTGGCCCCAATCTCTCAGTACTCTAGAGAAACAAAAGGGTGTGGTGTCATCACCACCTAGAGGGACTCCATCAGTTTCAGCTATTGGGGCTTCTAGTTTTGTACCCTTGCCACCTTCAGTAGTGGTTAATGTACAAGAAAAGGAATCTAAAGGGGAGACAGGAGAAGGGCCAAGGAAGCATAGAAAACTGAACCTGCCGCCAGAGTCAGATGAAGAAGCAGAACCACTACTACAACAAATGCCAGTCACATCTGCTGCTCCTTAAGTAAGTGTTTCTTCTCCTTCTTCCTCTCAGTCTCTTTCTTCTACCATAGGGGTGGCAATATCAACTAGCTAAACATTAATATCCCCTACCACCTCTGCTGTGCCTATATCATTACTTGCCCCAACTGCCAATCCTTGGGCCATATCTCCACAGGCCACTTCATTGCCTCTCTTTTCCCCCTTAGTTCCAAAAAGAGCCCCTCCCCAAATTTCCCGTAGCCAACAATCATTGGCTATTCCTTATGGTTTACCTCAGGGCCATCCCTTTGCTGGAGGATATATTTCTTCACTTCCCACCTTCCAAGCTCAAGTAGATACTGCTAAGAAGACTAGAGAAGCTAGGATGGATAAGAAAAGAAAGAAAGAAAATAAAAGCTTGGTTCTCCCACATATGAGGTCTCTCTTTGACCCTATTCAACAGCAACTGACTATCACACATTTGTCCCCAAATGTGATAAAGCCAAATGAGGAAATGCAACCTCAGGACTTTGCCATGAATGCAATAGCCATGGACATGTCACTTTTTAGACCATAAGATAGGGTTGAACTACTGAATGAAACCACTTCTGCTATTGCAACTGACTACTTGAAAATCTCTAGGAAGTTACAGAAAGTTGAAACTGACTTAGCTCAAGAAAAGACCAATAGTAGCAATCTTGCTACAGAGTTGAAATCTAGGAAAGATGAAATAGAGAATCTAAATAAGCAGTCGCAAAATACTATTTCCTGTCAAATCCATCAAGTGATAGTGGCACAAAATGCTTCTCTAAAGGTAGAGCTTGCTCAGGAAAAAGATGCAGTAAATGTTTTGAGGCAAGAAAAAGCCACCTTAGAGAAGAGGTATCAAGAAAAGTTGCAACAAGCTACATAGTTTCAGCAGAAGCTGCTGAGTGAACAGAATGTTGCTGCTACAATACAGGCACAACTCCTAGCAAAGCAATAAATGACAAAATAGCTAGCACTTGAGTTAGCTAACAGACCTTAGAATGCTAGAGTTCTGAATCTAGTCAAGGAGCTATATGTTTCAATGTGGAATAGGATCTCTGATGAGATTGTCCAACTAAAGCCCTCCTTAACATTCCTATTAAATGCACAGCTGTTATGTGAGAAAGTGGAAACTTTGGTTCAAGCCACTCTGTCTACTATCTCTTTGAGAGTTTCTGACTCGCAACTATTGCTAAAGAAACTATATGACACAACAGATGAAATTCTGTCAGTAGCAGGGATCAATGATAGGATGGTAGCTACAAATAGAGTGCATGAAGTTCTAAGTTGCAATTCAACTATTACAAACTACCAGGAGATCCTAGATATTGTCAAAGAAGGAGTAAAGGACATGAAGAGACACATAGAAGATTTGGTGCAGTTGGGTCTTTCCTCACCTTTTCCAGATGATAGCACTGTTTTGATGATTGATGATATAAAGACCCTACTTTTGACAAAGCAAAATGATCAATCTATTTTTCAAGGTTTAAGTGATTCCTCATTAGTACAGGAGGTAGAAGCTGTCTTGATCCTGATGGCCCAATTAGAGTTTCAACTGAAGACCGCAGTTCAAATTTTGTAGAAGTTTTCTCACAAGGACATAATAAATCTTGATTTTGCCTTTCAGGATTTACAGAGCAAGCAGGGACTCTCGGATTCAGAATGGTCTGTCTATCAGACAGCTTTGCAGAATTTGTGACCCTGTCTTGTATTTTACATACATATATTTTGCCAAGTTTTGGGTTCTTTTTGAGTAGGCTCAAAATCCCTACTGGTCACCAAGAACTGTAGAGTATAAAACTCTACATTTTGTTTTCAGCAACGCACTCGCGAGTTTCAGTTTCTGTGTCTATAAATGTTTCTGAGAATGGCCACGAGGGTTTACAAGGGTTTCATTTTACCGTTGCTGCAGGTTTCTTTTTGCCAGTGCCATGGAGTCTGACAAGTGTCGAGCTACAGTTTAAGCCATTTTTGTTTCTAAGTTACAAACTTTGTAGTGGATCATACCACGTGGATTAAATGTCTCTAATACATTCTAAGTTGTGATCCTGTGGAAGATGCCATGTGTCACCTGTGGAGACACAGTTATAAAGTTTCAGTGTGCCTGCGGAAGAAGCCATGTGTATTTTGTGATAGCCGTGAAGCTTTCCAAATGTCAGCTTCCGCGTATCTATTTATATATCCTTTGATGCAAAGTAATAAATGGAGGTAGGCCTCAGTGTAAAGGTTCAGTGATACGGAATGTACCATGTGGTGGATGCGGCGCCCAAGTAAAACCTTTTGCCCCTTTCTTCCAATGATAATAAATGTTTCTTCAGTTTCACGGAGTCTGACATGTGTCAACCTTCGTGTGAGTCTCAAAAAGGTTCTAATGTTTCAAGAAGACTATGGAAGCTGCCACATACCAGATAGTTGATGCTGCAAAAGCTACCACCTGTCCCTGTTTGAAAGCCAGCAAGTTAAGAGTTGTGGATCCCATTTCTAATATGTCTTTAAGCTTCAGAGTAGCGGATCGCGACAGTTGTCATAGGCAAGGGCCACCCGAATATAAAGACACAGTTCAACGAGAAGGTGTAGATAAAGACACATATCTATTTCTAGTTGCTATGGATGCCGCCATGTGTCAGTTTCTTGTTTCTCTCGAGAGACGAAGAAGTTTCAAGCTATATGTGCACGGACACTGCCATGTGTCTTAGAGTTCATTGTTTAAAGAGTGCGGAAGCTGCCAAGTGTCTTTTCCCTATAGAAGGGATGCGCCACACATATTTTAACACAACCAATGGACTTGTAGTTATTGTAACTGTTTGCGGATCCAAAAGATCTTAAGTGTCAGGGACTTCCAGTTAGCTCCAGTTTGGTTAGGCCATCGGGATTCAATTATGCAGACAATCTAGAGTCGATCCTTTGCTATAAATATGTAACATTGGTAATAGATCGATATTGAGATTCATTCAGAGATAGTTTTGCTATAGAGTTTTCTGTCAGAGATTTAAGAAGAGAAGTTTGAGACTTTCTGTTGTGACCAGCGAATATCATTTGCCTTTATTTTGTTATTCTTGATTCAGAAAGTAAATGTAACTGTGCATGTATCTATGCCTCTTATGTTGCTGGAAAATTAATGAGAAAGACTGAGTTATGTGCCTTGGTTGATATTTTTTGTGTCATTGCAAATTGTCTGGTTGTGAGCCTTTGAGTTTATTCATTTCATCTATTTATGTTAATCATGCAGTATCTTCTCTTTAACGTAATTGAATTATAAGGATAGCTTCATTGTACTTAGTTGAGAGAAACACTTTATTCAGGCACATTGCCATAGATAGATTCGCTTTCATTGTATCTGTAATTCTATTAGTTTCTATCCTTGTTCCCCAAAACCCATACAAGATAGAGAAGAGCCAGCTTCTTTAAAACCTGGAGGTTGTTTAAGGTAGCAAGTCCCATATTCCTGAAACTTCCCATATTGGTGTTGGAACATGCGCAATTTTACACATCAACACAGAGCAATAAACATTAACAATTATATGCAGATTAAATAACCCAACTATAAGAATGAAGAATAACACAAAAGAGATCAACACAGAAATTTAATGTGGTTCACCCAAAATGGGCTACATCCATAGAAACTCAGCCATCCAATGATTTTATTATCCAGTGCAAAACATATTACAATCTCGCGAATTCCCCACACAACATACATCCCAGCCACTTGTAACAAGATTTTTGGAAGCTTCTATAATTAGGGTTTTAAAAAGTCATTTTTCATTTGTCTGTTAACAAAAATTAACTACTAACCCCAAATGTGCAAAAAAAGGGAAAAAATAGCTACTGCACTACCACAGGGAGCTAGGGACCAGGCCAGCGGGTTCACAAGAGACATAGAATGTGAACTTAATATTCACCGTAGCCCCATGATGGAGAAGATGGAGTAGCTGCAAGCTTGCGGTGTGTACATTCTTGTTAACTAGTTGATACCATGATATCGTGAAGTAAGTTTGGCAATCAATGATTTTGTTGCAGGCTAGTGGGGGCAACTAATGTAATATTAAATTGGCCACTACACCCCCGCTAATGTGATATCTTGAGAGCTTATGGGTTTACAGCAGACATAAAGCAAAAGCAATAGTGACCACTGCGATCCTATAGTGGTCAAGTCTAAAGGCTTGCAAGACAGTGGTAATGGCTACAAGAGATAAGGCATATCCTATTATTGGCATTTAAGCAAGAGACACTGCTTTGCAGTCATGATTGTTGTCATTGGTGGCAACATGGCAAGTTAGTATGGCAACAAGGTCTGATATGCAGATAGGATTGACTTGGAAATAGATAGATATGATAGTGAAGTAGCTAAGGATGATTGGGAACTTAGTTTGAAATAATTTGCATAATGGGTTCTGGTCTGTAATAATAACTTAGTCAAAATGACTAAGTGTTGATAGTTTACATGGCAGTTGACAGAGTAAGAATTAGTATGCTTCTACATTTAAAGCTCACATTGTGTAGTTTAGGTATGTTGTTTGAAGTTCTTTGAAGATGTTATATTCAATTTTGCAAGTCCTGAAGATCTCCGGAAGACTTACTATGATTTAATTAGGTTCGGGTGAGAAAACCTAAGTCAGGAACAATGCATAGTATCAAAGTAAAAGGGTCCGCATTCCTCCACTGTTGTATATGTTGTCTTACAGTTCTGAGGTAGAAAAGATACTTATTATGACTACCTAAATCTAGAGTTATAGCTTCTGAAGCTCTATTTATCACATTCTACAAGTTGTTCTATATCAGCTTACGGTTTGACAATGTTTCACAGTGACTAAGTGACAGTTATGAGATCCGCATTTGTCTATAGTTGACTATTATATTATGTGGTTCTAAAGGTATGATAAGGGATTAGTAATGAATCATTAACAAGGATTTTAGAGTTTCATAATGATCGCATTTGAAGTTATGGGCCGACTTGGTATTACTTTTGTATACAAACACTATTTGTTTTAGGACGACCCAATTAAGATCAAAATCTGTGTGCTGATATACATATATTGGGTGAATTGCAATGTGAAGAATGTGAATGTGTTGCAAAGGAATATGAATATGTGAATTAAGTCTGCTTTTGTGATCAGATTAGTGTGAAGAAGAGAAAAATTTTGCAGAATAGAGTATATGTGAAGCAAGACAGATATTATGAAGACATTTGAGCCTGTATACTAAGCTATAAATGGTACTGCACCTCAACATTTTGTAGATGCAATTGTAGCACTTTTCTTCTGGTAGTGAGCCATTCCTTCTCTATCTTCTCTTCTAATTTCTTGGCAGTGATCCTATTACAGTGAGCACTTCTTTGGACAATGAGTCCTCGTGTAGTGAGCCCTAAGGCAGTGAGCCTTCATGTAATTTGGTATTGTTATCAGAAAATATTGTGAGCTAACACTCACCATGGTTTTTCCCTTTTTGAGTTTTCCATGTAAAAATCCTGGTGTCTATGTGTTATATTTGTATGGTTGTTGTTGTTATGTTTATTCTACTTTCATGTTATTGAATTTGGTAATTGGATCAATGAACATGTAAAGAAGTGGTTTTATGGAATACTAATTCACCCCCCACCTCTCAGTATTCCTTATATTCAATAATTGGTATCATATATTGGTTCCTTGGAAGAAGTTTAATAGCATGAGGAACATCTAGGAAAGAGTACTCATGGCAGCCATAAGGTATCCTACTCCAGGCAGTGTCACAATTGATCAAGAATTAAAAACAACCCTTGAAGATCTTGATAAGTATGAAGCATATATCAAGGATTTGAAGGAAAATGCCAAAGAAGCAGATGAGTACATCCTAAAGCTAAGAGAGCAAGTTAATCTAGATCAAAGGATAGGAATAGAGAGCTAAGTGAACAATTGATTGAAGCAAATGAAACCCTAAATAATTTATCAAGGTTGGTTGAGGAGAAATAAAAAGCCGAGGAACATTTGAATCAAATGTTGAAAGACAAATCTGAAGAATTTAAAAAGTTTGCAAAAGATATTATACTTCTGAAGTTTGATTTGGAGGTGGCAAACAGTTACAAGGAAATATTCAAAATAAGCTCTGCAAAGCTTGAGGAGTTGATTGAACGTCAGAAGAGTCCAGATGACAAGCAAGGCTTGGGATTTGAAAAAGGAGAAAGCTCAAATTTAGGACAAGTCAATACTAAGAAGAAGAAAGACAAAGGCAACCAAATCCGGTATTAGAGAAGAAGACCTAGAAGATCTCTAGTTACACAACCAAATGCTCAAAGGTACCCATCTTTCAATGGCTATTGTTTTAATTGCAATAAGTTTGGTCACAAGGCTACTCCATGTAGGAGTAGAATGAATCGAAATGTTCCATCATTCACTGGTCAATCTTTCAATTGCAAGAAAATTGGTCATAGATCAAATGAACATAGAAGTCTGGTAAGGAATGATTTTAATAATACAAGGAATACTCAATCTTTCAAGGGAAAGTGCTTTGCATGCAATAGATTTGGGCATATGACTAACCAATGCAAATCAAGAATGAATCCAATCAATAGAAGGAATCAGGGATAGAGGAATGTGGTATGCTACAATTGCAATAGGTTTGGACATGGTGCAATGTTCTGCAGAAGCAAGAATGTGAAAAGAGACTATCCTACAAAAGAGAAGAAAACATAGCAGAGGGGAAATAAAGGAAAGAATGAAGTTGATCCAATTGAAACCAAGAAAGATATGGGAAAGATCTGGATCAAGTAAGATGTAATTGAGGTCAAGGAGGGGTCTGCACTAGCTTCTGGTGCAGATACTTCCTCCAGGAAGTAAATTGGGAACTCTGGCTCAGGGGGAGTTGTACTAAAAATGCTTATCCCCTAGCTAGATAGTCAGTGCTGAGATTTGGCACAAAGATATGATGAAAAATTTTATATGACAAATCTTTTGAAAGAAATTCTAGTAGAAAAGGATCAAATGTGGAGCATTGTGGACCAATCTTGATCGATTGTGCCTAAGAGAAAAGGGTTTGACAACTTTTTGAAAGACTACATTAATTACGATTAGGTTTGATGTACCAAGGCTTAAAATGGTTGTAGTTTGAATGGAAAAACACCTTGCATACATGTTTTCAAGCATTCCAAAGAGATCAAAGCAAGAATCAAGCTACTCAAATGTTTCCAAGTGATTCAATGGTGAAATTTCATCGGCAAGCAAAAGGTACTTACCTTCAAACTTCTTTGTGTGAACATTTGAGCGTTTACGGATATGGCTAGCCCACAGGTACTTGATGTAGCTGATTGACCTTGACCCAAATTCAAAAAACACCCTTTTAAATCCATAGAAGTTGACCCTGAAGGCATATTCTCTAATATTCCATACAGAGTCATGCATGAGGATGATGTTAGGGATTATATACATATTACACTAGAAGAACACGATGGCGGTAAACTTGTAGAATTGTTCTTGAACAAGTTGAGTGGAGATCAGTTTGAGTTATTGGATGAGTACAAACCTCTGGAAGACAAAAAATTCATACAATTTTTGGATTTCCCTACATTCACTAAAGATGCATGGGTCAGGTACGCATTGAGCTGAATGCATGATGAGTTCATGTGGCTAGAATCTACGTATATGATAATGAAGGATGCAATAAGGGCAGTCATAGGGTTATGTTCTACTAGTCCAGTGCCACAGCTAAACTCTATAAAGAATGCAATAGTTATTGAGGCCACTGGAGCAACATTTGACAAGAGGGCACTCACAGTGTTGTAAACACCATTGAGGATCATGCAGTCAAAATTGCATCAATGGTTATTGGATATAGAATATACTTCACTAACCGGGAGAATTCTATCTCTAGAACTGCAATCTATACAGCATATGAGATGATAAAGAAGAATATGGATTATGACATATCTGAACTCCTCTGACAACAATTGCTTGAGAATATGAAGAAGAGTAAAGAGTCAAAGTATCCATTTAAGTTCGGTATTGTAACATCAGAAAATGTCCCCTTGGGGGCTTTTCCCTCATAAGGTTTAGCTCCCAAGTCTCTTAGCTGCATTTAGGACATATTACATCATATTTCAACATCCCGATGAGAAAAACCCTAAGTGTCTTGGCAATAGGACCTAGAGAGACCACTTGAGATAACCCCTGCCCAAAATAGGGGGGAGGACTTGGGCACTCGTGCCCTAGTCCTACCCAATTTTAGGGTAGTCCCAATTTTTGGGTGTGGGCTTGTGACCATTATTTGGGTCCTATGCCGACACGGTAAGTTTGAATTACGAAATTCTTGGTGGGAGTGTTTGTAGTTGCATATAAAAGCATGTTTAGGCATTCATTTGTAAACTAGATGGACATTTTGATTCTCAAGCATTCTAAAGGTGATCAAAGGCTTTCATTATGTTGTAAGAGCAGATTTGTGTTGTTTATGTGTTTGTATTTGCAGATTGGAGCATCCATATCGTCATGGCATGAAGAACTTCTTACTCCCATGAGATATTCACTACAAGGTGATATCATTTGTGTTTGTAAGCATTTATCATTTGGTTTTTGCCTCTGCCTCCCAAGGGCATGCACTCTCTATCTGACAACAATGTTCGAAGGCTTGAATGTCTGTCTGGGGCTTGACTGAGGCAAGCCTCTAAACACCACAACCCCCTCCCAAAGTTTTCATGATTGTAGGTTATAGGTTGGAGTTGTAGACAAAGTGAAGTTGCAGGAGGGTACAACAAAGTGTCAGAATTGCAGATCAAAGAAGAAAAGAGCTCCCTAGACTAGGGCACCCCTCATTAGTCCTCAAAGTTTCGTGATGGGAAAATCTTCAGTACAACAGGAATAGGTTGCAGACTTAGCTTCCAGATCTTGAAAAAAAGTAGGGCCTTGGACTTGGGTGTCCGCTCTTTAGTCCCTGACTTTTCCACCTCCAAACCCTGAAAATAGGTACATAGTTATTTGTTGTTTTACATCTTTCTGTAGCAGGATTTTTTGATATTCATCTGTTTACTGTCGTATTTGCATAATTAGGGTTTTAAGGTACAATTGAGCATAAGAGAAGATAATTGGCAATCAAATCATAAAAATCCCAGTTTCCCTACATTCCCATAGTGACCTGGGTTAGGATAGTACATTGCAACTCGACCCTAGGTTCTTGAATGAAAGGGTGAAAGGAGGATATACACCAAAACTACCTAAAACTCAACATCCAAATTCCACCCTTTACATTTTGGTGAACCCATGTTATTGGACCTATTTGCACCTTTATGAGTGTTTTGTTTCAGATTTACATTAATTTCATTCATTCATATTATCATTCATCTTATTGTATTGAAAAAGTTACAACAAAATTGAAAAGTTGGAAAAATTGGAAAAAAAATTGCATGCTAGGGTTTTGCATGTTGCATCAATTAATTTGAATTTCATCAAAATTTTGATTTTTGCATTAGATATTATTTAAATTACAGAAAATTACAAAAATTCAATATCTTGCATTGCATTTTCGTCATAAAATTGCTAGGGTTTTGTTGAAAATTGTAAATTTTGCATATAACCTAGTAATTTCAAAATCTAGGGTTTGTAGGTAAAATCTTGTTTCAGATTTTTCTAATAATTTTAGAGACTCATTTCAATTTTCATTTGGCTATATTCTTATATTTTAGAACAAATTTGCATTTAGATTTTTAAAAATTACATTTTTGCTTAGAAAAATTCAACAAAAACTAGTATTTTCATTGATTTTTCACTAGATTTGCACTTGCATTTTGCATGTTAGAGCATGGAAATCATTTTTAGATATGATATAATTTAATTTTCATCATATATCAGCTTGAAAAACATTCATATAGCATTTTACATCAAGATCTAAAACCTAGGGCTTGAAAAATATTGATTTTCACTAGATTTGGCCTTATCAACTCTCTAATTTTGCACTATAGGCGTGTTGTAAAGAATATTTTTGAATTAATTGACTAATTTCAGGGGTATTATTTTCTTCCCCTCCTAAAATTCTTTACAACACCTTGTTATTGCCCTCTTGTAATAAAAATTTGGTGAAAAATTGCACATTTTTACCATTTTTGCCCTAGGGTTTGGCATAGTTTGCACCCTAAGTGTGTTGTAACAGATTTTATGCTTGTAGATGACTGATATCTCTGATATTATTTTCTTCACCTCCTTAAATTATTTACAACACCCCTTTGGCTAGGTCTTGGAATTGAAAAATCGTGAAAAAATGTAAATTTTGCTATATTTTCACTAGGGTTTGACCTTGAGTGGCACTATAAGTGTGTTGTGATGGATATTTTGGCACTAAGTGGCTGTTATTATGGATATAATTTTCCTCACAACACCCTTTGTCATGCTCTTTTGCATTGAGATTTGGTAAAAAAATCGCATATTTTAGCATATTTTCACTATATTTTGACTTGTCGTCATCCTAGATTTGCATGAGTCTAATAACTCACTGCCCTAAGAGAAAAATCCCTTTAAGAAGAAGCATAAGACACATGGGATCTAGTGGTCTTGAATAAATTGGCACATTGAACTACTTCTTTACAAAAGGAGAGACTTAAATGTTACAAGATATTACTCCTATCACAACTAGAATGGAAGAGCAAACTTTTCATGATGTTGATGACACTATTGAGGTGACAGGATATGTATCTGATGAGAAAATAGAAAAATTGGATAAAGAGCTAGCCCAATTTCAATCATTTATGGTAAATGAGAGAATAGATAAAGAAGTTGTTCCTATAACTCATAACATGAGAATTGATAAAAGAGGGACAAGATGGTCTCAATGCAATTTGTGGTCTAGCACATATTGTACAAACCAACATTATGCTAGTGACCGAATGTGCACAAGTGATAAATAACACTTTATAACCATCTCATACTCAAGTATCGGTACCTATACTGACTATGGGAATATCTACCTTTACATCAACGATCTTAACAACTGATGTGAATGCTTGTAGTAATGCTACCACTAGTATTGGGGTATCTAATGGCACTAATTACAAAGTTGTGGGATTTGATTATCAGAATTTGGTTTCTAAGGGGACCTCTTCTATGCATAATTGTTCTCAACCACCTATCTATTCCACTCATTTCCAGCCACCTATTACCTACTCGCAACCATCTTCCACCTATCATTATGTCCAACCACCATTGACCTATCCTCAGTCTCTACTTATCATATCTCAAGCTCAATCACCTCTTCACTTTGGTTCCAATTCCTCACAGTAAACTGTATCTCCCAACGATGCCATCCTAAACCAACTTTTATAGGGCATGAATGCTTTACAACAAAAGGTAACAAATTTGTCAAATTCTTCGTAGCCCAACATACCAACATACCATGCCCGTAATCCCCTTTCCTATGCAATCTTGAGAACTCCTATGCCCGAGAGGTTTGAGACTCCTTGCTTTGAAAAATATGGTGGAAAAGGTGATCCTAATACTCATGTGGCAGCATTCACAGCTATGTGTAGTGATTTTTATTTTGAAGAGGATTTGTTGGAAAAAAATTTCCAACGATCTCTCAAAGATACTGCTTTAGAATGGTTTTGCCCTTTGCCTTCGAATTCAATACACTCCTTTTCATAGTTGATTGATCAATTTTTACAACATTTTCAAGCAAACATTAGACCTCAAGTCTCTCTAATCGATTTAGTTCATTGCAAGAAAAGTTTGAAAGAGAAGCTAACTGAATTCATTAGTCGGTATCAAGCTTTATATACACAAATTCAGTATCAGATGAAAGATGAAGATGTTTAGAAGGTGTTTATCACTAATCTACAACCTAACATCCGTTATAAGATCCTCTTGATGAAGTATAACTCCTTTCAACATTTATGCACCACCCTTCATGATTACCAACTTTCATCTCGTTAGTATGAAAACCAAAACTCATCAGTTCAAATTAGTCAATCCATGGGTGGATCATCACAAAACAACTTTAAGAGAAACAATAACAATAGGAGTTTCATCAAGATTAATGGACCGAATATGAACAACTTTTCTAATGTGTCTACTATCACAAATCTGAAGAAGACATCATATCAACCAAGAAAGTTTACTCTGATATCTAAGTTTTATCATTCTATCATGAATCAAGCTGTGAGTAATAACATTCTGAAGCTTCCCTTGATTAAGCCTGTCAATCTTAGTAAAGCACAAGGACCTTATTTAAATGCTAATGCCTTTTGTCATTTTCATCGAACACAAGGACATGATACTGAACGATGTATGCATCTTAAACATGAAATACAAGACCTCATTGATTTGAATATCATACAGGTATCGAGTGTGAATGATAACAGAAATAAGTTGGCTACTTCACTGAATCAAAATTTACAAATCTTCACTAATCCTTTCCCTAAACATACTAATAACAATATGTTAGAACAAGGTTTAGTAGAAGTAGAGGATGATGATTATTTAGACTATGATAATATCATGGATATGATTGAAGTGGATAAAGAAATGTTGGATAACCCACCTCACCCACAAAGAAATGGAATTTATGCTGAGGTTCCTCCTCCATTATCCTTATATGGATTAGGGGGTAATCAAAACATATTAGAATAACAAATGAAACAATGTCGATACAAACGAGTGATGGTACAAGATGATTCTTGTTACTGCAATAAACGGCATCAACAATGAAAACTCACTAAAAATTGGAAGAGAGTAAGATGATTGTCAGCAGCTAGAAATACTAGTGGTTCTCCCCCTCATAAGCAACAAAAAGTCTCATTTAAACAAGGATTTGAAAAACAAACACCATATGATAATAAACAAGACTTTCATAAGAACCACTAAAACTTTGCTCTAAACATGATCGAGTACCTCTCCAAGAGGTTCACAAATTCAAAAATCCAATACAACGATCATATAGGTAAGTATTTCTAACCCTTTATCTCTCTCGTGATGTACTTCCCCCATGATGTGTTATGTGTTGTTTAGGCCTCCTGGGATGACCCCTGATTCTCTTGTAAGGTCCAGGATACCAGGAGACCACCTCTATTGTGACCTTCTTCTATTTGTATCATCATTATTTTATATTGCCTCTCTCTGATTTCATTATTGTGTGTTGTGTCTCGCGGACATAGCATTGCGGTTGGTGAATTGGCACCCTCCTACATGACTATCCCTATAACACTTGTTTCTCCTCTCTTATTTATTGTTTTCCTTCCTCTAGTGTTTCTATCTAGCGAGCGGATGACGAAAAACATTTATACTGATGCGGACCTAGCGTCCCTTTCGTGAGAAATCAAAAATTGGACTTAGTTCCTAATATGATGACGGGGTTGTATATCTTATCTGACGCTTGGCTATTGGAAGTACTTGTGCTTTCTGCATAGTGATTTTGATGATGTTTTTATCTCATTTACAAATCATAACAAAACTGATGCTCTACGCACTTTGTTTGTCTTTGAATCTAGCCTTGGTGGTACTCGATTCGAAGATCTTCATGATATAGCCCCACGGTTATCCTCGAACTATGAATTAATAATATAACCTGGGTTCTTTGTGTGGTTAATCATATGCATTAGTGTTGTTGTTTATCATGATTATGTAGACACTAACATGTTTCTTGCAGGGATGTGTTTGTGGGAACATTTGGCGATCGTAAAGTACATGTCACCTCTGGGAGGCATGAGCTTTATGAAAGTCTATGTTCCCTTGTGTGTTTTCTTCCTACCTTAATGTGCTTGGTATCGGTGCATGATATCAACCAACTTAAGGTGGGGGCATATATAAGGTAAGTTGTCTGTTGTAGATGTTAGCAATGTGCTTGTCCTCAGGGGCATTTTAAAGACTTGTGCGATGAGTACATCCTGCACTTTGAGTTTGTTTACAATCAATCAATAAATTATCTAAGCCCTCTCTAGAGGTGGGCTATCACGTATATCTTTTTTTATTTTATGCCCTCTATGGAGGCTAGGTGGTGTATTTCTCGGAGCAGATTGCACCATCCTGTTATTTTCAAAAGTCCTCTACGGAGGCGGGGAGCGGTTTTGTGACTAACTCAAACCTTAAGTGTGTCTTCGGCAATTGTTGTGGTGAAGACCAATCATCGGTGTGTGCCTATAATGTGCCTGAGATGGTGTTGGACCTAGAAATTGTTGGAAATAGACCAGACAACTGAGAGGGGGGTGAATCAGTTGTCCCAAAATTTAACCTTTTCTTCTTTTTAATCTTCTTTTACAAATTCCTAATTGATCAATGATGTAAAGATTAAAGTATGAAACAACATCACATAAGCAGAAACATAATAAACACATTTGACACCAAGATTTTTGACGTGGAAACTTGGTTAAGGGAAAAACCACGGTGGGTATTAACCCACAAGATTCGTACCCTATTAAAAGTACTTGAAAGGAATGAGAAGGCACTTGCGTTCGGGTTCATTGCCCAGAGCTCACTGCTCAAAAGAGAGGCTCACTGCCTACAAGAAATTTAAGTATAACACAAAAAGAATTAACTGATAAATAGCATCTACTTCATGCTTGGTTTAGTTTCATTGAATGCTCATAGACTTCTGCTCTACCTCCAAACTCTTCTTCACTAACTCTTCACTCTACTTTACTTTTATTCTTCTTCTCCTTCTCTTCTCTGCTCTACTTTTGATCCTTTCTTTAGATTTATATTTTTGCTCAAGGATGATTCTCAACGACTCAACTACACTCCTTTATATGCTTCATCAACCTTGGAATAAACATCAAGGTCAACACACCAAACATCTTACTTAATGCGAATCACTAAGCTATCGGCCAAACATTTCTAAGACTTGAATCTTCTTTCAGCAACACACCAGGCTCCAGAGAATTGCTTCTGGAACATCCGTAATATGCTTGAATCATTCAGTCAGCCAGAACTGGGAAGAACAGTAGCACCAAGAAGGAAATCTTCACCAACAAGCTCAAACTTCAATGCGAACCTCCAACACAGCAGTCACATGATCTAGAGACCTCCACAAGCATAATGAATTCAACAAAAACATCTGCACTCCTCCAAATCATTAGAATCACTTGCATCTTCATCCGTAACCTCAAGAATATTATCTGCCATGACTGTCATCTTGGAAAGATTGCTTGTGGACCTTCAAACCATGAACCACTTGAATGGATGATACACACTGACTTACCAAATATGCCTCTAGATCTACAGATCATCATTTGACATATCCAAAACAATCCAGACCCCTTTCCTATCACTCTGTCTCTTCTAAACACTGCAAAACTAGTTCAACTCAGATGGCCATAGCTTCTTCAAATCTTCATGTGAACCCTTCACAACTTAATTGGAGCTTCAGAAAATCCTCTTCTCATCCATATGGTCTACATATATTGATCCTCATTAATTTTCTTAATATCCTCAACAATCCAGTCTTCTATACAGGCAGCAAAATAGGATAAAGTTGACACCAATGGCAACAAGGATATGTTGACATCAATGACAACACCACTTAGACACATACTTGCAACAATCTCCCCCTTTGTCATTGATGACAACATATGATGTAAAAAACTTATTTGACCACCAAGACAAGACCTTCTCTCCCTTACTCTTATCACTTCTACAATCACTTTCTTCACTTCTCCCCCAATCATCAGCAACTAGTTTTTCACATGAACTTCACTCCCCCTTTGACATCAATGGCAAAGGGCACATATTTGCAATCTTTTCTCCCTTTTTATTTCAGAGTGATACCAAAATTTTGTACTGACTACTCCTCCTGAGTAGTATCTCCTTAACATCAAGCTGGATCACAAGATGTGACTATGAATTCCACCAGACTGATGCACCTTAGTACATCTTAGTTATGATCAGGAGGGGTAATAACCCCTAACTTCTCTCTGAGATACTCAAAAGTATCCTTGGGAAGAGGCTTACTAAAAATATCTGCAATCTGATCCTTTGAAGACACAAACTCTAACTTGACTTCATTCTCATTTACCTTCTCTCTCAAGAAATGAAACTTGATGGATATATGCTTTGTCTTTGAATACAACATGAGATTCTTTGAGATACTTATTGCACTTGAATTATCACAGAAGATTGTGACAGGTGCCTCAAACACAATTCTAATGTCCCTCAACATTTGTTTCATCAACAGGACTTGAGTACAATTGTTTGCTGCTGCTATATACTCAGCTTTTGCTGTAGATAGGGAAATTGCCTCCTGCTTTTTACTCATCCAATAAACCAATCTTCTTCCCAAGAAGAATGCACCACCACTAGTGCTTTTTCTGTCATCCACATCTCCTGCCCAATCAACATCTATATATGCATGAAGAGTGAAGTCATTATCCTTTGGATACCATAATCCATAATCAACTATCCCTTTGAGATATCTAAAAATTCTCTTGACTGCTACAACATGGGATTCTTTAGGATCATCTTGGAATCTAGTGACAAGCCCAACTGCATTCATGATATCAGGTCTGGTCTAAGTCAGATAGAGCAATCCTCCAATCATTGATCTATACCTTTTTTGATTTGCCTTAGGGGAGTCATCATCTTTACTCAAGTTACATCCAGTTACCATAGGCGTACCTATTGGCTTTGAATCTTCCATTCCAAACTTCTTCAACAATTCTTTCACATACTTAGACTGAGATATAAAGATACCTTTATTTGACTAATTTATTTGCAGACCTAAGAAGAAGTTCATTTCACCAAACATGGACATCTCAAATTCACTTTGCATCTGATCAGCAAATGTTTTGCACATACTCTCATTTCCACCAAAAATAATATCATCAACAAATACCTCAACAATTAGAATATTTTCATGATCAATCTTAAAGTAGAGATTATTGTTAGCAATGCCTTTGCTGTAACCTAGCTTTAGCAAATACTTATCTAATCTTGCATACCAGGCTCTTGGGGCTTGTTTGACTACATATAATGCTTTCCTTAATCTACAGACCATGTGTCTCTAATCAGACAACTGAAATCCTTTCAGTTGTCCAATGTAGACTTCTTCTTCTAACTCTCCATTTAGAAATGTTGACTTGACATCCATCTGATAGACTTTGAAATCTTTATAAGCAACAAAAGTAAGAAACAATCTGACTACCTCTATTCTTGCCATTGGAGAAAAAGTTCCTTCAAAATCAATTCCTTCCACTTGAGAATATCTTTTACATACCAGCCTTGCTTTATTTCTTACAACTTCTCCATCTTCATTTAGCTTGTTCCGGAAGACCCATTTAGTTCCAATCACATTGTTGTCCTCAAGTCTAGAAACAAGATCCCAAGTGTGATTCTTTTTAATTTGTATTAATTCTTCTTCCATTGGCTTTACCCAGTTTTCATCTTTGCAGGCTTCACTTACTATTTTCGGTTCAATCTTTGAGATCAGACAAATCTCTTCTTGATCTTCAACAATTCTTCTTCTAGTTCAAACACCTTTATTTATATCTCTTATAATTTGATCTTTAGGATGATTCATCCTTACATACCTGGGATTTTTGGGAAATACTTGAGCTTCTTTTTCTTGAGCTTGTTGCTCAACTTTTGCACTGTCCTCTTGAATTACTAGATTTTTTGGATCTATTTGGATCTGAATCTGAGTTTGCACTTGCCTTTCTTGACTTGGATTTTCATCTTGATCATCTGAATCATATCCGCAAGACTTGGAATGTCCTTTTCTCTCATCAACTCTAACATTAACACTTTCAACAATCTTTTTCAACCTCTTGTTAAAGCACCAGTATGCTTTTCTTTGAGTAGAGTAACCCAAAAAAATTCCTTCACTTCTTGCTTCAAACTTGCTTGGATCCTTATCTCTCTTGATATAGCATTTACTACCAAAAACTCTGAAATATCTTACAGTAGGAGGATGACCAAACCATAGGTCCTAAGGTGTCTTACCAGCATTACCTTTGATCTGCACTCGGTTAAGAGTGTAGACAACAATACTTACAGCTTCTCTCCAATAGACTTGAGGAACATTTGCTTCCAACATCATGGTCCTGGTGGCTTCTTGAATGGTCTCATTCTTTCTTTCCACAACTCCATTTTGCTGAGGAGTCCTAGGAGCAGATAACTATCTTTTTATTCCATGCTTTTCACATAATGAATCAAACTCACTGGAGGTAAATTCTCCACCTCTGTCGGATCTCAAACACTTTATCTTCACACCAATCTTATTTTCCACCATACCCTTGAATACCTTGAATTTGTCAAGAGCTTCTAATTTTTCTTTTAATAAGGTTACCCACATCATTTGGGAGTAATAATCAATCAGCAACATCATTTGTGTTTGTAAGCATTTATCATTTGGTTTTTGCCTCTACCTTCCAAGGGCACACACTCTCTATCTGACAATGGTGTTCAGAAGGCATGAATGTCTCTCCAGGGCTTGACTGAGGCAAGCCTTTAAACACCACAACCCCCTCCCAAAGTTTTCATGGTGCAGGTTACAGGTTGGAGTTGCAGACAAAGTGAAGTTGCAGGAGGGTACAACAGAGTGTCACAATTGTAGATTAGAGAAGAAAACAACTCCCTGGACTAGGGCACCCACTCATTAGTCCTCAAAGTTTCATGATTGAAAAATCTTTGGTACAAAAGGAACAGGTTGTAAACTGAGTATCTAGATTTCGATAAAAAGTAGGGCCTTGGACTTGGGCGCCCACTCTTTAGTCCCTGACTTTTCTGCCTCTGAACCCCAAAAATTGGTACACATTTATTTGTCATTTTACATCTTTCTATAGCAGCATTCTGCAATATTCATCCGTTTACTGTCGTATTTGCATAATTAGGGTTTTAAGGTACAATTGAGCATAAGAGAAGATAATTGGCAATCAAATCATAAAAATCCAAGTTTCCCTACATTCCCATAGTGACCTAGGGTAGGATAGTACATTGCAACTTGACCCTAGGTCCTTGAATGAAAGGGTGAAAGAAGGATATACACCAAAACTACCTAAAACTCAAAATGCAAATTCCACCCTTTATATGTATGTTAACTCTTTGCCTTTTATTTTATTTCAAGAGAGAAATTCTTGGAATAAGCAATATTGTTTGGGATCCTAGTAAACCAGTAGCAGTATAGATAAGAGATTACATTAGCAACTTAGGCGATGTAAACGCACAAAATATAGCACTGTGGGGATACTTCAAGAATTTCCAAAAGTTAATGCAAGAAAGAATGAGAATCCCTACGTCAGTAGTTGAAAAGTATAAGGATGATATATGTTTCATGGTAAATAAAGATCAATGCATGATGGTGGCTGTACAACCTAGGATAGTTTGGGTACCACCAATGGGCTATGAGGTGGTTGAGGATGTGTTGATAGGTCTTGCTAACTTAATGCTAATCAAGCCTCGGGACCCCATAGAAGAAAGATTTGGTACTTATGAAGAATTATATGTCAAAGTGTATCTGGAGCTAAAGAAGCCTGAATCAGAGAAAAAGGTCCAGAAAATGGTAGAGGAATATACAGATAGCAAAGGATTTGCTAAAGAACAGATTTTTGGTACTAGGGCTACAGTGAAAGTTGAAAGAGAAGCAAAGGCAAAAGAGAAGGAGCAAGAAGAACAAGTCAATAAGACTTCTGAAGTTCAAGAGGTGCAACAAAAGGCACCTGCTACACCAAAAAGAAGAACAAGAGGTGCAGGTTCCTCTGAGACAGCATCTAAATCCTCTAGTATTCCCTCCACAACCACTATTGAAGTACAAACTAGCAAGAGAAAGAAGACCAAAGGTTAGAGAGTGTATGTTAGTACTGATGGAATTAATGATGAAGAAACTAAGACTGATGAAGAGGTGAAGAAGATGAAAGCACGGAATGCACCACCCTCTGGTTCTCAGCAAGGAAAACCCTCTAGTGCCACAAAGGAGAAGACCTCTGGTAAGGGTAAAGGGAGAAAGAAGGCTAAGACTGAAGTGCCTGCAGAAGACCAGGCAACAATCAATCTTGAGGACACATTAAATGCCATATCTGATCATGGAAATTTGAAACCAATAGCTAAACTATATGATGAGGTCAATGATGCTAATAAGAGAATCATTGAGTTAGCAGTGATTAGATTTCTTGAGATGTTTAATAAGGCTTTGATTGAAGTGGTCACAGACCTTCTAGATAGCCTGGCTAGCATAATGTAGTTAAGAAAAGAAGTGGTCGTGAAAAAGGATGTAGAACTTAGAGAATATGCACTGATAAAGTTGTACCCCAACATAACACCTAAGGGAAAATCAAAGGTATCAAAAGTGCTTAATAAGAGGTTCCAGACAAAGAAAAGAACAAATACACTCATGTATGAAGATATTGAAAAGGTTGTTAAGGAAACAAAAGATATTACTTTGAAAACACTAAGAGAATTTCATCTTCCAAAAATATATGACAAGGAAGAAATAAACGTTGGAGATAACACTTCTCTACTAGTAGTCAGAACTGATGATCAGACCCCTGCTCCTGATCAAACCCCTATCACAGATGGCCAAGATGAAGCTGCTAATGTACAAACTGGTGCAAGTCCTCCTTAGGAGCAGCAAGTTGATAACACTGACAAGGAGAAGGCAAAAGGGAAGAAAGTGTTTGATGCAGCAAGAGACACTGTAGGACCATCTTCCTCTAAGGATTTGATAGAAATGGTAAAAGAATTTTTGGAGAAACAACAAGAGAAACAAATTTTGGAATCTGAGGCTCTACTACAAGGTCCTCTGAATTTAGCGTCTATGTCCCCTCTTCAAAAGCTTAAACTAGGGACAATTTTCTAGGCTAAGGCACAAGAAGAAATGTTAAAATCACATATACAAGACAATGAGTTGTTAAGTGAAGTATCAAACATTTTGGAGAAGTTGATGCCATCATATCAAAAGGATACATCAATGTCATCCACAAATCAACTCAAGGGACTCATAAACTCTGTAAGTATGCATTTTGAATCTTTTGAAAAGTCTGTAGAAACAAAAGGAAAGAATTTGATAAGAAGAGATTGGCTAAGTCAAGGACCATGTTAGTTAATGATAAAAATCTGTTAGATAATGGAATAAAAGGTATACAAAGTGCCATTAAAGAAGCTTTTGATTTGTACAAATTTTTTTATCATGGTCAAAAGCCACAAAGGTGTTAGGAGAAAAGATCAAGGATCAGAAACTGTAGTTGATAAATATCTCTAAGTCATTTGATCCAGCAGCTAAGTCAACAAGTAGCAAAGAGATACAAGTTATTAATATTCATCATAACATAAGTAGCCTAATGAATAAGAGGGATCAAACGAAAAATAGAATGTGTCAATTAAGAGGGCTAATAAGTCCTAAGCTAGACTTAATGTCAAATCTTGCAGCAGAAGCACTGAAGGTAAGTGTAATAATTGACACACCCTCTAATGTACAAAAGGTAGAGAAATTAGTCTTCCTAATAAATGGCCATATTAAAACTTTGGACAATGCAAAGAAGAGTTGGGATGGAGAGTTAGTTCAAATCAAGATCATTTTCAATGACATCCTACAACCCACAACAAATTAAGTTGAAGATTGTACCTGTACATATGCAGAAGAATATGACAATTTCGAAAGTTTGACTCAATTTTTCTATTTGTACATACACCTTTGCCATTGATGTCAAAGGGGGAGAAGAAAACCTATGAAAAATGGGCAAACACTTAAGGGGGAGAAGAAAACCTGTGAAAAATGGGCAAACACTTAAGGGGGAGAAGAAAAATAGAGTGTATATAGTAAGGGGGAGTAGATAAGCATTTTTCACTAAGTGATGCCATCAATGCCAAAGGGGGAGATTGTTGGCATTTAAGCAAGAGACACTGCTTTGCAGTCATGATTGTTGTCATTGATGGCAACATGGCAAGTTAGTATGGCAACAAGGTCTGATATGTAGATAGGATTGACTTGGAAACAAATAGATATAATAGTAAAGTAGCTAACGATGATTGGGAACTCAGTTTGAAACAATTTGCATAATGGGTTCTGGTCTGTAACAATAACTTAGTCAGAATGACTAAGTGTTGACAGTTTATAGGGCAGTTGACAGAGTAAGGATTGGTATGCTTCTACATTTGGAGATCACATTGTCTAGTTCAGGTATGTTGTTTGTAGTTGTTTGAAGATGTTATATTCAAGTTTTCAAGTCCTAAAGATCTCTAAAAGACTTACTATGATTTAATTAGGTTCAGGTGAGAAAACCTAAGTCAGGAATAGTGCACAGTGCCAGAGTAAAAGGGTCCGCATTCCTCCAATGTTACATATGTTTTCTTGTGGTTGTAAGGTAGCAAAGATACTTATTATGACTACCTACATCTAGAGTTATATCTTTTGAAGCTCTATTTATCACATTATACAAGTTATCTTTATCAGCTTACAGTCTGACAATGTTTCACAGTGACTAAGTGCTAGTTTTGAGATCCACATTTGTCTATAGTTGAATATTATATTCTGCAGTTCTAAATGTATGATAAGGGATCAGTAATGAATCATTAACAAGGATTTTAGAGTTTCATAATGATCGTATTTGAATTTATGGGTCGACTTGGTATTACTTTTGTATACAAGCACTATTTGTTTTAGGCCAAACCAATTAAGACCCAAATCTATGTGTTGATATATATATTGGGTGGATTGGAATGTGAAGAGTGTGAATATGTTGTGAGGAATACAAATATGTGAATTAAGTCTGCTTTTGTGATTAGATCAGTGTGAAGAAGAACATAAATTTACAAAAAAAGTAGGGCATATACTATGAAGACATTTGAGTCTATATACTAAGCTATAAATGGAACTGCACCTCAACATTCTGTAGATGCACTTGTAGAAGTTTTCTTCTAGAAGTGAGCCATTTCTTCTCTATCTTCTCTTCTATTTTCTTGGAAGTGAGCCTATTGTAGTGAGCACTTCTTTGGATAGTGAGTCCTTGGGCATTGAGCCCTAAGGTAGTGAGCCTTCATGTAATTTGGTATTGTTATCATAAAATATTGTTAGCTAACACTCACCGTCGTTTTTCCCTTTTTGGGTTTTCTACATAAAAATCCTGGTGTCTATGAGTTATGTTTGTATGGTTGTTGTTCTTATGTTTATTCTACTTTCATATTATTGAATTTGGTAATTGGATCAATGAACATGTAAAGAAGTGGTTTGTAGAATACTGATTCACACCCCCTCTTAGTATTCCTTGTATTCAACACCCTCCCCTCACAGGAGTGAATTCTCTAAGCTCGTGGGGCAGCAGTAAATGGCGAACGACGAGAAGTAACTATCAAGGTGTCACCGTGGTCCTATAACAGGGTTAAATAGGTGGTTGTGGTATTGTGGTGGAGCATTGAATGTGGAGATGAGTATCTCATCATCCTGTAGAGGTCATCATTTATGATGGTGGGTGTGCAGTAACTGATGAAATGATTGTAAATGAGGTGAAACTTTTTGTCCCTCCAATCTATGTAGATCAATGGTCTATGTTTGAAGCAGTGTAAACACGTAGATTTGCCAATCTCCCAGTATGAACAGAGTAATGGTGAGGTGACTAGCACCATTTAGAAATAAATTTTAATTTTCAGCTCATTTCAATCACTCAGAAGAATTTAGAAAGTTGCACAAGGAGGAGATTCAAGGTCTGGATTGAAGCTTTAGTCTCTCACAATCACGTATGTTCATTCTGTGCTTATCTCTATTTCAAGTTCTATAATTTGTGTGTAAACCAGTTTTTAAGTTGTTCAGTAAATCAAGAAAATAGATAAAACCCTAGCTCAGTAGATTCATACATAATGGCACCCAAGAAATCTAAATCTACAAGTAAGAAGGTTGAACCATATGTTCCCAAGAAGAGGCCCCTTCAACAATCCTTGTTGGATATCCTACCCAACTCAGTTGAAAAAGGGTATAATAATCAATTCAAAGATGTGGTAGAGGGATGTCGAGATGCTAGAGTCCCTATCTCAGGTTGGAACCTCTTTTGGTACTTCTGTGAGAAGAAAGATAGATAGGGTCTAGTTGCCAACCCATGGATTTTGAATTTGGCTAAGCTTATGGTACCAAATGTGTTCATTGATGTTGAGTTGATCATAGTACTGTCACAACACTATCATCCAGCTACCAGAGCAGTCAGATTACCAAATGGGTCACCCTTGGTGGCTATGGACAGAAATGCAATCATTAATTTCTTCATGCTTAGCAAGCAAGCCCTCACAAAGGTTGATTTGTAGAAAAGCGAATAGGAATATACTAGTATGAGGAACACACATATGAGTGATGAATTGCCTATGTATATGAGTTAAGGGGCCAATAATAGAAGAATCTCAATTCCAACCATTGTTGTAGAACCTTTCTCAGTTGATGACTTTGCTATATATTTCAAAAGGACATACATTGTTTTGTGCTAAGTACTAGGTATTGATGCTAAAGATAGAATGCCAATTGGCATAATGATGATCGCTATGAGAATATAGAATCCAGAAGTCAATGTTGAGTATGATTTTGTAACATTCATTTAGAAGAAATTGCATGATGGATTATTGCAGATAAGGGAAAACAAGACACCCATGGATTTCAAATATTATTCTTTGTTGTGCCATTTGATATTGTATCAGAACAGGGGAAAGTGGCCCAGCAGAATGGACTTGAGTATGATGGATCAAAAGAGACAGAGACTGCCTACACAAAGCTAGTGCTACAAATGGGACAGTCATTGCAATAACTGTAGTTATGTAATGTTCCATGATGATTTCATAATCGAGATAATGAACTCACTTGGTTGCCTTTCTCCTAGATTGACCAAAGAGCTCAGAGAAATGTTGAGGCCTCTAGCTAATAAGCCAAAACAAGGCCATACACATAATTTTGTTGATTGGTTTTTTCTCCTTGATCATACTATCATAGGAGTCTACGGGTGTACTCAGCCACCCCATGTGTTGCCAAAATTTGTGCCAGATGGACTTACATTTCTTGATTTCAAGTGGAAAATGCTCTAGATGGAGAAAGATGTGATGAAAAAACAAAAGAAGGGCACATTTCTTCCTGATTCCACTTTGTTTGGTGAATGGTTGGTTGGCTCAGATACCTTGGAGGAACTGCAAGCCTACTTGAAGGCAATATATTCTTTGAAATTAGGAACAAAATATATTCTTTGAAATTAGGAACAAAAAGGTTCTGTGACCCAAAAGGACATATGAACTTTGTTAGACAAGTCATTCTAACTAGGGCTTGGATATCCCATCAAATCAATTTTGATGAGGATGTGATCAGAAATTGTGGCACTTTTGAAGAAGTGTATAATAGAAAAATGAAATGGGAAATTGTGAGGAGGATTGAGGATGATAGAAGGAAAAATAACCCCATTTTCATGGATTTTTTGTTGAGGAGAATGACCCATTGAAAAGAATAAACGTGATCATTGATAACTTTTAGAGAATTTATGATAAGCTAGAGAAGGAGTCTACAAAGGTTACCAAGCTCCTTGTGAAGATTTCAACAAGAGTTGTGATTCAAGAACCTATTCCTGATGCAATGTCAATGCAAGATCCTGTAATTCCTGACTCACCACCTTCATAAAGGCAAAGAGTTGATGATGTTTCTCCACTAGTGCCATATGAAATGTCTGAAGGATTTGGTGATACTGAGGAAGTTACCAGCATTTTGAGGCATATGGGAGAAGGTGAGGAAGTTGATCAACCCCTTATTGGTCAAGAAATAGAGGCACACAAACCAAAGGCAAGAATGGATGAACAGGCACAAGGTGAAATTGAATTGCAAGAAGATGAAAGGGTTGTGGCTTCAATGAGATTCAAGGAAGATGATGACTTCATCAACACCCTAGAATTTAAAGATTTTTGGCTCAAAATGAAAATGCAAGAGTTTGAAGAGAAGGTTGAGATAAATAAAATAGGTACAAATGAGTCACAACATGATCAAATTGTATCCCAGACTTTCAAGGATTTGAAAATTGATGAAATAAATGTCAGACCTGATGAGGCTAGACAATTGGTTCTGAAAACCAATGTGCTGATTATCCCAGGCTTTGAACTAAAAAAAATGTTTTTGTTGGAACAATTGAGAAACCATGATGACCCCATGATGGTCTCTAAGTTTGATTATGAGGATGGTGTCAGTGGTGTTGGGTTCAACCCAAAAATAGAGACCTTAGCAATGTGGGCCACACAAAAGAACACCAACAAGCCAAGATTGCTTAATGTGACCTAGGAGCTAAGAAGAACAACCATGGTTAGAACATTGAAAGATACCTTGGCCTTGGAAGCAGCTAATATCACCATGCACTCTACAATGTTCACCAGAGATGCTGTGAAAAACATGGAGAAAAAGATGCTTGACTATGAAAAAATTTAGATTGAGATGAATGAAGAAGTCAATAGACTATATTTGGAGAATGTGAGATTGAAAAATCAACTCAAAGGAACTGGTGAGTCTCAAAGCCAAGCAATTGTGGTGGTACCAAGCTCTTGTCCCACAAGAAACCAATGAAAATATAGTCCCAATTGATCAATTGAATGCATTGAAGTTGAAGTTAGAAAAGGAGATTGAAGATTTGAAGAAGCAAAATGAGAAGATAAAAGATGAGGCTAGATTGAAAATTCTTGAGGTGTTTGAGAAGATCTTGGAATATAGGGTGAAACTGGTTGTTGACAAGTTGGGAGATGTGCATTAATGTTACACTTCCTTGTCTTAGGCCATTGAACAATTGAAGGTCAATCTTTCTATTTTAGATCTAGTGTATAAGAGATGGCATCCATCACACCATACATTGATGAACTTGTGCAAATTTTTGTAGAGAAATCCAAGTGCTCCTACTGCTCTGAAGCCAATAGAGAAAATGGTAAAGATGATTTTGGATGAATTTTAGTATGTAAATGGCGAAAGTTAGAAGATGCAGATAAAGATTTATTCTTTTGCTACTTTCAAGAACCAATTCATTCCTTCAATTCTGACAGAGGATAAACAAATCAAGGGTTTTGATGCATGGAAAAATTAATTTGGTCAAATAGTTTCTCAAGTCATTGATTTCTTCAAAAAAGATAAAGACATCAACATTCTCAGTTTCAAAGTGATTCTGGATAGAGTGATTGCTCTAGATGTTGGATATGCAAAGTTCATCATTAATGTCAAAGTGTTGCTAGACAAGAGGTGGAAAGATCACCAGGCCAATCTGCTCCAGATTCAAGAATATAAGTGGCCTAGTGATTATGTTGTGTACCAGTGGGAGCAATAATATTTGTCAACTAAAGAATGATAAAACCAAATATGCAGTAGAGCAATGAGCATCAAGATGGCATCAACATGGCACCAACAAATCTTGGATGTCCTCATGTTTTGTCTCTTTCTTATTTTATGCTTTTCAATATGTATTCAAAATATATTTGGTAGTCTTTTTAAGACTTTCAAAAAGTATATATTGTAATAGGTCATATAAAGGGGTGGGCATGTGAAAAGTCATTTTTAGAATGTGAAAGGTCTGAAGGTTGTTGCTTCCTTCACCCCTATAAGGGGAAAAGCTCTCTAGGAAATCAATTTTGGAAAGAGACATTGTAAGGCCTGTTCTTTAAAGCAATATCAATAAAGCAAACTGCATTTCTTTGGTGCCATATATCTAGTTCTCAATTGCTTGTTAAATGTTAATGTTTTATTTTATCTGGTTGTCTCCATTTTTGTTTCCTCCTTGTTATTTGAATTAGCATATCAAGTATATGTCTAATTTGTCAAAGCATATTTCATGTTTTGGGTGATTTATCTAATAGGGTTTCCTCAAGTAGGAATTAAATTCCATTGAATAGATCACTATAATTTGGAGTATCCAATTTGGATAACTAAGTAGAGCTAGATAAAAACTATCTTGCACGTTTATGCCAGTCATAGACAATTCCACGCCAAGTAATTTGAGTTGTGGCTAGATAGAAAGCACAAATCTTTCTCTGAATAGACTTGATTTCCTAGAAGGCATCGATCAATTCTTTTCCAGAATCATTTCCTTGTATCAATATTCAAAATTCAAAATTTTAATTTTCTATTTGTAGGAGTAGGAGTAGTGGTAGAATAGAAAATAACCTATTCAAATTATAGGCCAAATCTAAATTAGGTTAAGATTGGATGATTTAATTGATAAAATATCAGATAGTTCATAATCTCCTTATAAATCACCAACAAGTTTGAAGAAGTGATAAATCATTGGTGAACAAAATGTAACACCCACCTAGGCAAAGCAGAGCCTAAACAGTAGAGAATTCTAACCATATTGGGTTAATTCTATCAGTTGGCCAAATTGGTTGCATAACCTAATTAAAAAGCCTGGTGTTGATGCTGAAAATGAAAAAGCTAATGAATCTATAAAACTAGAATCAACATATTTTCAACATCACATCAATGAAGTATCTCCTAAATGAACACAAATGTAGAAATGTAATATTAAACTACGAAAAAACCAAACATAAGCATTCAAAAGAAAAATAACTCCATTGTTTCCTATCATCAAGATCTTGGATTACACATTTGATTCTCTCAAATCTTTTTAAGCACAAATGCATCAAGAAAGCTATGATGAATGGATGAAAAGTTTTGTGATCCAAATCCAATCTCCCCCACGGTGAAAAGGGAGAGGACTTATATAGATTTTTGGTGGAAGAAAAGTGGGAAAGTTGCCATTTATGCAATTAGAAGATAAATTGAAGTTAACTTATGAAGATTAGAGAGAGTTTCTCAAATCAAGAGATAGAAGATAGAGATGCTAAAAGGAGAGAGAGAAGAGTGGGATATCGATATGGTAAGTTTATCTAATTAATTAAAATAGAATTTTAATTAATTTGTGACATGAATGAATAATTGAATAAATATAAATATTTATTTAATTTGGAGGAAAGATTAGGATAAGGATAATTAAATAAATTTAATTATTTATTTAATTTAGAAGAAATATTCTAGGGCAATTTTTAGTGTCTACACCTGGCATCCTTTTAGGGTTTTACATACTACAAATTTGAGTACCAATAGTGTCTTCCCTTGAGTGTGGTGTAAAGGTACGTAGCTATGAGCTCCCTCCACATTCGGGTTCTTGTTTGGCGTGGTCTAAAAGCATGTAGCGATGAGCTCCCTCCACATTTTGGGTTTTGTTTTGCATGTTTTTGGCAGTCTAAAGGTGCATAGTGATGAGCCCCCTCCACATTTTGCATGTTTTTGGTAGTTTTGTTTTGCATGAGCTCCCTCCGCCCCCTAGTTTAGGATTTATTTTTAGTTATTAAATCAATGTATTCTTTGTATATTGCGTGACTATTCTCATGTCTTCATCATGTATTGCATGCTTTCACTGTATTCTCTATGTTTTGCATGCTTCTTATTGTCTTCATTGTGTCTTGCGTGTCTTCCATGTGTTTTCTAGTGCTTACTTGAGATTAGAGGCTAGAAATAGTCCTCCAACCTTTGGGTATGCCTTAGCTTTATGTGCTTGGCATGTTTGATGTGTTTGATATGCTTTGACCATACTTTAATGCATGTATGGAATCATAAGATCATACATACATTAAAGTGGGGGCTAAATGTTATCGAGTAAAAAGTAACCTCATGCCTTTTTACCTCCTAGTTTAGCTCATAGGTCCTCGTGTTTACACTTTAAATGTTTAAAACGTATCCCGGAGCAAAGTCCCTCGAAACCCATGTCAAATGGGACTTAGGGGCCAATTTTAAGTGCTTAATCAAGACCCAAATTGGCCTTAGGAATTGGGCACCCGTGTAGAAATCTAGGCTAATTTGTCAGGTTTAAAATTTTAATATGTTGCTATAGGACCTTTCAAAAGGTTTCCCACTATTGGCCTTTTCAATTGAAATTACGAATGTTAGCGAGAACGCATATATAAGTGAGTTTATGTCTTCATTTTACACCTAGATGGATAACACAAACTTGTGATATTAAGATAAGGGATTTCAAGGCATTCATTGTGTTGTAGAGCAAAATTATGTTGTTATTGTGTTTGTTTTTTACATATTTGGCTTCATCAATCCATCTCCTCATGACTTGACGGATCTTCATCTCTGTGAGGGCTTCACCTACAAGGTGACATCTATTTATGTTTCAATCAATCTATTTCATCATTGCTTTGGCCTCTACCCTCCATTGGGCATGCACTCTATCTAACAACAGTGTTGGAAGACTTGAATGTCATTCAGGGGCTTGACTGAGGCAAGCTCCTAAACACCACAACCCCAAACCCCTCTCTTTGTGATTGTAGGTTATAGGTATGAGATTTGGCAAAGTGTAGGTACAGAGAAGCAATTCAAAGGATAAGGATTCAGGATTTGAGGAAAAGTTGCCATAAATCTACCCTACTAGACTAGGGCACCCGTCCTAGAGTCCTCTTGATAGGAATTATCCTGAATTTAGGAGTTAAACATCATCTGACACTGATCACAGTTCCAAATCTATAGAAAAGTTGCTCTATCAGACTTGGGCACTTGCCCCGTAGTCCACAAAGTCTTCACCTCTGGAAATCCAACTTCTGGTGAGTTTCTAATCCTTCCTAAGTGTCCTCATATGCAGTGATCTATAACAGTTTATTTTTCTATATCCAATTTCATTATAATTAGGGTTTGAGGACTATTAAATCTAGGGTTTGACAAATCTCTCAATCTCATCAATCTTTCCATATCATTCCTGAGTACATCAACCTGTATCTAAGTCCTCTCCATCTGTAGTGGCTTGGCTCAGTTGTTGTCCTTGAGTGTTATTGTGAAAGGAGGGTTTGATTTGATAGATCTTGACACTATTCATCATATTTCCCACTTTTCATAAATAAAATCTTCAAGTTGTCCATTAATTGCTGCCACAAGAGTTCACAAAGTTCATAATACTTTCCTTCCTTCACCATCTAATGAGCAGTGTACATTGTGGTGGTGGTAGCAGACCCCTCTCTATTTGTGTAATGTACCATGTATGTGATGCCCATTGTGGCATATCAAACACCTAGGTCAGTAATGTCATCTAAAAAACTAGAATTCTTTTGTCAAATATTTCTCCTATGAGCTTCATGACCTCTTCATTCTTTACAAATTTTAGTGTAGGCATAGGTCTAAAGGAGCACAATCTGGTCACAACTCTAATGGCTTCTTTTGTGATCATGTAGGGTTGATCAAGGTAAAATAAATCTTCATGAATTTGTCTCAATGAAATTCTGAGCCATTCATCTTCATAGCAGAAGTTGGGGAAACCCTTCCATATGTCTATCCATTTTGTTTCAACATTTTCATATTCTTGTTTGAGCTGAAAATAATCACCCAGGAGATGATTGCTCCTGAACTGTTCCAACTTTAGATGATTATACTCATCTAGCTACGAGTGAATGTATATGCGGACATCCTCTGTATGCAACACATTGATAGAAATGTGAGGAAATGCTCCATCCTTATGTTAGGAATTGCATGCAGAAGGTATCAATTAAATGCAAATAAAGATTAAACAGAGGAATGAAAAATACATAGAAATAATAACAGTGAGAGATAATTTTTAACGTGGTTCACACAAACTTAGGCTACATCCACCAACAGAGAGTCCAATATTATTATCCAGCAAATCAAACCGATTACAACCAGCAATCCTTGCAACTCAATACCACTGCAAATGCTATAATACAATATCCTATCAATGGAAACCCTAACCCTTAGCCATTTTTATCAAGACTTATGTCAGTTACAAAATAGGTTTTTTTATGTTGGCCAATAGAAAAAAAACTCCCGACACCTTTATAAAATAATAAAAGTCATTTGAGGTTTTGGGAGTACTGCCCCTGAGCCTCCGCAGGGGCGCTACCCCTTGACCCCACCCTGTAGGGAGCATGCCAAGGGTGCTGCCCCGTGATCTCGTCTTGGGGGCGCTGCCCCCAAACCCCTGTTAAATAGTTTAGGGGGAAACCGCATCGATAAAAGTGGGGAAAATTTAACCTCTGAGTCTAATTAGGCTTCATCTAACAACACCTTATTGGTCTCAGTAGATTTGAATGAGTGTTTCTTGAATTTTGGTCTTGTTCTTTTCACAACATCAATGGCCACAGGTTTAGCCATGATAACTCTTTTTAAACTCTAGGGTTTTACAAGAAAAATTGAAGAATACCTATGAATGTTGTCATTAGGGTTTGCAAGAAGGCTTCACTAAAAACCTTCTTCTCTTCCTTAGCTCTTGCACACACTTGATGTCGATCAAATGAGATCAATTTTGATTAAGTGGGGAATAAATAAGCTTCACATCTACCCTAGTTTCTCCACATTAAATGCATTTGACACACTGCTTCTTATTGTCCTGAGATAACACAAAGATCTATGACCCTTTAGTAAACTTCGGCAAAGAGTATATTTTCTCTGGAACTTTGAGAAAATGTCATAATATCACTATCCAAACATATATCCATGTCACCATTACCTATTATGTTGAGATTTCAGCACCTTGTGCTTTATAGAAGTTTTAAAAATATTTGCAATAGAAACTCCCCCTGAGCCAATACTTTCTTTTAGTTACCGGAAGATCCATTTGCACCAAGTAGAGGCATAGATCCTTCCTTTACTTCTCTTTCTTCTTTCTTCATCCACATCTTGTTCGTTTCTTTCTTTTTCTGATCAATGTCAATCTTCTTTTGAGGAGCAGAGGATCTGACATTCTTTCCCTTGCAGAACCTTGCAATGTGTCCTAATTTATCGCAATTGTAGCAGGTGATCCTAGATTACTGAGTATAATCACCTCTTCTCACATTATATCTAAAATTAGTAGCCTTATGACTAAACTTGTTGCATGTGTAGCAATAACCATAGAAGATTTAAGAAGTCATAACAATGTTCTTGTTCATGAAACCATTCCTCATCATTGTACTTTTGTATTCATTAGCCTTATGACCAACCTTTTTGAAATCATTACACTGACTATGAAGTGAAACTACATCATATCTTTGAGGCACAAATGGTCTTCTACTCATGTAATCATTTCTTCTTTTCCTAGGTCTACAATCAACAATCTTATCCCCAAAATTATTACAAGAAAACAATGACCTTGGAAAGATTGATTGAACCTAGTAGGGTTATGCTATCTTGCAGGTGGAGGACCTATGAATCTTCTTTGTCTCTAGTTAGGTATGAATCCATCTTCTTTTGCATCTCTAGAGGCATTCTTCTTAGGATCTTCAGTGCAAGCTTTTTCCTCCTTTATTTCAGACTTTCCTTCTGCTTTGAAGTTATCATATAAGTTTGTAGATGCACTTGTTATAGGAATTTTCCCCTTTTCAAAACCAAGACTAGATTTTTATTTTGATGGCTTTTTGAGAGTTAATCAACTCATCAAGAATTTCAGAACTTCCTTTCAATTTTAACCCCTTGTCAATTTGTTCTTTTGCTTTTTCCATTTTTTTCTCAAGGTGACAACTTCTTCCTCAAGTTTTGAACATTCAGTGGATTTCTCATTGAGCTTGGTATTTAAGCAGTCTTCAATCCTCTTGCCTTCTTCAACTTTGACTTTCAAATTTGAGATTACATCTTTTGCCTCTTTGAGTTTAGTTTCACATCCTTTGTCTCTTGTTTGAGCTTTTAGTCTGTCGAATTCTTCTTTTGCTTGTCTAGCTTGTGTCTTCAACTTGGTAATTGTCTCATTTGATTTTTCAAGCATGACCTCATATTTTAGATTTAGTGTTTTGGTTTCATCCAAATCATCAAGAGCTGACCAAAGTTCTCCTTCAAGGTCTACCTCATCTAGATTTAAGTCTCAACCTTCAAGTTCCATTGACTCTAGCTAGGGTTCTGGAGAAAACACATCATTAGACATTGCTTCATATTCCATGTGTTCAAGTGCAAGATCTACCTTAGCTATTAGGATTTTCAAAGGCACTTAGCTCTGATACCAATTGTTGAACACAACCGAAGACTAAGAGGGGGGGTGAATTAGTCTATTCTTAAACTTTAAATCAATTCCATTTACAACTTTAAACATCAAATTATATTAACCAAAATAAGAACATAAAGGAAAGCATGCACCACACAAGGACACCAAGATTTTTATGTGGAATACCCAATGAGGGAAAAACCATAGTGAGGATTAACTCATAATATATGAATCTCACTGCTATAAAAATTACAACTTTGTTTTAGGACTACAACCCAAGGAAGCTACTATTCCCTGTTGGACCTTAGGACAAGATATAAAGACCTGCTGAAGCGACACACTGTCTAATAGCAGAATACATGAAAATTATAATAGAAACATGAACATGAATTGATGTAAAGAAGGCATGTACCATATGTTGATGTTGCAGTCCCTTACTTCGCACACTTCATTCTTAACACCCTCATCAATTTGTCCTCTTCACAAATGATTTTGTTCGTCTATAAATACCCTTTACAACAACTCAAAACCTCAATTAAGTCAACACTGAGATATCCTTTAGATGAAATGTGTGATACTATATAGGTTGGCTCAAAGCAAATACATTATGAAGATAAAATGAGTTGTAGATAACTACACATGGTATAGCAAGGTCAAATGCATCACAACGCATCCTCCAAAGAAAAATTAATTAATCACGATCAACCACTAATGAAGGAAACCAGACTGTCAGCCCAAACAACATCAACACTACCCACTATTTATCTTCACACCACCAAGGAGAGACCAAAAACATTATGCAAACCAAACTGTGAACAATATACTTTATCATAACATCCTTATAATATTCTCTTGAAGTATCTAATCATTATGTGTTGCCGCAAGAAGAGAAACATATCAATAAGAACTACTGGATCTTCACAACCATATCTATCACTCTGAAGGAATGCAAAGGATTCCAACAATCCTTCATCATTACTTTACTCTGCTAGAGCATAGGTCAGAACTCTATCCCTTATAACTTTTACTGCAGAAGGTTTAATAACTTGAAATCTTGGATATAACACCTTCACATATTGACCAACGTATCTTCTAAACTGTAAGACTAAATCTTGCTTTACGAAAGGATGTGGACCAAAACACCAAGGCTTTGTCTTAGAGTATACACTTTGAATGCCTTAGCAAAACTTCTACAACATATATTTAAGTGTAGTATACCACACTAGTAAGATGTCAATGTAGGGATACTAGAAACATATTGAAATAAGTGTACTCACCTCTGCATCACACTTAGTCATCATATTGATCAACATTCTTCCTCAGATAGATAATTTCTCTCCATCTACTAGGTCTTCTGGACTAACTTGCCCTAAATTTATTGACCCCATGTCTCCAAATGTGTCAAACCATCTCTCTCAAATATTCATTGTGTCAAGTTACATGCTGACCCCATGTCAAACTATCTCTCTCAAATCATCCACTATCCATCAACCTATTTTTAACCATTTGTCAACCTCTTAAACTTCTATACAAAACTCTATACAAGCTTGTCCTCAAGTTGACACATATTGAGTTGACATCAATGAAAACATATATTGCCAACAATTCTGATATATATATATCCTATCCTAGTTAGGGATACCATTCATAACACTATCAAAACTCAAAAGAGAAAAAAAGTTCTCAACCATAAATAAAACTTTGAAACTATAGTGTATAAAATCTATTTCTTTTAAACTTTTAAGCCACGCAATATCAAATTTTTACCTACAGGAAATTCCCTAACTTATAAATGTAAAATGACAAAGATTTCCTTATCTTGAAAGTCATACACATTTCTAAATAATCACTTGTAAAAAAAAGAAATGGAGTTGGTATCAACTACATATCGAATTTAGTTAATTTCTCCACCAAATTTGTAGAGTAAATCTCCTCTCTTCTTTTCCACCACACTGAGATAAGTTGTTCTCTCTTTCAAAATAATGTTAAGTTCCCTCTTTTCTCCTCTATTCATTCCACATTTTCTTCATCGAACCTGATTTCTCTGCACGAATTTCTCTACACTTCGTCCACTTCATCTCAACTAAAGTGATGGTTCATAACTTCCTCTTACTTTGATGAGATTCCACACTCAACGCTATGATTAATACCTCGTACAACTCAGTAACTTCTACTTTGTGGAGTTCCTTTGAGCTTGAAGATTTAAATTTAAATCTATTAAAATGCAAGTCTATGCATACAAATATTTATATTTATGCTAATACATGTTTACACATATTTATAGATGTGTGTGTGTGTGTGTGTGTGTGTGTGTGTGTGTGTGTGTGTGTGTGTGTGTGTGTGTGTCTATACACACAAGTATACGTATGCATGAATATTCATATATAAATATATACATATGACTACCAAATAATAAAATATGAAATCATAATCCAAATAAACAAATAGATGTTAGAATCATTCTTAACACATAATGTTATCTATATCTTAAATAATTCAGGATACAACCACATAAAAAAACAATAAGACAAAGTCAATCAGGTGAGCAGGAGTTACTATTCATTATTCAATTTAGTAAAACTACAAACACCTTATTATGCCAGTCACATAAATCCAACATAACACATTACCATTTTCAAACACAAGAATAGAATTCAGTCATCAAGAAACTTAGTATCATTCTAATGTGTGTGTTTGTGCTTCCTAAGGCATACTGTCTCACTCATTCCATAGAATCACCTTCTCTATCTCTCTCTCTAGTGATACTTTCCCTCTTTCAATGAGCGTAGGAATTATTTTTCCTGCATCCACCTCATTGAAAAATAGAGTAGTTAGTCCATAACCACAATAATATAATCATCATTATTTTAATAAGACAAGTCTTTGTCCATATTATAAATATTGTATTTTCTACTCAGTTAATTAAAATAGATTCATCCATCTATTTTCAATTTCTAAACATATTAATATTCATAGTTTTAAAATGCACACAAAAGCATTATACTAATAACTATTTGAAAATCAAAGTGACTAATATAGTTCAAAATTTGGGGTGTGACAATAAGCCTTGCCCATTACCTAAGCACACCATGTCCCTGCCCTTAGGTTCTGGTGAGTATTTAGGATTTGTGGACTTGCATGTTTGAGCACTAGCACCATCTACACATTTGTGAATGATGTCTACAATTTTTTGTTCAAATTTTTAAAGCTATCATGTCCAAGGAGAACTTAACCCTAGGTATTTGACAATCTCTTCTAAGATGTATGTAACCATTGCTTTGATAGATTCAAACACAGAAGGTGAAGGCAAATAGATCTCTAGATGAATACATTTTGTTAATTCATGCTTGTGTGGGTAGATTATGTTTTATGCATCAAATTAAGGTTGTCAGTTCATTCTTGCATCCATGTTCGTTTTCATGCATTAGATCAAGGTCATCATGCTCAAGTTCAAACCCAAGGAACTTGGATTTGAACCACAATGAATTTTGAGCCTGCATAAAGATTGAGACATCTTCTAGATTGAGAGAATCAACTTTTGTACTTGTGACAATTGATTCTTAGCTTGACGTCAACAATGTCACTTCATCATTATTGCTAGCTTGTAAATTAGTGGGAGTCTACCTAAATTTGAAAGAGTCGATTGATTCTTTATTTTTTGAACATCTTCTAGTAGTAAGGTTGTAGATGTCATGTCCCTATTTTTAATAATTTAAGAAATATTAATTTATTTTATGTTGTGTAGATGCACTTTTTATTTTAATTATAATAAGAGGCTTTAATATTAGTTTATTATTAAAATAAAAGGGTAAAAAGAAAAAAATAGGAAACCCTAACCCTAATGTAATCAAACTCATTATATAGAGAGTTCACTTCATTATGTAATGATCCAACTTATCAATACAATTTATCTTTATTGAACAATTTGTTTTGCAAACTTCATCTTGGATGAAAACCCAAGTTGAAGATAGTTGTTGGGGATAAAAACCTCCAATTAATGGAATCCAATCTAAGGACAGAAACCCTCATAATTGTTGTGGATTTGGGATGAAACCCTCATTTTCAAACTTGAGGCAATCTCACATGGAGATTGCATTTGTGCTTCATTTGGGTTTCTCGATAAATCTAAAATCTACAAAAGTTATTCCAAAAGAGACATTTATAGTGGTATCAAAGATAGAATCTTATCATCTTGTGAATCATTGGGATTGAGATAAGTTTTTCAAAATTTCAATTGTCATATTGATGCAAGATGATGTGGGTGCATCTGGGTGAATGGGCTATCCTGCATTGACCAAAAAGATTTGATATTTTGGTTTTGGTTTTGTAGGTTCAGTTTGGTTGAGTACCAACCATTTCTGATTTTGACATAGTTATCTGGCAGCTATTCTGTATGTCTTCATGATTGGAAAATTGATTTCTACATTTTGATTAGCTTGGTGATGGTTTCACTTATGCGATTTGCATCAAGCGAAGTTGATCTTTCATTTCCACATATTCATCTAAGTGTCACGGAAGAGTTGTCGCATGCTGATGGGGGATTTTGGTTTTGTTGTGCATATCAACTTTTTTTGTGGCTAGCTGGATTATATTGGATATCTTCATGTTCAAGGAGAATTAAAGGTTGAGCTTGGTGTTTCTATCAATATATTATTTGTGGAATCAAATTCTTCCCTTTGTTCTAGATCACGAGCATTCATATGAAGTTATGGGAATGGTTTTGTGACTTTATGTCAACTATTCGATGAAATGTTCGCAACCATTTTTTTGGTAAAGTCTTCACAAATATTAATTAACATTCAGTCAATAATAAGCAAAGCTTATAGAGGTCAATTTAACTATTTGGGAGAAGTCAATCTACATCTTGACTGATTAGATTTGTTGGAATTAGACCGGACAACTGAGAGGGGGGGTGACTCAGTTGTCACACAATTTAATTTTTTTCTACTTTTAACCTCCTTTGTTATCTTACTACCAGATTAGTGATGTAAACATTAAAGCATAGATCAACAACATAAAAACAGAAACATAATCAACACACTTAACACCAAGATTTTGACGTGGAAACCCGGTTAAGGGAAAAACCATGGTGGGGGTTAACCCACAAAGATTTATACCTTGTTAAAAGTACTTTATAAAAATAGAAGGCACATGCCTTTGGGCGCACTGCCCAGAGCTCACCACTCAAAAGAGGAGGCTCATTGCCTACAAAATTAGTTTAGAACAAAATGAATTAACTAAGAAATAGCATCTACTTCATGCCTGGTTCAGTTACAATGAATGCTCAAAGACTTCTACTTTGCCCCAGATTCTTCTTAATTGTCTTCACACTCTATATTGCTCTCGCTCCTTTTCATCTCTTCTCTACTTCTGATCCTTTATTCAGATTTAATCTATTTTACACAAGGATGATGTTTGACAACTCTTCAACAAGTATTAATATACTTTATCCATCTTGGAATGATCAACAGGGTCAGCCAAACTTAATGCGGATCTTTACACTATCAACCAATCATAGCTGAGACTTGAATCTTCCTCCATTAACACGTCATGCTTCATAAAATGATTTTTAGATCATTTACAACATGCTAGGAACATCCGGTCGGCCAAGACTAGGAAGAATAGCAACAACCAAAAGGAAACCTTCAACCACAAGCTCCTTTGTCAATAAGGACCACCAACACAATAGCCACATGATCCAGAGACCACCACAAGCACAATTAAGTCAACAAGAATAACCACACCACTTCACATTGCCAGAATCACTCGCATCTTCATACTGAACCTCAAGAACATACACTGCCATGACTGTTAAACTAGAAAGATTACTTCCAGATCTCCAAACCATGAACCACTCGAGTTGAGGGAACACACTAACATCCCTGACATGCCTCTAGATTCATAGATCATAATATTCTCATACTGGACCAACGTCTTGCCACTCTGTCACAACAAAATAGTTGTAGAAACTTGTTCTACTTAGAGGGTGATAACTTCACCAAATCTTCATGTGGACCTTTCAAATCTTAACTGGAGCAACACTAGGCAACCCTATACAAACCCTTTAATCTGTGAACTCTGATCTTCACCTTACTAGAAATATTGATCACTCCTCTGCACTGTTTTCACCATTTCTGACAAAAGGATATGTTGACATCAATGATAACACATTAGGCACATATTTGTAACAAGATTATGTAGAGGAGGGGTGATCCAGTGTTCATTTTCTTTAACTGCATACAAATTTATGAAGGTTAATTATCCTTGGACGTTGAAATCATGACTCTGATGGTTTAATGTCAAGTTCCTTTTAATGTTTATTCGCCCAAATAGGTTGTAGCTAGGATGGAAGACTCAATCAAAGAAATTAAACTAAACAAGCTAGGCATTAAAGTTCAAGTTTATATTATCAAGGTTTTGGACGCCTGGAGGAGGAGGTGCATGGTAGAAGTATGTGGAAGGATGTTATATTTAACAAAAAGTCTTTTGTCTTAGCTATGAAAAGTGTCGCTCAGCTGGAAGGGGAAGAACTTAAGACCTTTCAGCATCCATTCTCAAACTAAAAGGAAAAAGATAAATAGTATATGATGGCGTTGAAGAGAGGGGGTGGCCTGCCAAAGAAGGAAGAAAAATAGATAATTGCTAGATAAAGGAGGAGGTTTCCTTCTAAAAGGACATTGAATAAGTGAGAAGAGGTATCTAAATATAGGGGAAAGTGCACTCCTTAGCAAATAAAGAGAGAGGGGGCCCTGAAGCATGAATTTCAATGCATCTTAGAGGCATATAAAACCCATTTTTGGTGACAATATACAGGCAGAAAAGTTGGAGCGCCCATAGGATGAAGCACCAACATATAGTAGGTTGTTTGAAAGGAGGATAAGTGTCAGGTGAAGAGGCATCAATTGAAGGAAGAGCCAAAGGGAATACAAGTTTGAAGTGCAAAAATTGTGTACATGGGACAACGCCATGAGTAGAGGAATGTGCCTAGAGGATTGTTTGAAAAAGGGAGGAACCATGCTGTGAGAGCATGAGAGGAAGATGGTTTGAATATGTGTATGCAGGTTGGAAAGAGATAGAGACCATTTTTGTAAAGATTCCATAGATTTGTTTTTGAATTGAATTAAATTGAAGTTAGTTTTATTGCAATCATTACGTTGTTGATTGTGTGTTTTGTGTGTTTTTTAAGCAAGAGGTAGATTTTCTCTTGCATCACAAGTTGATTCACCACCACATCATTTTGCTAATTTTAAAACTATTACTATTTTTTTGTTCACACTTAAAATTAGTTGGAACTAAGTATAATTGTTCAGAAGGAATAAAAGAAAACTTCAAGGTTATGCATTTATTGAACAGGTTGATATCTTGACAAGGGTAGAGAAGGAGATTCAGTTGATAGGATAACCCATCAGTCTAATCAAGACTGATGAGTTATCATGACAAGAGAATAGGATTGTCAAGGTACCAGTCATTCAAGAAATACAGTTGTTTTGCATCATGTTATCTTTCATGAGTTATAAGTTAGATTGATTATTTAGTTAATTAGTTTTGAATAAAAGAAAGAAAGATATTTGTATTGAACTATTATTTCATGTCATGTTTTGAACATACATTCAAGTATGTGTTACTTTATCTCATGCATTGATTGAAAAGGAAATACATATACATCATGTGCATAAGAGAAATTAAATGATCATGTTTAAAAGAAGTGTTCAAATGTGTCCCACACAAGCTGTGGGAGTAACTAGATTGAGCAATTGAAGACATGCAAGCTATGCATCTATTTGATAAAAGGAAAAGAAATGAACACATGATAAATTGAAACATCCATCATTGCCTGAACAAGAAGGTTGTTTGTTGATGCTGGCCTTCAAGTCTTCAGCCTTCAGTCTTTACTTCAGCTCCATCATTACTTGAACCTGCAAAATTTTGGGGACAACCCTGTTAATGCTCTGGATGTTTAAAGTTAGCACATGCTTTTATCAAATAGATACATCTACTTATCACACCATGCATTTAGATGAGAGATTAGATTAGATATATGACACAAATCAAGAAGAAACCATGAGGAAGATCAATCAATACTATCAGGTATATTTTTATGCTAACTTGTTTGTACATTGTGCAGGTATAGGACACATTTTGTTGCTGATTTGAAGACATTTAAACATGTGGATTAAATGTGGCCCCCACAAGGGTTTGAGCCCAACATGTTTCTTTTCATTTGAAAAGAGTATCAAAAAAGATAGGATGCATCATTCCAAGCTATATCATGCATCATCTAATCAACTTACATAAACGTTATGTCATTGTGACATTATTACAGTTGATTGGAGCAAATCATATTGACATGACAAAGTCAAGTTAACAAAGACAAAGTGCAAAAATTAGGTTACAGTCACAAAAGAATATCCAGGCTATAGGAGCCATCCAAAGTATAGAATCATTTTGAATGCATGTATTTATTTCATCACAAGTAATAGGAACAACTGACAGAGTGCATTCATAGTACAAGGATATGCTACAAGTGTTTAGATTAATGTGCTTGATGAAGAGAAAAGAAATAGAATAAAGCTTCCAAGACATAGAGCTTGTGTATCATTTGAGCAAGTTATAGGATAGATCATGTAAAGGTATCATCTCATTATGATAAAAGAGCAAGAAGTAAAATGACATGTTACAGGTATCAAAGTGATTAGCCAGCTGAGATAAATGATACAGATTATGCCTTTAAAAGATAAAATCAAAAAATAGCAAGGCATCAATAACTCTGGTAGACATATGCCATAATGAAGAAACAGGATGATCAAGAAATGAAACAATATATGTGGTACAACTATGTCATAGATTTCAAGACGAAACATCCAAGTCAAAAATCCCATATGATTAAGTCATCAATAGAGAGCCTATATTCTGAGGTAGCTGCCACAGTCCCAATATAATCAAATGTTCAACATTCAAACATTCAAGCGACACATGGAAATCATAGCACAATCCCAATCTCATCACTGTATTGTTCAAACAAGCCTTATCTCATATGCCTCGGAACAGTGTTAAGACATCATGGTACAGTCAACAAATGCCAAAAAGAGAGATACCTTGCAAGAATTAAACATATGCAGTCACATTTACTATGAATAGTTATGACAGTGATCATGAAGTGGCTTGTGCAAGCAAATACAATCAGAATAGATCACAACTTCCATGTCCATCAATAGGAATAGGACATTCTTGAAAGAAGAATACCACATCAATGATGAAGGAGAAGCAGTAGAGGGCACATGATATGCCAAATGCTACAGTGATGATGATTGACAGAGGCACAAGGTAAGCAGTCTTTTTTCTCATATGCCATTATTTCTTAATGACACAATTATAATAAACATTTGCCGTGATAAAGGACTGAAGGAGAAGAGAAAAGCATGATATGTATGCTACTATAAGATCCAAATGAATGAGATAAGCAGTGAACATGCACAGAGGTAACTAGAAGGAGTATCTAAACAATGCCATAGACAGGTGTAAATGAAGAAAACAGTCATTCCACAATCACATACATAAGGCAACATTTCTCATGGAGCTATCCAGGGTTAAAGAAGAAGATGTTGATGGACAATCAAATAATAATGATTAACAGATACAAACATAGGACCCTTAACATTCAGAAAGTAATTGAAGATAAAATCTATATGCTACAAAATTTCAGATTTGTTGCCACATTGATCAAACATTCATACTTTGTAATGAGGAAGGAGCTGACATCATATGGATTCAGATGGACCAAGAAATACAGACAACCAAGGAGAGATCAGAATATGATATGTATGCTACAGTAGGATCCAATTGCAACAAAGGCAGTTAGGAGACGATCCCACAATCACACATGAGGCGTCAATCATTCAACTCTAAACATCATCCATTTCAATAGTTGAAAGCCTAGTCTAGGCCAATGAAAATAGGGCATATATTTATCACTCTCTGTTGTAAATATAAGTGTTAAGTCACATATATGTATCATCACACATGACAAATGATCAATCATCCTACAGTTAGAAGGCAAAGGAGATATATGACATGCAAACATGCTATAGGAGCCATTTGAGCTCAAGAAAGTGAAATAGAATGAACAGGCTAAAAGAGCCATTTGAAAGTTTAGATAAAAATACATTCAAAGATTTGCTATATAGAGAAGAGATGTGATGGCTGTGAGTGGGAAAGGACATTTTCATGCTAAAAATAGAATACCCATCTGCAAAAAGGTAAAGCCCTTGTTTCTTTTCTGTATACAGTTGAAATGAATGCTAGAAGATGGAGCTAATACCATAGCTGTGCTAGAGGAAGGCCTTTTTATGTAGCAAAGTCTAAACCCTTGTCAGAAAATTTCAAACCCTAGTGACATCTTGCACTAATAGTCAAAAGAGAGTGATAAAAGGTATCTACTACCATAGCCATGCCAGGAAGTGACATTTTCATGCTAAAAATAGAATACCCATCTACATATGTCAAAACACTTTCTTCTTTTTCTATATATAGTCAAAAAGAGAACACCATGGATATTACAGGAGGCTGGCTGTGATAGTTATAGGGGTTTTATGCAAAGAAAGTTGAAACCCTTGTTTCATATTTAGAAACCCTTAGCAGTTTTTCATATTTTTGGTGTCTACATATAGATGGAGCATAGCCATAACAAAATGAAGGCTTTGTATGTGCAAAAAAGAACAAACCCTTGTCATAAAATAAAAAAATCCTCAAAGTTTCTGCACCTACAGTCAAATAAAGGATGAAAAGAGATGTATACAGGTACGACTGAAAGAGATATATCATTTTCTATAAGAAAATGCAATACCCATTTCAATAAATCTTAGAAGACCCTTGCCATTCTTCAGTTATAGTGAAACAAATGAAGCTACAAGAGAGACAAGAAATAGATGCTTACCTTGTTTTTCTAGCAGGAAGAGACACCTATCCACGGCCTCATAGGAGTATCAAACTCTCAAATACAGGTAACAGTTGTAGAAGATAAATATGCAAAGACAAAAAGAATTTTGTTAAAGAATGTGTAAAGCACTGAGCATGGAAGCTGCAACCATGAAAGGAGAAAGAAGCTACAAAAGCCAACAAAAATGCCAGTATACTCAAAGAAAATGTTTACCTTCTTTCTTGCATGCAAAGTTCTGATGATTCGACCAAGAGAAGACTAGAAGGAGGGTAAAAGCCAGAGAGATATGCTGGAGTCCTTCAAATCCTAACCAACAGAATGCAGTTGCAGAGTGATGAGGGAGAATGCCAAATGAAGAAATGAAGACAACTTTTAGGGTTATCTCTTTCTTTTGTTTGAAGGTTCTTTCTCTTGAAGTTTTTGACTTTACAAAAGACAAAAAATCAATTACGTTATCCAAAATGCCTGTGGTCAAGACTTTAGTCTTGAAGATTTCCTAGCTATCATGATATGGAGGGGCTGACCAACATTGTTGCACTTGATTTTTTATAAAGTCAAAAGGGTCAGTATGATGAGAAGGCAAGGCTTCATGCCTTATGATTTATTTAATTCCTTTGTGGTCAACTAAATGACATGGTCGAAGCTGTCTCATATGAAACTCATGCCTAGTCGAAGATTCTTTGTCATTTTTTGCGAACATTCAAAGGTCAAAGACCCTTCCTGATTATGCATGGTGGTCGACAAGGTCAAAGGAGCATTGTATTAGGACATGATATGCATGAAGACAGAGTAAGTTTACAAGGTGGCAGACAAGGTGAGCATATGTAATGGTGCAATGTTTGATGCATGGAGTTATAAGGTTTTCTTGATAATAAAATTGCACATGGAGATATAAGGTGACCTCAAGATATAAAGATATATGTATGCACTAAGGCATCAAAGGGAGTCATAAGGATATTAGTGTATTTGTTTTGTGCATGGAGATATTATAAATGCATAGAATGACTTAAGGTCTTTTTCATGCAGAGAGAGGATTAGTATTTTGTCCTTAGTGCATGTGGAGTGATAAGGGTAAAATTTTGCCTAAATGAATATGTATCATGCAAACTAGGGGTTTTTCCCACATGGAGGTATAAGGGGATTTTTATTTTCTTCTAAGTCCTATTTGTGCTCATATCATGCAAATTAGGCAACTGTAAATTGGAGAAATAAGGAGTGTTATTTTTCTTCTCATCATGCATGATTTTACAAAGATATTAATTGTAAATAAATAATAAAGTAATATTTTCCAAATTACTTTATTATTTTCCACAAATTGTAAAGTCAAAATTAGAACAAATTGTAACCAATAATAAGTAATTATTTTTATTACTTTATTATTTACTCACAATCAATTCTGCTAATGCAAAATCATGCAAATTGATTAGTTGAGTTAACTAGGCCACCTAGGAGGTTTTTGCATGATTTTAGGAATATTTTTAGGGTTCTTGGTCAACTTTTTGGTCAAGAATATGGAGAGGCCCAAATTGGAGCTATTTTTTCTCAATTTGTGGTAGTTTTAGACCCTAATTTTGAGGGTTTTGAAGGTTGCTGGTGAGAGATTATTTTTAGAGGCAATTATCTACGAGTTCATATTTTGCATGCCTCTTTGAGAGAGAAAACCTATATATTGTAAAGCAAAAGTTTGTTTCAGCTAGTTCTTGATTCTCATTCTAATTCAGATAGATTGGAGAATTCTTGTAGCTCATTTTATAGTTTTATTGAGAGATCGACAGGTTACAGGTTCTGTTTTTGTCTTCTTTACAGAGTTTCCTTTGTTTTTTTGAGATCAATTAAAATACCTTTCCATTTAGTGCCAATTATTGAAGTGATTTTGATGAAATTTTGTTGTGTTTAATCATTAAAGCTTTAAAATTATTGTCTCACTTCCTTGCTTGCAGCATTAAGCATATAATCATCACAGGTCTTAGGTTGTGTTAATCGGAAGTAGTCCTTTTGTGTTGTGAAAAACCATTTCCTTCATAGAAATCCTATTTTCAAACCTTCTTTAGAATCACTTTTGTGATATTTATGCCAAGTTTGGATTGTGTGAAAGTCAGATTTATGAGTAATATTGTGAGCCAAATTGCATATTATTATCCAAATCAGGTGCATCACCAAATTTTACATTTTTTGCATTCCACATAGTTTCTTTCTTCCTTTTTCCAAAAAACAAAAAATATACATCCCAATAGAACATTTGAAGGGAACCAACCCATAATCTGGAGGTCTAATTTCATTATAGGGCACTCACAACCTGAAATTAGTCCCATGTTACATGGAATTGCAAAGCTTTACCAGCCTTGCATACGGGTGCAATTCCCAGTGATAACAAAATTATTAGAGGATTCCATTCAATGTCAGATTGGGATTAGTTGAGAGTTTTTATGAGGTCTATTTATTGAGACTTAATTGGAGGTGATTTGTAACTCAAGTTGGAGAGAAACATGGGCTAAAAACTTCTCGAGTCATTACTCTGTACATGCAACATAGTGAATGAAGAGATACTGATCTTGAGAAAGAAGGGAATCAAACTAATTTTAGTTATTGGTTTTAAACAACCACAAGGGGTACGAAAGTGGATGACTTGATGTGGAGGGAATGAGGATGTTAGTTGCTATCACATTGGAAATAAATGCCAAAATTCTAGCATTAGAGTTATAGAAATTTGTTCAAGTAGTTCAAAAAGGGTAATCTAAGGAGCATTAGGGGTGGCCAAGAACAAGAAAAGGAATACAAGATGGAGTGATTTTTCTGGTCTTGGGGATGGAGTCTAATGGTGAGCTTCTTCTTTATCTATAAATACATGTAAATATTATTGTTTGTGAATGAGAAAGACATTCCAATATTTTCTATTTGAGCCTATAATGAGTTTCTTCCTTAAGTCTTTTCATGCTTACTGTATTTATAGTGGATGTTCTTCTTTATCTTTTTTTTTGTGTTGGGTTGATGATTAATGAACCTTTTCTATTTTGAGCATGGCACTACATCAGTTTGTTATCAGAGAAAATATCCCTTGTGCCTGTATTGAATGAAGGAGAGGGTGTTGTGTGCAGTTGTTCTATTATTTTACCAGTCTTGTTGAATGTATTATATTAAGAAATGTTTCATTCAAGATTTATTGAATGGTGTCTTCTCTTGCATGATATATCTCTCTAAGTAGCTATGTAAATCTACCTTGGGCATTTAGAGTTGGGCATTCTAGGCGCCGAGAATTTTCCTCCCCACCAACAGAGGGAAAAAATCAGATTTCTTTACAAACTGGGAGGCTGTGTGAGGGGCTTGTTTAAACTTTATAGATTGGGAGACATATTATTGGATGAAAGGCCAATAAATGATATTTGTGAAGAGTTGGAGATAGATGATGAATGTGGAGAAGATGAAGATGAAAAACTAGTTGAATATGTCAAGTTATGTTACCTTGAAGAAGGGGAAATATTGAGGATTACAATGAGAGAAGAGAAGAGTTTGAAGACTATAATGAAGAGGAATTAAAATTATCACAAGAGGCAGCCCAAGATGATCCAATAGTGGAAGCAGTCCACCTTAGAGAGGAAGTTACAACATAGATAGAGATCTTTGGGAGTCCCATATGTGATGAAGCCTTATTGGTCTTAGGGGAATGCAACCTATCAGAAGAGGTGACCCGAGATGTTATAGTCAAGGAAGCAGTCCACCTTAGAGAGGAACCTACAATAGAGATAGAGATCATTGGGATCAATTTAGGTGATGACATTTTATTAGTTTAGAGAACACAACTGATAAGGAGCAGTTAGAGGGATGTTTGATAATCCTAGGATTGATGAAAAGAGAGAAGGAGATCATCTATTTCTTGAGGAAGAAATGAGGATGATTGAGGGAGTGAGTAGGGACATGCTCATTTGTGGTACAAAGAAAGAGTACAATGCAAAAAATGAGTTGTCTTGTAAATGACATCAAGCGGAGCTAGGAAATGAAGACTCCTCACAAAAGATGAATTAAAAAGTATAATAAAAGATAGGATAAGCATTGAGAAGATCCATGATTGGTTTTTGTGGAGAATGATTGGCAAAATTGGGTTTAAGCCAACAAGAAGTTGGAAAAAGAGAAAGAGGATTGATTGGCTCTTGACAATGATTTATGGTCCAACAAGTAGTTTGAAGTAGAGGAAGAGAAAATGTGGAAATTTGCAATGATATTTAATCTAGTAGAAGGGCAAGCAATGGCTTTATTCTTTGGGTCAAATGGATGGTTCTAACATCTAGCCTAAAAATTTACCTGGATGTTTTCAATGCAGTAGCATCTTGGGGTAAAACCAATCCTGCATCACTAAAATAATAATAAAATTGTAATATTTGAGGCCTTAGGTTTCTTAGTGTGTTAACTTCTTGAAGTTTGTTTTCAAATAAATTAGCTTTAGACCAAGAGATTCAAAATTTTAAAAAGAAGGAGAGAATGATGCAAGCCAATTCACCGCCACATCATTTTGCTAATTTTAGAACACAAGGGATTCCACTCAATGTTAGATTGGAATTAGTTGAGAGGTTTTTATAAATTCTATTTATTGAGACTTATTTGGAGGTGATTTGTAACTCAAGTTGGAGAGAAACATGGGCCAAAAAATTCTCGATTCATTACTTTGTACATGCAGTAGACTGAATGAAGAGATACATGATCTTGAGAAAAAAGGGAATCAAAATTAATTTCATTTATCAGTTTTAAACAACCACAAGGGGTACAAAAGTGGATGAAATGAGGATGTTAGCTTCTATCACATTGGAAACAAATGTTAGAATTATAACATGAGAAATTTATAGACAGTTATTCGGACTTAGTTGAAAAAGGGCAATCCAAGGAGCATCAGGGGTGACCAAGAACAAGATAAGGAATACAGGATGGAGTGAGTTTTTGGTCTTAGAGATGGAGTCTAATGGTGAACTTCTTCTTTATCTATAAATACATGTAAATGTTATTTTTCTAAATGAGAAAGACATTCTGGTATTTTCTATTTGAGCTTACAATGAATTTTTTCCTTAAGTCTTTCTGTGCTTACTGTATTTACAGTGGATGTTTTTCTTTATCTATTTGTTGTGTTGGGTTGATGAATAATGAATCTTTTCTATAATTGAGTGTGGTGGTGCATCAAATATTCATTATTTCAACTGAATTTAGATTATTATGTTCAGATCTATATATTATGCAAAAAAATGTTGTGGTAGATCTATACAAATGTTGTAAGGATGTCATCAAATTAGTTTTGAAATTTGTATATGGAGGCAGTTTTTCTAGATTTGGAAATTGGAGAGGAGATTATAGTAGATTTTCTAGATTATTTGATAGATCTACACACAAAGTCATGGGTATGAAGATTATTTGGCAAGGAGTTCAATTGCATAAAGAGTTTGAAACTACAAGGAAGGTTGTAATAGAGGAAAACTAGATCTAAAGATAATAGTGATAAAGTATTGAGAAAATATGAATAACATAACAAATGCAAGAGCTATACAAATTATTCTAATTTATTCAACAAAAGAGATTGACATTTATAATTACAACTGAAGCTCAACATCTTCCTACAAAACACGAATATAACTTGACTCAACTAGACAATTGTTGGAATAAGATACCATAAACCTTGTAAATTACAATATTGTATTTATCTCATTTATTATTTATTATTTGTAATTACTCATAAGGCAATGAGGTATTCTCATTGACAGTGGTTATTTCGGAGCTACTGGTGGGGGTTACGGAGTGATATTTACTATTGACAAATGTAAAACTCATGAGTAAATGATTGCAGGTGTTCCCCTTGGAGAATCTACTATTTTTGGCATGTATGACAACTTGTCATAATGTGGTGTAAGTGGATTTATGGCAGCTACAAGTTGTCATAAGATTCCATGCATGTATGACACATGTGATACCCTTTATTAGTTGTGGTTGCTATTATTAGACCTAGGTGCCCATATTGGGAAGATTCTTTGTTAGTAGTATCTATGATGGTTATGACATGTCATAAGATGCTTTTACATGCTATTCTTGGATCTGGGCACTCAACCTTGCATGGGCGAGTTATTTCCACTTGGTGGTTGCATGTATGACATCATTTAATGCTTGCATGTGGGGTTGTTGGAGGAGAGAATAAGTGGGCACCCAAATTGGAGGGAAAACCTCTTCTATAAATAATTTCCATTATATTTGTTGTTGTATGTGAGATTTTAGGTACTCAGGTCCTGCTAGAATACTGTCAAGTTGAAGACTAGTGGAGAGAGTTGTTGAGTGATTGTATTGTACAAATCTTTTACAAATTAATACAAGCTTGTGCCTCTTTCCTGGTGGAGTTTTTTACCCTCAAGGGTTTTCTCCACATAAACACTATGTTGTGTGTTCAATTTTCTATTTTGATGTTTTTGGGTTTGTATATTTTCATTTGCATGTTACAATCTCCATTGGTAATACATAGTTAAGTATTTGAATCAGATTTCCATTTGTGTAGTTTTGTCTTTCATTTCTAACATTTGGTATCAGAGCCTGGTCAACTTTGACTCTTGTGTGGTAGTGTGGAAGCTGTAGTTACAGTGGGAGATTTGGTTGTGTTTGTTTTGCTGATCTTGTGTTGATATTATGGCTAGATCCACTGTTGCATCAACCTCTCGTTTGGACATTGACAAGTTCAACAGAAATAGGTATGAGTTGTGGAAGATAAAAATGGAGGATTTGTTGGAAGAAAGAAACCAGTGGTTGGATATTCAAAAAGAGAAGAAACCTAATGAAGTCTCTTCAGATGAGTGGGAAAGACTGGATAAGAAGGCATGGGGAACCATCCGTCTATGTCTGTCAAACTCTGTCTTGTTGAATGTCACAAAGGAAGAGACCGTACATAAATTATGGAATTGGTTGGGTGAGATCTATCAAGCCAAGAGTATGGTAAATAAACTCTATTTGAAAAGAAAATTGTTTTCCATGAAAATGAGAGAGGGTGATTCAGTTGCAGAGCATTTAAATTCTTTTAATTTTTTGTTGAGTCAGCTTGCTTCAGTAGATGTTGATGTTAGTGAGGAAGATAAATGTAACTTACTACTTTGTTCTTTACATGAGTCTTGGGAGAATGTTATCCTTGCTATCACTACTAACCTCACGGATCTGAAATTGGATTCTCTTGTTTTAGTGCTACTATCATAGGAATTGATGAAGAAGAGTTCAGATAGTTTAGGGGATGCTCTCAGTGTCAAGGTAAGGTCTAGGGAAAGAGGACTGAAAGAGATCAAAAAGGGGCTAAGGACAATTTCAAGGGCCGGTCTAAGACTCCTAGGAAGAAGAATAGAGTTAAGTGTTGGAATTGCGGTAAAAGGAGACATGTGAAGGAGTGTAGGAACCCAAAGAAGTAGTGGGAGAGTGCTTTGGATAAGTCCTTGAATGCAGGTGAAGATGTTTTACTTCTTGCATGTAATGTTGTTTCTAATGAACACTCGTTGGTTGACTCAGGATGCTCATTTCACATGACCCCACATAATTAATGGTTCTCCACATATGAAGAATATGATGGAGGTAATATCTACCTTGGAGACTACTCTACATATCAAATAGTTGGGAAAGACAAGGTACTATTATGTTTTAGTGATGGGAGGATTAAAAACCTCCCTGATGTTTATCATGTTCCTGGATTAGCTAGAAATTTTATTTCTATTTCAAAGATGAATGATTTGGGAATGCATGTGACTTTTGACAAGCATGGTTGCAAATTGGTGAGAGGGAACTTGGTGGTAGAGAAGGGAAAGAGATTGGGAAACCTATTCAAGCTTGAAGCCACTACAGTTTGCAATACCTCTTATGTATCTGAGGCTAGTACTGAAAATACATGTATGTTGTGGCACTGTAGATTGGGTCACACAAGTAATAATGTTTTGAAAACTATTAAGAATAAAGATTTGTTGGACAATTTCTCTTTTTCTGATGAGCACTTTGATTTCTATGAGCATTGTGTGTTTGGTAAAAAAATAGAAAATCATTTCCTTTAGGAAACAATAGAGCAAAAGAGAAGTTAGAAATTATTCATAAAGATGTGTTTGGACTTATGGATAATGATTCTATTGGAAAATCTCATTATTTTATTACCTTCATTGATGATGTGTCCAGATTTACTTGGATTTATTTTATGAAACACAAATATGAAGTTTTCACTAAGTTTAAGGAATTCAAAGTCTTAGTAGAGAACCAATTAGGTTTGAAAATAAAAATATTAAGATCTGATAATGGATGAGAATATTTCTCTAAGGAATTTAATGAGTTTTGAAAGCCTTCAAGTATTATCAGAAAAAAGACAACTCCATATACAACACAACAGAATAGTGTTGCAGAAAGGATGAACCAAACAATAATGGAAAGGGACAGAAGTATGTTGAGTGATGCATAGTTGGAAAAATGCTTTTGGGAAGAGGTTGTGTGTACTACTTGCTACTTGATTAATAGATCTCCTTATAAGACTCTTGATTTGACACCTTATTAAGTGTGGATAGGTAAGAAACCTTCTGTTTCACATCTAAGGGTTTTTGGCTGTGAGGCTTTTGTTCATGTGCCTAAGGAAAAGCGATCTAAGTTGGATCCAAAAGTTGAAAAGTGTACATTCATTGGATATGGTGATAATGTCAAAGGTTATAAGCTTTGGAATCTGCTAACCCATAAGATTATCTATTCTAAAGTTGTTATTTTCAAGGAACTTAGAGATATTTCTAAACCTGAGCAGCCAAAAGAAAAAGTTGAAAAGGTAAAAAGAGTGCACTTTGAATTAGAGAAGCAAGATGCACCTCAGGAAGAACAGAATGATGGATTACGGGGTGAAGAAGAAGAAGATTTGAGTAGTTCTAATGAAGATGAATCTATTGTTACAAAAGAAGTTGGTATAAATGATCATGCAGAAGAACAAGTTGACACTCTTACTCCACCCTTGAGGAGATCCACAAGACAACAGAATCTAGTTGACATGTATAGCCCACCATATTTCCGTTGTGTATTTTCTTTATTAAGTACTAATGCTGAGCCTAGATCCTACAGGGAATCTATTTTTTTAGATGATAGTGAGTCTTGGAAGTTTTCAATGCAAGAGGAGATGATGGCTTTAGACTCTTGTAACAATTGGGATCTTGTTTGTTTTCCCAAAGGAAGAAAGGCCATAGGTTATAAGTGGGTCTTTAAGAAGAAGTTTAGAGTAGACGGGTCATTAGAGAAGTACAAGGCTAGACTGGTAGCCAAGAGCTACTCCTAGAGAGAGGGAGTTGATTTTGGTGAGATATTCTCTCCTATTGCTAAATTGACTTCTATTAGATTTATTTTATCCATTGATGCAACTTATGATTGGTAGATTGAGCAAATGGATGTTAAGAATGTGTTCTTACATGGAGATCTTGAGAAATAAATTTATATGCAATAGCCTATAGGTTTTGAGGTAAAAGGAAAATAACATTAGGTTTGCAGGTTAAAGAGGTCACTTTATGGTTTGAAATAGACCCCCAGGATGTGGTATCAAAAGTTCGATTCATTTGTGTTGAAATTGGGTTTTGTTAGAAGTGAGGAGGATCATTGTGTTTACATTTATTGTGTTGATGATTCTATACTGGTTATTGCATTGTATGTTGATGACATGTTATTTTTCAGCAATACTAAGGGTATGATTAGTGAGTTTAAAGCCCAACTTATAGGTGCATTTGACATGAAGGATCTTGGAGCTACCAAGTATATTCTAGGAATGGAGATCATAAGGGACAGAGGTAACAAAAAGCTTTGGTTGTCACAAAGTAAGTATGTGAATACCATATTGCAGAGATTTAGTATGGAGGACTGTAACCTAGTTAGAGTTCCTTTACCCATTGGTACTAAGCTTTCATTAGATATGTGTCCAAAGACCGAGGATGATATTGAGGATATGTCTAATGTGCCATATGCTAGTGATGTAGGGAGTTTGATGTATGCAATGGTTTACACTAGGCTAGATATTGCCCAAGCAGTGGGAGTTTTGAGTAGATTTATGTCTAACCCTGGTAGACAACATTGGAATTATGTAAAGATGGTGTTTAGATATCTTGTAGGTAATCCTAATTATTGTTTGGTTTACTCTGGTATTGATAGTGTTGATAAATCTTTGGACATATAGGGTTTTGTTGATTTAGATTGGACAGGTGACTTGGATAGTCGAAGGTCCACTAGTGGCTATGTGTTTACTCTTTTTGGAGGCACAGTGAGTTGGATGAGTAAGAGGCAACCTACAGTTGCTTTCTCCACCACATAAGCAGAGTATATGGCTGCTACTCATGTCTCTAAGGAGGCAGTTTGGTTGAGAAGATTGTGTACAGGTATTGGATTTGATTGCAAGATCATTTAGATTGGTTGTGATAGCCAGAGTGCTATCTGTTTGGCCAAGAATCCCATGTATCATACTCAGACTAAGCATGTTGATGTTCAATATCACTTTGTCTGAGAGTTGGTTGCAAATGAATAGATTGAGCTGAAGAAGATAGACACTCAGGAGAATGTTGTAGATTCATTGACCAAGCCTGTGAGCACAAAGAAGTTTATGTGGTGCAGAGAGGCCATGGGCCTTGTTTCTAGTGCCTGATTATATTTCATCTATTTTCCTATGGGTTGATTTACCAAGGATAATGTCAAGTGGGAGAATGTTGGAATAAGGTGCCATAAACCTTATAAATTCCAATATTGTATTTATCCCATTTATTATTTGTTATTTGTAATTACCCATAAGGGAATGAGTTAGTCTCATTGACAGTGGTTATTTCAGAGTTACCAGAGGGAGTTATGGATTGATATTTACTGTTGGCAAATATAAAACTCATGAGTAAATGAGTGTAGGCATTCCCCTTGGAGAATCTTCTATTCTTGGCATGTATGACAACTTGTCATAATATGGTGTAAGTGGATTTATGGAAGCTGCAAGTTGTCATAAGATTCCATGCATGTATGACGTATGTGATACCCATTATTAGTTGTGGTTGCTATTATTAGACCCAAGTGCCCATATTGGGTAGATTCTTTGTTAGTGGTATCTATGATGGTTATGACACATCATAAGATACTTTTACATGCTATTCTTGCACCTTGGCGCCCAACCTTGCATGGGCAAGTTATTGCCACTTGGTGGTTGCATGTATGACATCATTTAATGCTTGCATGTGTGGTTGTTGGAGGAGAGAGAAAGTGGACATCCAAATTGGAGGGAAAAACTCCTCTATAAATATTTACTATTGTATTTGTTGTTGTATGTGAGATTTTAGGTACTCAGGTGCTGCCGGAATATTGTCAGATTGAAGACTGGTGGAGAGAGTTGTTGAGTGATTATATTATACAAATCTTTTACAGATTAATACAAGCTTGTGCCTCTTTCCTGGTGGAGTTTTTTACCCGCAAGGGTTTTCTCCATGAAAACACTATGTTGTGTGTTTAGTTTTCTATTTTGATGTTTCTAGGTTTGCATATTTTCATTTGCATGTTACAATCTCCATTGGTAATACACAGTTAAGATTGCAAAAATTATATTTGAATCATATTTCCATTTATGTAGTTATGCCTTTCATTTCTAACAACAACTAACTGGAGTTGATTGACAACTTACTAGAGACTTATTGACACCTCTACAACTCTAGTTGACACATCTATAACAATTGCTAGTAGTGACACTCATACAGTTATTCATTACTCTCTAACACTCCCCCTTAATTAAGAACTAGAAAAATCTCCAACCAATATCCTTCCTAAACTATCACATGATTACACCACTGCTCATTTGAAATCTCAAACACCTCTCCTCCTCTGACACCACAAATGGAGGCATGTCGAGGAACCCATATTTCCTCTGAAAACCTTTTTAAATGTGTTGTGATGATTCCAAAACATCTAATAATCATTCAAATACTTAGATGATTTTAATCTTTTTCTTCATGTATACCCAAAAACTATCGAGAAGAGAACAACACAACAACTAATCAACTCACACCAAATATTGTTGCGGATTAGTTGAACAAATACATATAAATTCTTATCTTAGGCCCACTCCTCCTATACAACAGTTTCTTCTTAGAATTCAAATAGCTGCAGATCTTCAAATAAAAAAATTGCTCATGGTGGACACCAGCATAACAAGGCAAAGTTGTATGAAAAGTAGTCATTAGGAGCTATGTTGCCTTCACTCAAACACAACAAAACTTTGTAGCTCTAGCGATCATCACTAAATCTTTAAAATTCCAAGTGTCCACACACCTCACTCACAACCCTTTCAAAATTCTCTCATTTACCTAGGCACTCCTATGACAAAGTCATACCTAGTCTAGTTTTGATACCATGATAAAATATTGAGAAAATATTAACAACAAAACAAATACAACAGCTGCACAAATTATTTTGATTTATTCAACAAAAGAGGTTGAAGTTTATAATTACAACTGAAGCTCAACAACTTCCTACAAAATAGGAATCTATCTTGACTCAATTGGACAACTAACTAGAGCTGATTGACAACATACTAAAGACTTATTGACACCTCTAAACCTCTAGTTGACACATCTACAACAATTTTCAGCACTGACACCCATATAGTTATTCATTATTCTCTAACAAATAGCACCCTCTTAGATGGATTTACCATGGCTTGTACTAGAACTTGCCACCCATTAAACACCCTCATATCCTTGAAGAATTATGGTTAATTATGTGAGTCGATGTAATCTCTGCCATAGCCTTGATTTGACACGGTCTATGACGAGTTAATTAATTTGCTCAGTGCCTTCATGGGAATGGGTATGAAGGATAAAATTGCTAAATTTAGCTGAAGTATAGGTCAAGCCTATTTCATTAAGTATCTCTTGCTAGGGTTGTGACTTTTCAAGACCCATCACTTTAAATAGAAGGTCACCACATTAATTCCATTGGTGCCATTACATTTGCAAGAGCCAAAACCTTTGGATGAATTGAATGAGATATTTACTAGCTGAACCATATAGTGGCACTTGAATATGAAGAAGAATTGTTGAAGTATACTAGTTATTAGAAGGATTGAGTGAAAGCACTAAGATTGAGCAACCCATACACTTTACCATATCATTCTAGATTGTAGTTTTCTAGAAGTCTTTTGCGCATTGGTGCTTTCTTAATAGGTAATTAGTAGTGTAGTTGGGTAAAAAATCTGCAAAAGCCCTGCAAATAGCGATTTCAAACCCTAATCATTCAATGGATCCCTAAATCAACCTAGAATCAAACAAACTAAGCATGGATGCAAGAAACCCTAGGTTAATAGTCAAATCCTCCATTTTTTCTATCTAAGCTAGCTAATCTAATGCACTCAAATTGTAGGTCTACAAATAGGATGGAGAGCTCAAGAGTTGACAATGGCACAAGTCAATTTTGCAAGTGGTCAACTGAAAATGAGAGGGTAAGAGTGATTTTATAGAAGAGGAAATGTGAATGAAGGGTTGAGACGAAGAGTTGACTTGGAGCCAACATCAAGGGTTGAGAATGAATTAGGGTTTCTAGCTGTAACATCAGAAAATGTCCCCTTGGGGGCTTTTCCCTCATAAGGTTTAGCTCTCGGGTCTTTAGAATACATTTAGGACATTTTAGTTCATATTTTGGCATCCCGATGGAATGAGACCTAGGTTCCATGGAAAATTAGACCTAGGTGGACCCCTTGAGCTGTACCCCACCCAAAATAGGGGGGGACTTGGGCGCCTATGCCCTATTTTGGGGCAGCCCTAATTTCTAGGTGTCGGTTTATGATCGTTAGTAGATCCTTTCGCCGACACGGTAAGTTTTGATTTTTAAAATCTTGGAGGGAGTGCTTGTAGTTGCATATTTAAGAAAACTTAGGCATTCATTTGTAAACTAGATTCCAATTAGATGATCATTGTGTTCTCAAGGTGATTCAAGGCTTCTATTGTGTTGCAAGAGCAGACTTGTGTGTTTTGTGTGTTGATATTTGCAGATTTCAGCATCAATTTCCTCATGGCATGAAGAGAATCTTCCTCCATGAGAGCTTTACTACAAGGTGACATAATATTGTGTTTTCATCATTGATTCCTTTGGTTTTTGCCTCTACCTCACAAGGGCATGTACTCTTTTATCTAACAATGATGTTCGGAGACTTAAGTGTCCTCCAGGGCTTGACTGAGGCAAGCCTCTAAACACCACAACCCCCAAACCAAGTCTTATGATTGCAGGTTATAGGTGTGGCATTTGGGAAAAGTGGAGTTGCAAGAAGGATTGGTAGGCATCAAGGATTCAAGATCTAAAGAAAATTCAAACAAAGGAGCACTTCCAAGACTTGGGTACTCGCTCCAGTGTTCTCCACAGATAGATCTCTAAAAATAGAAGTTACAAGGCTAATCAGTGTCGGAAGGAGGTCTAGATTCTGTGAAAAAGATAGTACCTTGGACTAGGGCGCTCGCTCCAGTGTCCTCGACTATTTCGCTTTGGAGCCCTAAAAACAAGTACTCTATGATTTGGTATTTTACTCTTGTCTACTAGAGCTTTTTCCATTATTCGTCAATTTGTTTCCGTATTTGCATAATTAGGGTTTTAATAGTCAATTGAGCATAGAAGAAGGAAAATTGATAGTTAAATTCCCTAATCCAAGTTTCCCTATATTTGCAAGTGACTTAGGGTATGATAGTTCTCATCACTCAACCCTAGATCCTTGAATGTAAGGTGGAAAGGAGGATTTAAGCATCTAAACATTAGAACATCAACAAATCCAATTTTCCACTAAAAATTTTGGTGAACCCATGTTTTTGGACTTAAATTGCAACTTGTTGAGTGTTTTTCTTTAGATTTGGATTGATTTCATTCATTCATTTGGTCATTCATTTCATTGCATTGAGAAAAATTCAAAAAAAAATGAAAATTTTGAAAAATACAAAAAAATAGCATTGTTGGGCTTACAAAATTGCATTAGTTCTTCCTAAATTTTCCTAATTCATGATTTTTGCATCAGATATGATATATACTATAGAAAAATCCAAAAATTCAAAATTTTGCATTGCATTTTTATGATTTAATTGCTAGGGTTTTGTGAAAATTTTGACAATTTTATATAACCTAGTAATTCCAAAATCTAGGGTTAGTAGGCAAAATCTTTTATCAGATTTTTATACTGATTTTAGAGGATCATTCAAATTTTCATTTGGATTTAGTCTTACATTTTAGTGTGAATTTGCATTTAGATTTAAAATATTTGCATTTTTACATAGAAAATTTCAACAAAACTAGCAATTGTAATGCATTTTCATTAAATTTGCATGGGCATTTTGCATGTTAAGGCTTGAAAATAATTTTCATATCTAAGAGTAAGTAAATTTCATCATAAATCAGTCTTCAAAGTATTCACATAGAATTTTATCCCAAAATCTCAAACCTAGGGCTTCAAAAACAACAATTTTCACTAAAATTGGCCTTATCGACTTTGTAAACTTGCACCATAGGTGTGTTGTGAAAGGTATTTTGGAATTATTTTTATTTCATCAGGGTAATAATTTTATTCCCCTCATAAAAATATTCACAACACCCTTTTATTGGGCCCTTGTAGTGAAAATTTTGCAAAAAACCGCACATTTTGGCTATTTTGGCCCTAGGGTTTGACCTAGTTTGCACTCCAAGGGTGTTGTGATCAATTTTATGGATTGAGGTGACTGATATTGTTGATATTATTTTTTTACCTCCTAAAATTCCTTACAACACCCCTTTTTCTAGGTCTTGAGTTGAAAAACTGTGAAAAATTCAATATTTTGCTATATTTTCACTAGGGTTTTGCCTTAAGTGGCGCTAAAAATGTGTTGTGTTGGGTATTTTTGCATCAAGTGTCTATTATTACTGATATTAATTTCTTTCCATCATCATTTTCCTCACAATACCATTTGTTATGCTCTTTTGCATTGAGTTTTGGTGAAAAAAGTGCCTATTTTGACATATTTTCACTACACTTTGACTTGGCATTATCTTGGATTTGCATCAAGAGTGTGTTGAGAGTGATTATATTGCAGTTTTGGAGTGATATCAGACATATAAATTGCTTCCCTTGATCAAAATCTTTACAACATCCTTTGTTTCATTCATTGGCATTGATAAAGTATCGAAAAAATCAAGCATTCTAGGCTATTTTTGCTCTTGTCTTTTGCACCAATTTTGAAAAGCTTTCAAAATCTGATTTTAAATTCATGTTTGGATACATATACCATGGATAATTATTTGGAATAATTATTTTCATACATCATAGACATGGATCATTTCTCTAAATTCACTGATAAACATCCTCAAGTTCTAGAACAAATAGCACGCATTCATGATGTTGATCTCTCTATGTGCTCCACATATGAAATCCTTTGTTATATATCTAATTTTGATAGCTTCACAAACTTCATGGGAATATACACTTCGATATTGGATGATCTCACTAAATTCTTGATCAATAATATATATACTAGTGATGATCTTAAAATGTTAGATGAAGCCTTGGACGACTTTATAGGAAATTCTACTATGGTACCTATTGCTAAAACATGTGATGATAACTTTGGTTTACCTTATGATCCTTCTCCCAAAGTTGTTCCTCCTCATGAAGACACTTGGGTTCAAGAGGATGATTTCATTGATACATCTCTCACCATCATACCACCACCTTCCCATTCCATTGCTCTCCCTAGCCAAGATGAAGCATTGGTGAATGAGGAACTTCCTTTAACAAAGAACATTCTATGGGTCAATAATGAGTTTTCATCTAACAACAATAAAAACTCTTTCACTATCATAGTGCATGAGACCTTTATGGATCATCCCATCAACCTTCTTCCTTTAGTTGATTGTTCACAAACCTTGGATTTCACTAAGGAAGAGAAGACCTTTAATGTCCCTCCTTTGTTTGAACATTCAAGTCATTTGGGCATCACTAAGGATGTAGCACTAGTGGATGAGGAGAAGTCTCTTACATTAGATCCCTCAAGGATGGATGTTGAGATCACTCAAAATAATTTGCTTCTCCCACCACCTAAGAGAATAGTGGATATGTGTAATAATGAACTTCAACAAGAAAATATTCCACCTAACATTGAGTCAAACCAAGAAGCATTTAAGAATGAACAAAAGAGTAATTACAAAGACTTGGCAATGGTACCTTATGTTTGCAATTGGAAAGAAAATGGTTTAGTTGTTGATGACTTCTAGCGCAAAGATCCTATAGGTAAGTATCTCTAACCCTTTATCTCTCTCATGATGTGCTTCCCACGTGATGTGTTATATGTTGTTTAGGCCTCCTAGGATGACCTCGGATTCTCCCGTAAGGTTCGGGATACCAAGAGACCGTCTCTGTTGTGACTTTCTTCTATTTTTATCAACATTCTTCTAAATTTCCCTCTCTAATTTCATTTTTGAGTGTTGTGTCTTACGGACATAGCGTTGTGGTTGGTGACCTGGGGGCACCCTCCTACATGACTATCCCTAAGACACTTGTTTCTCCTCTCTTATTTATTGTTTCCCTTCCTCTAGTGTTTCCACCTAGCGGGTGGATGAAAACAAACATTTATACTAATGCGGACCTAATGTCCCTTTCGAGAGCAATAACAAAATAGATTTAGTTCCTAATATGATGATGGGGTTGTATATTTTATCTGACGCTTGGCTAGTGGAAGCACTCGTACTTCCCGCATAGTGAATTTTATGATGTTTCTATCACATTTACAAACCTTAACAATACTGCTACTCCGTGCACCTTTGTTTGGCTTTAAATCTAGCCTTAGCGGTACTCTATTCGGAGAGCTTCATGATATAACCCACGATTATCCTTGAACTCTGAATTCATTGTATAACCTTGGCTCTTTGTGTTGTTAAGCATATGCATTGATGTTGTTGTTTATCATGATGCTATAGACTCTAACATGTTTCTTGCAGGGATGTGTTTGTGGGAACATTTGGCGATCATAAAGTACATGTCACCTCTGGAGAGCATGGGCTTTGTGAAAGTCAGTGTTCCCTTGTGTGTTTTCTTTCCTACCTTAACGTGCTTGATATTGATAATTGATATCAACCACCTTAAGGTGGGGGCATATATAAGGTAAGTTGTCTGTTATAGATGTTAGCAATGTGTTTGACCTCAGATGCAGAGACTTGTGCCCCAGAGTACTACATCGTGCATCCTGAGATTGTTTGCAATTAATGTTGCAAGTATGAGGTAAACCAGTGTTGTCATTGATGGCAACATACTCATATTGCATTGACAAGAAGGATTGGATGAGCTGTGTTCTGAGGATATTGATAAAATTAGCCTCAGTCAGGAACAATGAAGAACAGTGATGAGAAGAAGGCAAATGTATTGTCTAGGTTGTGAACTGGAGGATGCGGATTAAAGGGTTTGCAGATATGAGTCTTGAGATGTTTCAGTTAAGATTTCAGAGGTTCACATGAAGATCTGAAGAAGTTATGGCTGTCTGTGTGGACCCTGTTCCGGCAAGTGTTCAGAGGTGACAGAGGATCACAGAAAGGTCCGGTGAGGTCTGGAATTGTATAATCCTAATCTGCGGATTGGAAGGAGTGTTTGGGATGTCCTTGTGATGTGTCACCTCAAGTTGTGTATGATTTTGAGGTCCGAAAATACCTTTTGCATTGTGACAGTGGCGACATACTATGTTCTTGAAGTTCCGGATGAGGAAGAGAAGAGATTCCAGTAAGTAGACAAAGTGCGGATGTACCTGGTCATTCAGGCAGGCTTGTGAAGGTTCTTGGATCATGTTGATGTTGTGTTGTTAGTCCGCATTGATGGTAGAACTCGAAATTGAAGATATTCTTCCGGATGAAGCTCTTGTTCCGACTAGCTGACCAGATGAGTTGTTCATCCTGCGAATGTTCTTGTGATGGCCGACCGGATGTGTTATTCATCTTGCAGATACTCTTATGGTTGTTTGCTGACTTAGATGTTTATTTCTAAGTCAATGTCTTGTATAAATAACGGTTTGTGAGTTCATTTCGAAGTGTGGATTGTGTCGATGAGTGTGGTATAGCGAAGAGAAGTGCGAAAGGCAGAGCAGAGACTTTTGGGCTTAAATGGAACTGATCCAGACATGGTAGAGATGTCATTCTCCAGTTCAAGATTGTGATTCTTATCACTTTGTAGACAGTGTGTCTCCTTGTAGGCAGTGTGCCTCTTTGTGAGCAGTGTGCTCGGGCAGTGAGCCCTAATTGGCAAGTGTCATTCTTTTTCTTGTTCTTCTAACAGAGAATAATCCTTGGGTTAATCACCCCGTGGTTTTTCCCTTAACCGGGTTTTCCATGTCAAAATCATGGTATTCAATGTGTTGTTGTTTATCTGCTCTTGTGTTTATGCATTATGCTTTCATGGATGATTAATTGATATGTTGTTAACTAACAACAAAGAATCAAGTGTTTGAAGTAACAAGAAGTTTTATACAACTGATTCACCCCCCCTCTCAGTTGTATGCCCTAAATTCAACAATTGGTATCAGAGCTAAGTTCCTCTAAAAGGAGCTTAACCGCTTGAGGAGATCCAGGATGTCGTCATACAAGAAGGACAGTCTGAAGTTCGATGGAACCAACTTCACTCTCTGGAAAGGTCGCATGAAATGTCATTTGGAATGCATGGGAAAAGCATACTTGGCCATGGTCTCAAAACCATATGTACCTCCACAAGGTGGTCCGACAACTCTGAATGAAATCACAGATGCTGAAAACAATTTGCGGACCAAGGAAGCTCTGATAAGCACATTGAATGACTCAGATCTCTCAAATGTTATTGACCTACCAACTACATATGAGATCCTGACTAAACTAGAACTTCTGTATGAAGGAGATGAGTTTGTCAAAAGTGCAAGGTTGCAAAGTCTGAAAGGGAAATTTGAAAGATTGAAGATGAAAGATGATGAAAACATCACTACCTTTATGCCAAGAGTGAATGAGCTAGTATGTGGAATTAGAAATGCTAGTGGAACTCTGGATGAAAATGAGATTGTTTGCAAAATCCTTAGATCCCTTCCTGTTGCCTACAAAATCAAGGTTGCTGCCATTGATGAATTCAGAGCCCACACAACTGTCACAAGAGAACAATTGGCTGGCAAACTAGCTGCATTTGAAATGACCGAGTTTGGAGATGATCCTCCCAAGACTGAATCTGCTTTCAAAGCCAGTGCCTATGTGAAAGGCAAACAGAGATTTGATCTGGGAGAAAACTCTTCAAAGAAGATGTCATGGTATGATCAAGCAAGAAGAGACATGGAAGAAGAAGAAGTAGAAATAGCTCAACTTGAAGTCCTCATTGCAAAGAGACTACCAAGAGGATCCGGTAAGTATGAAGGAAAACTACCCTTTAAGTGCTTCAACTGCAATAAGATTGGTCATTTTGCTTCAAGATGTCTGGAAAGATCTGCAAGGTCTAGTACCAATAGACAAAGGTTTCAAAAGAACTGCTATTATGTTCATGAAGAAGATGACAATGAAGGAGTAACAGATGATGAATCAGAACTAGGAAGCAAAGCCAGAAATGAATGGGTGTTTATTGCCATCAAGGAAGAAGATTCAATATCCTCTGAATCTGTCAATCACAAGGTTGTGGAAAGAGCTTTGGCTGCTCAAGTGGAAGAAAAGGATGACTGGGTTATTGACAGTGGATGTTCTCACCATATGATTGGTGACAAGAATAAGTTCTTGGATTTGGAAAGGTATGAAGGAGGAATGGTAAAGTTTGGTGACAATTTTGCTGGCAGAATCAGAGGTAGGGGAACTATTTCCTTTGATGGAAAGAGCAAGATAGGTAATGTACTATATGTTGAAGGATTGAAGCACAATCTTCTCAGTGTTGGTCAGTTAGTGGACAAAGGCTATGATCTCCGGTTCAAGAATGGAAAATGTAGAATCTTTACAAGCTCTAAAACTGAAATTGCATCCGGTACTCAAACAAAAGGTAATATCTTTCATCTGGTTGGTTCAAATAAAAGTTGTCTGTTTGTTCAAGTTGATCAGAGTTGGTTATGGCATAGAAGAATGTGTCATGTAAACTTTGATAACATCATCAAGATAAGCAATATTCAGGCTGTAAGAGATCTTCCAAAATTGATGAAACCTACAAATAGTTTGTGCAAAGAATGTCAGCTAGGTAAACAGAGCAAAGTCTCCTTCAAAAGCAAAGATCAGTCCTCTACCAGATTATTGGAATTAGTACATACTGATCTCTGTGGTCCGACAAGAATCAAGAGTCTGCAAGGTGATAGATATTTCATGTTGCTAATTGATGATCATTCTTGAATGATGTGGGTTACCTTCCTAAAGGAGAAATCAGAAGCCTTTGAGAAGTTCAAAATCTTCAAAGCTATGGTAGAGAATCAAACTGGATTGAAACTGAAATATCTAAGGTCTGATAGAGGTGGTGAATTTACATCTGGTGAGTTCATTGACTTTTGTGAGAAGTAGGGTATAAGGAGACAATTGTCTGCTCCTAGGACTCCACAGCAGAATGGAGTAGTTGAGAGAAAGAACTGGACCATCTAGGAAGTTGCCAGGATAATGATGTTGGAAGCAAATGTTCCTCAAATGTTTTGGAAAGAAGCTATTAGCACTGCAGTCTACACTCTCAATCGAGTTCAAATCAGAAACAACACCGATAAGACCCCCTATGAACTCTGGTTTGGCATTACTCCTATTGTGAAATATTTTAGAGTATTTGGTAGCAAGTGTTATATTAAAAGAGATGAAGATCTAGGAAAGTTTGATGCTAGAAGTGATGAAGGAATCTTCTTGGGTTACTCCACTCAAAGCAAAGCATACCGGTGTTACAATAAGAGACTGAGGAAGATGATAGAAAGCACTAATGTGAAAGTTGATGAAGGAATTGAGAAGCCCTCAAGATTTTATGAGTTTGATGAAGATGACCAAGATGGTGTTCAGGTTCAAGGAACTCAATCCTCTCCGGTAAGTCAGAATTAGCCTGATCCGGTAAATCAGGAAGAAGAGATAGGTCTGAATGAGCTTGATCAAGAAGCAGTAGTGCAGGATACTCCCAAAATTCCAAGGTATGTAAGACAGAACCATTCTGAAGATCAGATCATAGGTGACAGAAACAAAGGTGTGTAAACTAGAAGGAATGTTGCTCAAAATCAAGATGAATGTTGTCTGATTTCAAAGATTGAACCTAAAACAATAAATGAAGCTTGCAATGATGAAAACTGGACCAAAGCAATGGAAGATGAATTAATGCAAATTGAGAAAAATCATACTTGGGATCTTGTTCCCTGACCAAGAGACAGGAATGTGATTGGAACCAAATGGGTCTTTCGGAACAAACTGAATGAAGCTGGTGAAGTAATTAGAAACAAAGCTAGATTGGTCTGCAAAGGCTACTCTCAAATAGAAGGAATTGATTTTGAAGAAACCTTTTCTCCAGTGGCAAGAATTGAAGTAGTCAGATTATTCCTTGCATTTGCTACTTTTAAAGACTTCAAGGTATATCAGATGGATGTCAAGTCTGCCTTCCTAAATGGCGATCTGGAAGAAGAAGTTAACATTGAACAACTAGATGGATTTCAATTGTCTGATAATGATGATATGGTCTGCAAGTTGAAGAAAGCATTGTATGGATTAAAGCAAGCCCCAAGAGCATGGTATGAAAGGTTGGATAAGCATCTTGTGCAGATTGGATTCAATAAAGGTACTGCTGATAGTAACTTATATTTCAAAATTGATCATGAAAATATTTTGATTGTTGAAGTATTTGTGGATGATATCATTTTTGGAGGAAGAGATAGTATGTGCAAAACTTTTGCAAATTAGATGAAAAGTGAGTTTGAAATGTCTATGCTTGGTGAAATGAATTTCTTCTTGGGTCTGCAAATTATTCAAACAAAGAAAAGGATCTTCATTTCTTAGACCAAATATGTGAAAGAATTGTTGAGGAAATTTGGTATGGAAGATTCAAAGCCAATGAACACTCCCATGGCAACCGAATGTAAGTTGAGCAAAGATGATGACTCCCCAAAGGCAGATCAGACAAAGTATAGATCAATGATTGGTGGATTGTTGTATCTCACTCAGACTAGACCAGATATAATGCAGGTTGTTGGTCTTGTAGCAAGATTCCAGGCTGATCCTAAAGAATCTCATGTTATGGCAATCAAAAGAATTTTTAGGTACTTGAAAGGAACAACTGAGTATGGTCTATGGTACCCTAGAGATCCGGATTTCTCTCTTCATGCTTACACAGATGTAGATTGGGCAGGAGATGTGGATGACCGGAAGAGCACCAGTGGTGGAGCATTCTTTTTGGGAAACAGATTGGTTTCTTGGCTAAGCAAGAAACAAGATACAATATCTCTGTCTACAATTGAAGTAGAATACATTGCAGCAGCAGGTAGTTGCACTCAAATCTTATGGATGAAGTAGATGCTAAGAGACATTAAAGTGGAATATGAGGAGCCTATCATAATTTTCTGTGATAATTCAAGTGCAATTAATATTTCTAAGAATCCGGTATTGCATTCTAAGACTAAGCACATATCTATCAAGTTTCACTTTTTGAGAGAACAAGTGAACAAGGAAGAAGTTAGATTGGAGTATGTTCCCTCCAAGGATCAGATTGCAGATATCTTTACTAAACCTCTTCCCAAGGACTCTTTTGAATATCTCCGGGAGAAGTTAGGGGTCATGGCCCCTCTGGTAATGAACTAGGATGCACTGATGTGCATCAGTCCGGTGGATATCATAGTCATATCTTGTGATCCGGATTGATGATGGGGAGTTGCTACTAAGGGGGAGCAGCTGGTATGATTCTGATGTGTTAGAATTGCAAGTATGAGCCCTTTGCCATTGATGTCAAAGGGGGAGAGAAAACATGTGAAAAACAAGTGGCTGATGATCAAAGGGGGAGCAGTAAATGAGAAGAAGACATGTTGCTGATAGGGGGAGCTGTGATAGAAAGGAGAAGTTCTTGTCTTGATGGTTTTTCACATCATATGTTGCCATCAATGACAAAGGGGGAGATTGTTGCAAGTATGAGGTAAACCAGTGTTGTCATTGATGGCAACATACTCATATTGCATTGACAAGAAGGATTGGATGAGCTGTGTTCTGAGGATATTGAGAAAATTAGCCTCAGTCAGGAACAGTGAAGAATAGTGATGAGAAGAAGACAAATGTATTGTCTAGGTTGTGAATCGGAGGATGCAGATTAAAGGGTTTGCAGATATGAGTCTTGAGATGTTTTAGTTAAGATTTCAGAGGTCCGCATGAAGATCTGAAGAAGTTATGGCTGTCTGTGTGGAACCGGTTCCGACAAGTGTTCAGAGGTGACAGAGGATCACAGAAAGGTCCGGTGAGGTCCGAAATTGTATAATCCTAATCTACGGATTGGAAGGAGTGTTTGGGATGTCCTTGTGATGTGTCATCTCGAGTTGTGTATGATTTTGAGGTTTGAAAATACCTTTTGCATTGTGACAGTGGCGACAGACTGTGTTCTTGAAGTTCTGGATGAGGAAGAGAAGAGATTCCAGTAAGTAGAGAAAGTGCAGATGTACCTGGTCATTCAGGCAGGCTTGTGAAGGTTCTTGGATCATGTTGATGTTGTGTTGTTAGTCCGCATTGATGGTAGAACCCGAAATTGAAGATATTATTCCAGATGAAGCTCTTGTTCCGACTAGCCGACCGGATGAGTTGTTCATCCTGCGAATGTTCTTGTGATGGCCGACCGGATGTGTTATTCATCTTGCGGATACTCTTATGGTTGTTTGCCAAATTAGATGTTTGTTCCTAAGTTGATGTCTTGTATAAATAACGGTTTGTGAGTTCATTTCGAAGTGTGGATTGTGTCAATGAGTGTGGTATAACGAAGAGAAGTGTGAAAGGCAGAGCAGAGACTTTTGGGCTTAAATGGAACTGATCCAGACATGGTAGAGATGTCATTCTCTAGTTCAAGATTGTGATTCTTATCACTTTGTAGACAGTGTGTCTCTTTGTAGGCAGTGTGCCTCTTTGTGAGCAGTGTGCTCGGGCAGTGAGCCCTAATTGGCAAGTGCCATTCTTTTTCTTATTCTTCTAACAGAGAATAATCCTTGGGTTAATCACCCCGTGGTTTTTCCCTTAACCGGGTTTTCCACGTCAAAATCTTGGTGTTCAATGTGTTGTTGTTTATCTGCTCTTGTGTTTATGCATTATGCTTTCATGGATGATTAATTGATATGCTGTTAACTAACAACGAAGAATCAAGTGTTTGAAGTAACAAGAAGTTTTATACAACTGATTCACCCCCCCTCTCAGTTGTATGCCCTAAATTCAACAATTAATCAATCAATCATGTAAGCCCTCTGTAGAGGCATGATATCAAGCATATCCTTTTTCTTAAGCCCTCTATAGAGGCGGGGCTGGTGTATTTCTCGAGCAGATTACATCATCCTGTCATTTTCAAAAGTCCTCTACAGAGGCGAGGAGTAGTTCTGTGACTAACTCAACCCTTAAGTGTGTCTTCGGCGATTGTTGTGGCGAAGCCCAATCATCAATGTGTGCCTTTAATGTGCCTGAGATGGTATTGGACCTAGAAATAGGTACACTCCATGTGTTGGCATGCTTGTTTTGTGTAGCGTGTTTGTTACCCCATATGCAGAGACCAGCGCCTTAAGGTAGTGCTTCCTGCATTTTGGGAGGTTTTGTGTGTATTGCGTGTGTGTTGCCCCATTTATACAGAGACCTGCGCCTTAAGGTAGTGCATCCTGTATTATGGGAAGTTTGTTTATTTTCTAGTACTTGCATTTGCATTTCATATATATGATAAAAAGAAAAGAAAAGATGTCATTTATGTCTTCCATGCATTAATGTGTCTCCTATGCATTGACTATCTTCTCTGTGTTCTATGTTTTGCATGCCCATTACTGTCATCTATGTGATTGGCGTGTCTTCTCTGTGCTTGGTGTGTTTGCTGTGTTTGTGACCTTACTTTAATGCATGTATTGGCTTTGCGTTTATACATACATTAAAGTGGAGGCTAAATGTAACGTTGGAAAATGTCCCCTTGGGGGATTTTCCCTCATAAGGTTTAGTTGCCGGGTCTTTAGCATGCATTTAGGACATTTTAGTTCATATTTTAGCATCCCGATGGAATGAGACCTAGGTTCCATGGAAAATTGGACCTAGGTGGACCCCTTGAGCTGTACCCTACCCAAAATAGGGGGGCAGGACTTGGACGTCCGTGCCCTAGTCTTGCCCTATTTTGGGGCAGCCCTAATTTCCGGTTGTCGGTTTATGATCGTTATTAGGTCCTTTTTCTGACATGGTAAGTTTTAATTTTTAAAATCTTGGCGGGAGTGCTTGTAGTTGCATATAGAAGAAAGCTTAGGCATTCATTTGTAAACTGGATTCCAATTAGATGATCATTGTGTTCTCAAGGTGATTCAAGGCTTCTATTGTGTTGCAAGAGTAGACTTGTGTGTTTTGTCTATTGATATTTGTAGATTTCAGCATCAATTTACTCATGGCATGAACATCATCTTCCTCCATGAGAGCTTCACTACAAGGTGATATAATATTGTGTTTTCATCATTGATTCCTTTGGTTTTTGCCTCTGCCTCACAAGGGCATGCACACTTTTATCTGACAATGGTGTTCGAAGACTTAAGTGTCCTCCGGGGCTTGACTAAGGCAAGCCTCTAAACACCACAACCCCCAAACTAAGTCTTGTGATTGCAGGTTATAGGTGTCGCATTTGGGAAAAGTGGAGTTGCAGGAAGGATTGGCAGGCATCAAGGATTTAGGATCTGAAGAAAAGTCAGACAAAGGAGCACTTCCAGGACTTGAGTGCTCGCTCCAGTTGTATCCTCCGCAGATAAATCTCTAAAAATAGAAGTTACAGGGCTGATTACTGTAAGGAGGTCTGGATTCTGTGAAAAAGCTAGTACCTTGGACTAGGGCGCTCGCTCCAGTGTCCCTGCCTGTTCTACTTTGAAGCCCTGAAAATAGGTACTCTATGATCTGGTGTTTTACTCCTGTCTGCAAGAGCTTTTTCTGTTATTCGTCAATTTGTTGTTGTATTTGCATAATTAGGGTTTTAATGGTCAATTGAGCATAGGAGAAGGAAAATTGATAGTTAAATTCCCTAATCCAAGTTTCCCTACATCTGCAAGTGACCTAGGGTATGATAGTGCTCATCACTCGACCCTAGATCCTTGAATGTAAGGTGGAAAGGAGGATTTAAGCATCTAAACATTAGAACATCAACAAATCCAATTTTCCCCTAAACACCAGCTACAAGAGGACAAAAGATAATTTTAAATTAGAAGAAATGGTGAGGTGGGAAGTGATTTAAAATTAAATAAATTATCTGCATTTATTTAATTTTTTAGAGGAAAGGGTAATGTAAGGTGGTTTTAATTAAATAAGTAGGGACTTATTTAATTAGGGTGAGGTTGATGATTTAAATAAATGCCCGTATTTATTTAAATTAAAGGGGGAATATGGATGTTATAGTAGTGAATAATTAAATAATAATTAAATTATTTAATTATAGAGGAATTTAGAAGAACATGGCTTAAATAATTAAATAAATAAAATTTATTTAATTAGAAGCATAAGAGAGGAATGAATTAATTAAATAATTAAAAATTATTTAATTAATAGCAGAATATGAAATTGAGACGAGTTATGTGTGAAAATGCCGTTCACAGGCCTAGGTCATTTTTAAGTGTCTACATTTTGCCCCTCTTTGATAGAATGTCGAATCTGGCATTGTATCAAAGAAAATTTTGAGAAATGTGGTCTGAACATGCCCCAGTGTACTTTAGGTGAAGTGTGATGGCCTTATGCCCCCTTGGAAATTTTTTCAAATTTTCTAAAAATAATTTCAAAAATTTTGGAAATTTTTCTAAAAAGTTGTACAAGATGCCTAAAGTGACTTGGAAGTGAGAAAATGGCCAAAAAAGGTGCTCGGCATGTGAAAAGGAGCCATCAGCTAGTCAGTTTTGCAAAAAAGGGTCCACCTAGGTCCAAAAGTCTTATAAGTAACCTTTGGGGGGTCCATATTCTCATTTGTGCACTTTGAGTTTGAGAATTTTCAAAGAGAGTAGAGAGGTGGTTTGTAGATTTCTTGCGGAGCTCCTACCGATATGTTACCCATACTACTTCATCAACATCATGGGTCGAGGATCCAAACATATGGTCAGCTCCCTGGGACAGGCACGCCATTATGTATCTAACCCTAGCTTGCCATTTTTTGCATTTTTGGGTAGATTTTAGGGCCCAAAAATAGGACACGCATGTGGTGCGCTTTTGTGTGCTGCATGCACCGTTGTGTTCGCCACATGCACGTGGGCGTGTGACACCTACGCACTGGTGTAACGTATGCAGTTTCTAGAACCGCATGCGCTAGTGGGTGTGATGCTTACGCTTAGTCGACGCGCATCTGCTAGGTGTGATGCATAGGGTTAGTAATGCGACGCCTCCGCCGAAGTGTGACACATATGTTGAATAGTGTGATGCATAAGACAGAGTACGATGCATGCGTAGGACAGTGTGATGGCTGCGCTTAGGTGCCATGCATGTGAATAGCAGTCTGATGCATAAGTTGATTTAGCTACTAAAATGAATTTTGCCCTAATTTTTGCCCCTGTTTGGCTGCGAATGCTGCATTTAGGGTTTGTAAATTGACGCAGTGTGTTGTCTATGTGAATATAGTAGAGCTTACCACCTATTTACACATGGGAGAGCCATCCTACCAGTTATCGATTGTGAGATTCAATGATGATGGTTGAGTGGGACATTCTTGACACCCTAGGACTGTACGATGTTGCATTTAGGCCTGAGATTTAGGCTAATCGGGGGCTATTGACTGCAGTGGCTGAGAGATATCATTCGGAGACGAGTTCATTTCATTTTTCGACAGGAGAGGCCACCATGAATTTGTTCGATGTCTGGTGGATTCTACGGTTGCATATTCATGGAGAGCCGGTGATATACAGTCTGGAGACTAGATTGGTTGCAGTTCGATGATTATTTGAGACTGATGATGATGCAGCCTTGGAAGTTGAGGAGCATGAGATTCCCTGGGATACATTCATAGATCGATATTATTGTTTGATTGTGGTTATATGCAATTATATCAGCAGCCTTGTATGTCTAGATCGATGCAGCCATGAATTTCCCATTGATTGAGGGGAGATGTTATAGGGCATGATGGTAGATGCTACAAAGTATGCCTAGGTACCTTGCCTCTTGGCACAATTATATCATCAGTTGCATGGCATGGTTTATCATCATGAGAAGTCAATTAGCTGCGGGGTGACCTTGCTAATGATATGGGCTTGGGAGCATATTCCCTTATGCAGGCCACCAGTAGAGCGGGAGATTTTTTATGAGTTGCCATATGTTTTCTGCTATACTAAGGTAGTGTTACAGGTACGCATGGGCGATGTCAGATATTGGCAACATGCCATTGATCACATGGACACATTTATTTGGAAGTCATACAGGGAGTGTCCGAGGTGAACAAAGGATGCCGAGTAGTTACCATATTACAGACATACTCGATATTTGATTGGCGGGACTGTGCAGGCACAACACATTATAGAGTGTCATTTGCCATCACGGGTACTCACACAGTTTAGAGAGTAGCAGGATACCCCTGCGAGCATTGCATAGTTTGCTCAGGTTATGCAGGAGATTCCAATTTGGGGGTCGATGATCCTAGTTCAGACAACCATAGATGAGATTGCTAGATTGCAGCCATTACAGTGGAGAGTAGATAATGTTGTGGATGCAGGTACCACTACTGACTATGATGCTTGGTGGGCCACCCATAGGCCAGTTCCATATTTGCATCATGATACGCTAGCACCAGTGGAGAGGTTGGGTCGTGGACTGAGGGGTACATTCAGAGGTTGGGGCTGAGGTAGAGACCAAGTGGATGGTGGTGGGCATGGCAGTGACGAAGGAGGAGATGATGGTGGAGCAGGTGGTGGCAGTGGAGATAGGGGCTGAGGAGGCCAAGGTAGAGGAGACAGTGGTAGAGGGAGAGATGGATGAGGCAAGGGTGATGGACTTGCCCCAATTTAGGAGGAGGGAGAGGGGGCAGTATGACAAGTAGCTGCTGCTGTGGGGGAGATGCAGGTGGGGGGTGGAGAGGAGGATGTAGTGATGGAGGATGTCAGTGGGAGAGGTGTTGGTGGAGAGGAGATGGAGGAGAGAGAGGAGGAGGCTGATGAGGAGGTTGACAAGGAGGAGCAGATCAGGGATCGAGCATTACATGATGTACCTATTGTGGAGTTTGGGGATGACAACAAGGACAGAGAGGAGGATGTTGGAGATCGAGGTGGGGACTTGGCTGCCCAGGTAGCAGGTATGCAGGCTTAGATGGAGACCATGCAAGCCCAAATGCAAGGTATCTGGTAGTGGATTCAGGAGGTAGAGGGCCATCTTGCCCAGAGGATGGCCAAGAGAGATATGGCTGTGATCAGAGCTCAGAGGGCAGAGCAGCAGAGTATTAATCTTGTGGTGACGATGGGTAGGCCATCAACAAATTTTGCACAGGCGTTGGTTAGGTCAGAGTAGGAGGCAGAATATTATAGGGGCCTATATGAGGGCTTAGTGCCAGTAGACCAAAGGGCTCCCAATTTTTAGAGCCAGAGTTCTAGTTGATTACATTTGCGCAAGTCACACAATAGCGTGGGCCACACTCAGAGATGGGCCTCGCCATATGGTAGGCCATCTAGATCCAGGGTCAGATCAGAGCACAGGGGTCCTCCCATAGGGCTAGCAGGACTAGGAGGTCATGACAATGCTAGTTAGGCCATTTTGATAGTCATGATGTATTTTGATCGAGCATGCATGCTCTTATTTTATGATTGAGCCTGTGAGCTCCATTTTTGACACACATATATACATTCAAATTGTACTGTGACACATTTTTAATGATATATATGAGATGGACCGTTTTGATTGATCCTATTATTCCTATATGCACATGATGTGATGGATTCATTATGATTATGATGCCATGTATGTGGATTTATGATTCATGATGATGTAGTACTATATACTATGATGCTTATATGATGTTTACCCGATGTTTATATGATTTTTATGTGATGTTTATGATGTTATTCCTGGATGCATATGTTGATGTGCTAGATGTTATGCAATGGTATTTTATTTCTATGTGATGCTCATGTATGGATGTAAATATTTATGTGGTAAATGCCTATATGCTAGATGTAGTGTTTTATGCAAATGATGATGATTCTATCTGATTAATGCAATGCTTATGATTATGATAATGATGAGTTATTATGAGGATAATGAGTATGAGAAGGATGCTATTGATGGACTAACGTGTTCATGTAGGTGATGTGATCTAATGAATATTTTTGGTGTGTCACAGTAGGATGAAAGAGGATCAGAAGAAAAAAAGGGGGATGAAGAAATGGAGATCAAGAATGGAGATCGGCTTGGAAGAATAGGTTCAAACTTTGCCGTGAGAAGATTTTGAGCTTTCTTTATGCAGTTACTCCTTATCATCATAGTGCTTATTGTACCAAAGGATGACAAAGGCCATGACATGTCAACATCCAAGGCGTAAAGTGCAGTCCCTTATGAGACAGACACGAAATAGACAAGGATTGTTAGGTTCCAACTAAGTCACTAAGGCACCTTGTCAGATCATGTGATGAAGAAGACCCTAGGTGTATAAGTCCTTATACATGGAAGTATCTAATCATTCCAATGCATAGGATGTTTTGATTCACACCTAGTAGTATCCCAGTCACACACAAGGAAATTAGTTGGCCCAGTCGTCTTGCCAAGACAAACCGCAAACAACAATAAAAAAAGAGATCTCGCCCTATCCTCATTTCTTTTCATCTCTTAGGGACTGCCTTAAGAAGCATAAGAATGAGACCGACAAAAATAATCCAAATGAAAGATAAGATAGAGCCAACAACCTTTAGATCACTTGCTAAGTGTATATGTGTTTGTCTTATTGGTGATGATGGATTGGATAATGCCTAGTTTAAGGATAGGAAGCATGTCGTATAAGATGCTTGGTCTAGTTTTGACAATGCGACTACCTGTATAAGGTAGATGATAGGATTAGGACACCTTGTATGAGACATGTGGGCTGATTTTGAGAATGTCGCATGTTGGGAAATGGTTGGCTGATGATTGATAGTGACCAAAAGATGAGACCTGCCATCTAAGGCATAAAGCCTGGTTTCGACCATGTCCCATTCTTGTTGTCAGTCATGTGATTTGAATTTATTGTTTGGTCATAGTGATGTTCGATCGTCAGCATGGAAATGATGAATGACAGTGTTGTGGCGATGTTGTTAAACTACCCTATTTGATTATTTGGATGTTTGTTGGCTTGTGAAAGATTGATTATTTTGTCTTCTCAAAGTGTCCATCTCATTAAAAGGACTACTTATTATGACAGTTTGACGTGATGGGCCCTAAGGGGTTGACCTAGTGCATCAGGGGTGGATCAATGATGGCCTTGCCTATGTGAAAGCTTAGAGGCAATGTAGTTCGACAAGGGTGGACTTGGTTTGACCTAGGACCTAAGGGGAATGCCTCAGGGGTGCATTAAAGATGGCCTTGCCTACGTGAAAGCTTAGAGGCACCGTAGTTCAACCATGCGGGTGGGTAGAGTGACCTAAAACCTAGGGGGAGTGCCTTGGGGGTGCATCAAAGATGGCCTTGCCTACGTGAAAGCTCATAGGCGTCATAGTTCGATTTACTAGTTTGACACTATTTATTGCTTGGGATTTTTTTTGGTTGACTATTTGATTTTTTGTGATTTTTGATGATATTTGGATGTTTTTGGATTTTTGGAAATATTTGAATGTTTTTGGATTTTTGAGGGAATATTTGAATGTTTTTGGATTTTTTGGAAATATTTGAATGTTTTTGGATTTTTGGAAATATTTGAATGTTTTTGGATTATTTTTTTGAAATAGGTGTCCTCCAACATTGATTTCAATATCAGGAATTGTCCCCAGTAAGGTGCATGATAATGTTATGGCAAAGGCGAGGTGGGGGGAAATGTGAAGACATTAAATGTTAATTTATTTCTAGGTCATGGATTGATTCACGATGGATTTGGGATGTGGAGTATGATACAGAGTGGGCAGGGTTTATTGCGGAAGATGAAATGTGGAATCGAGTGATGGTAGATAATGGTGCCAAGATCAACTACACTTGGGGCCTGTTTGCCAGGTTTTCACCATGGTACTTATCCAAAGCACCACCGAAGTGGTTTTCACTTTTGGATAGATTATTTCTCTTTACTATTTTTTTTCTTTTTTTTTTATTTTTTTGATTTTTTGATTTTTTAAGTATAATACCGCCGAAGGTGCATGCTGTTGACGGGTTCTGGAAATGGTTCACCTTTAGGAGTGGCTAGCTGATATGCACCAGACCCATAGGCTGCAGTGATAACATAAGGCCTTAGGCAATTTGGCTCAAATTTTCCTAGCTTCTCCTATTCCATCTGATTTTTAAGGTTTTCTTTTAGAACCAGGTCTCCAATGTTAAAGTGTCATACTTAGACCCTTTTGTTGTAGCTACGACGGAGGTGATTTTGATATGCCTATAAATGGGTTAAGGCATTTTGTCTCCTTTCATCTAATAACTCCAATTCATGTAACCGGGAGGCTCTATATTCTTCATCATCAACCAACTATTCTAGTAACACTCTCAGGGAGGGCAACCGACCTCTATGGGTAGGATAGCTTCAAAGTCGTAGACCAAGGAATATGGGGTGGCCCTAGTGGGCGTACGTATGCTAGTGTGGTAAGACCAGAGGGCAGAGCTAAGTTGGATATGCTAGTCATGGCTAGCATCATTGATAGTCTTTTTGAAGATTTTTATGATGGTTTTGTTTGATGCCTTGGCTTGACTGTTGCCTTGGGGGTAGTATGGAGTGGTGAAGTGGTGTTGAATGTGGAATTTTTCACAAAGTTCTTAGACATCTTGGTTTTTGAATGGGCGGCCATTATTCATTACAATGGATTGCAGGACACCATACCGACATATGATGTAGTTGAGGATAAACTTGGTGATTTGTTTACTAGTAATGTATGGCATAGGAATGGCTTCAATCCACTTTGTGAAATATTCAGTGGCGGTGATAATGAATTTATGGCCATTAGTGGAGGTCGGGTGGATTTTGCCCATGAGGTCAAGTCCCCATTGATAGAAAGGCCACAGAGATGTGAGTGGCTGCAGGTCTTGAGCTGGCACATGTACAAGATCCCCATGTATCTGGCACTATCTGTATTTCTTTACGAAATGGTAGGCATCCTTTTCCATGGTAGGCCAGTAATAACCAGCTCTAATGATCATTTTGGCAAGGGTAGGACCACTCGAGTGAGCTCCGCATATACCCTTGTGTACTTCATGTAGGGTTGTTTGTGTTTCCTCAGTGTCAAGACATCTTAGGAGGGTGTTATCAAAGCCGTGGCGGGGTAAAAGCACAAAGTTGTGTCACACTTTTAGCCAACTTATCAGCACAAGTGAATTTAAGTATTTCTAACTAAAAATCAATTTTGGTCAAACATATGATCTTGTAAGATTCATTCTAGCTAAGTTAGATATGTCCACAACTTTTCCAACTAAAATTGTTGGCTAAATGCATATGTAGCACCACTATGAGGCCAATTTACCAAAAAAATAAAATTATTTAAAAAACTTGATATTTCAACAACTTCTAGTGGTGTAAATAACATTTTTTAAAAAATATAAAAATACCCTTTTATAGATGTATGAGTTTAGTTTTCAAATATATATATATATATATATATATATATATATATATATATATATATATATATATATATATATATATATATATATATATATATATATATATATATATAGTTTAATTATTATTTATATTTTCCTTTCTATTTTTACTAAAAGTAGGTTATCAACACAACATTAGGTTGATTACTATGTCGAGGAAAAATAGTAAAACTTATTATAAAAAATTAAAAAAAATATGATGCACTAGATAAAAGAATCTATATCAAGATGGTATAATTTTTTTTCTATTTTAGATAAATAGTTAATATGAAAGTTGATGTCGAATGGAAACAACTATGTTTTAATACACGCACATTTTATTATTTATTTAAAAATATTTATTTATCAAAATTAGAAAAAAAATATATCCATGCACTAAAGTTTCAAGTTATAAATACACAAAAAAAATTGAAGAAAAAAAAATTTACTATATAAAGATTGACGTCTCATGTAACTTCATTTTTCAGCATTTTATCAGCAACTAAATTATAGTGTCAATTTATTAAAAGCTATATTCAAATATTTTTAAAATTTTTTTAAAAAAATATAAAACATAAAATATACTAAAAAGTAAATATTTTATTAGTTTACATCATTTCAAAATTCAAAACATATATGTCGCCTTTTAGTGATTCAAGTTTAAAAGTTGGATCAGTGTTGGCCATTTCCTTTATAAAAGTGTGACACTGGTTTGTGCTTTTACCTGGCGATAGATGGTGTCACCAATGATGACATATTTGGTAGCTTGGCAGATGAAAGATTTGTGTTGGTTAGATGAGAGGTCATTGGGTAAGATGTGGTCATGCAGATAGGTGTAAACGTCATTATACCAGGGTGACATGGGACCAACAATTTCACAAACTAACTCAGATTCCAGGATATCGAAAGCGGGGACCAATAGTTGTTCCACCAAGAACTCAAACTGAGTTACATTACTTGGGATGTCTAGGAGATATCCAATGGTTGCCATTGCGTTCGCTGCTTAGTTATGGACCTTGCGAATCTAATCAAAGAGAACTATGTCAAAATAGAGCCTGAAGCTGTCCACCATTCTTTTATAAGGCATGAGCTTTTCATCTTTGGTGTCGTATTCATTGTTGACTTGTTTAATGACTAATTGTGAATCACCAAACACTTGTAATGTTTTGATCTTCTAGTTGATAGTCATTCGAAGTCCTGTGAGTAATGCCTCATATTTTTCTATGTTATTTGTGCAAGGAAAAGTGATCTCAAATGCCTTGGGGATGGCATCACCTTGAGGAGTAATAAACAGAATACCAACGCCTGAACCGTGATTTGTACACAAGCCATCAAAGAATAGTGTCCAAATTTTGGGTACATCTACTGTGAATATTGATTCATCAAGGAAATCAATGACCATAGGGTGATATGCTGGTGTAGATGCTTCTACTAGCTAGTCTGCAATCACTTGTCCTTTTATTGCTTTTCGATTGACATATTCTATATCAAATTCACTCAATACCATAACCCATTTGGCCAGTCGTCCTGTCAAAGTTGTTTTATTGAGTAAGTACTTCAGTGCATCAATCTTATCAATTAGCTTTGTCTTATGATTCAACATGTAATGTCGTAGCTTTCGACAAGGCAGGCGTGCTCGATAGGACTGTAGTTTAGCTCATATCCCACTAATGTTCTACTAATATAATATATTGCCCTTTCTTTTCCTTCCTCGTCATTTTGTGCTAATAATGCCCCCAGTGCTGAAGTGGTTGTTGATATGTATAATAAAAGCGGCTTTCCTGGTATCAGTGGCCTAAGGAGTGCTGGTGACAACAAATAGTCTTTGATCTTTTGAAAGGCTTCTTGGCAATGTTCTGTCCACACAAAAGGTACCCCTTTGCAGAGTAAGTGTTGAAAAGGTTGACATTTATTGGTGAGTTTGGCAGTGGTGGCAGGTGATGTAAGACAAACTATGGTTCAAGCCCATGCATATCAGTATATGACCAAGTGAAGCTGACTTGCTGTTCCAAGAAGAAATCTCTAAATTCAAGGTTTTCCTTCTCTGTGAGTGACTCAACAAAGTGAATAATCTTGGTCACTTTTTTGGTGCCGAGGTTGGTTTCAACAGTTGTTTCTACTAAACAGTGGTGATTTCTCCTATGTGATAGGCAACACCTCCAACCCTCCATCCTTGGGTGCCTTAGGGAGGTTTTCACCCTCGGATACATTCTTTATTTTTACTTTTGTATGATCTAAGGGTGCCTTTTAGTTTTCACCCAGAGACCTATTTTCTTTTTCTTTTTTGTTTTCACTTTTGCGACTAGAGGGTGGAGTGGATTCTCCAAAGTATGCAAAGTTATCCAAGTCCATGATGTAGCCAACCTTGTGATCCCCTAGAGGTATGCATGCCCTCACAAAGTCCCATGAACTCAACGATATGTTTGTCATTCTCAAATAAATCTAAGTTAGGTGTTGTTTACTGGTCCCAGTCTATAAGTTTGGGATGGACAAGAGGCAAGCCATCATCGGTGTCAAGGAAGCTCATGGAGATGGGTGTAAGAGTGCATATAGAGGTGTTATTCAGTTCACAAAAGATGTTGATCTAGGCAGCGCCATCGGGTAATTCTGGGTGGGATGACTATGGTTCAAGTTTGGGAGGATCCCTCGATGTCTCGACATCCTTGGAGGTACTCGCGTCCCCTCCTAGAAATAACTTAGTACATGAAGCATTTTCTCTTCATGAGGTATATCGTAACCCTTTATTGTGTGGCCTCATAGTTGGTTGACGAGGTTCTATTCATCAATTTCCATTGGGTCCAAGGCTTCCATGTCTGTCATATCCTTACTTTTTGACAAATTCATACCCTTTACCATATTGCTCAACGGGCAATTTGATATGTTTGACCTCTTCTTCTTCTTTATAGGGCCATGTAGAGATGTCTTCACTGACGTCCTCTTTACTTAATTCACCCCACTTTGTGAATGTGGTGGGAGCAGCAAAAATAGTTTGCTTTCGCAGAATAGGGCCAGGCTTTCCTTGAGACTTAGGTGATATAGGCAACTTTCTAATGTAGTATGAAATTGCCATCGTGTATTCACCACATCCTTTGTCTTGGATCTAAATTTTAGGGTTAATAGGTGGAGTGAAAGTGGCGGTGGGTTTGGATAACATGGATGGGTCAACATAATTGGATGAAGTGGATGGTATGATTCCCCTATTGACAGGTACTTGATGTTGTAGTACTTCTCTTAGGTGGCTGCAGTATTGAAAGGCATGGGCATCATCTGGAATGGTGATTTCCATACCGTTATAAGGGAATTTGATGCATTGATGGTATGTGGATGGGACAAATTTCATGGCATGTATCCATGGTTGGCCAAGGATGAGGTTATATGGAAGATCAATATCCAAAACATGAAATACGGTATCTTGTATGATTGGTCCAACCCTTATGGGTAAGGTGATTACTCCTTTAGAAGAGCGTTCAGCATCGTCATATGCCTTGATAACAATTCACTTGGTTAGATCATTGTAAGTCTCAGAGTAGCCCAGTATTATTAGCAACTTTAAAGGATGGATGTTTAAACCTGCTCCACTGTCTACCAAGACTCGTTAGTTTTATGCTTATTGATGAAAACTTTCAAGTGTAGAGGATTGGTGTGGTTAGATTGGTGTGGCAAGCCACGTTCCATGAATGTCACATTGTTAATGGTGGCTAGGTGTCCCACCATGGTCTAAAAGTGGTTAACATTTAGATCAGTGGGGATGGAGGATTCTAGGAGTGCTTTGTCCAGAATGGCCTTGTGTTCAGGTGAAAGGTGAAGTAATTTGAAGATGGATATTTGGGCTAAAGTCTTTTTTAAGTGATCCAAAAGGTTATATTGGCCTTTGGCTTGTGGAATGGATGTATTGGAAGGGTTGGTGGGAGCACTTTGCAGTGTTATCTTGGCTTTGCGGGTAGTGACGACACATTTTGGATGAGCCTTGATGGTAATCATGGAAATAGTATTATCATATGCGTAGATGCTATTGATAATGTAGTCATAGGCAATGCTATTGTATTTAACGCTCTCATGTGGTTTGGTTCCTTATGAGGAGGCTTTTCCTAATCCATGATTTTGTAATGGGTCTGTGAAGATGGTATGATTAGTGTTGGAGGAACCAAATGGTTGATCTATAACTATGTCACCCCTGTCAATGAAGTCCTGAATGATATTTTTCAATTTGTAACAGTTTGATGTCTTGTGACCTTTGATTCGATGATAATCATAGAAGTCATTGTCATTCCATGAAGGAGGCTTAAAGGCCAGGTCATATTGTCTAATTTTTTGGCAGTTGAATGAGGTTGTTTTGCAATAACTTCTTCAAGATTGATTCAATTGGTTCTGTCAAAGGTGTATAATTGTGTTGAGGGGTATTATTCCTAGGAGGTGGTCTCCTTTGGTTATTTTGGATCGCGTTGGGTAATTGTTGTTGTGGTTGCGTTTATTGTTGTTGTTGTTGTTGGACATGTGTTTGATTGTTCGTTGTGAGAGGTCCTTTGAGCATAATTATGGGACCAGCCCTAAATGCCTTAGCATCCACAACCCCATCATTGGTAACATTTTTGTTTTGAGCCCAAGTCTTGTTCTTGTCATAGGGCATGTTTTGGGTATTTTTATTTTTGTTGAAAACTTTTATCGTGCCTTTGGCAATAAGAGCTTTTTTGATGGCTGCCCCCTTCTCGACCACTTATCTGAAGGAGGTACAACAATGGATTTGTAATTGATGCATGAGCTCTTTGTTTAGGTTTTCTACAAAGATCGACACTAGTTTATTTTCACGGATGTGACAAGGGCATTTACTTGCTATGCCTCTCCACCTTTGAAAGAAAGAGATGAAGGTTTCTCCATCCTCTTGTCTTGTTTGGCACAAGGTGGCAATGTTCACGTCCATCTATATGTTATAGGAAAAGTGTGATATGAACTTGTCTGCAAGTTTAGTCCATGTCCATATCCCTGTGGGGAGATGTGTGAACCATTCAAGATCTTGGCCTGCGAGGCTCCTTGAGAAGAGTCTCATTAATTAGGTGTGATCATAGGCGAGTTTGAGATAAGCAGTATGGAACTCGCGTACATGTTTGACGGGACTCCCCTTTCCCCTATATTTGTTAAAGTTTGGTGTGGTAAAATTTGGGGGAAAAGGAGGCATGTAGATGCTTTTGTCAAATGGATACGAGCATAAGTCCTCCATAGAGTATGGTTTCTTTGTCCCCAAAACTTGTAAGCTTGATAATTGTTAATTTAGTTTGTCCAACTCTTGGGTGAGGGCTTCAACAGGTGTGTTGATGGTGTTTGTGATTGCATGTTGATGCGAGTTACCTATGCTTAATGCCAATGTGTTTTGCGGTCCCAAGTTTGTGACAATTGGGTTGGTGTTTGCGTTGAAAGGGATGTGTGATGAAGATGAGTTTAGGTTTTGATTGGGATTGATGTATTGATAATGGGACGAAGAGTTAGTGCTATGTTGGTTTTGGATGTTATGAGGGTTTGTTTGAAAGATGTGGTTAGTGTTTTGGACATGGTGGGTGTTTTGATGCGAGGCACTAGCATTTTAGCTAACGTTTTGATTGTTTTGGAGAATAGTGTAAGTGGCACCAATGTTTGTATGAGTGTTGGCCCTAACATTGCTATTTTGACCATTTGGGTCTACATATTGTCAATGCATGGTATGGTTATGAGTAGCATTGGCATTCGTGTGGGCATGGGATATGACAATATTGTTTTGATTTTGTGGATCTATGTATTGATAGTTTGAGGTATGGCCGTGTGTAGATTCAAAGTTCGTGTTTTGGCCACTAGGATCAAAATATTGTTGATTCAAGTCATTGTTATGGGTGGGATTGGTGTTCGTGAAAGCATTGTTGTTTTGATTTTGTGGGTCTATGTATTGATGGTTCAAGACATTACCGTGTGTAGACCCAAATTTTGCATTCAAATTTGACATGGTGTTGGTGTTTTGACCATTAGGATCAACATATTGTTGGTTCAAGACATTTGTGTTGTTTTGACCAAGGGGATCTATACTTGGATTACCTAGGTCGTTGTGAGGTCCAAGGTTCAAGTTTGCATTTGATGTGGTGTTTTGTCCCCTAGAAGTCACTATGTGCATCCTTCCTGTCCTTTTATTTTGGTTCATGTTCATCGAGACAAAAGGATTTGGGAAGGTCAATGGTTGGGAAATAACATTCATATTGTTGGTATCAAATGTCGCATGGGATATCATGGAATCTTGTGATGTTTGTCTTGCGGGGATAGTGATAACTTCTTGTGTTGAGTTGGTGTGGCTAGAATAAGGTGTCATTTGTCCTTGGCTTTGAGTGGCATTATGAGATGGTGACCATACAATCATGTTGATATCTACCCCGGGCGGAAACCTAGTACCATTTTGCAAGAGTTTAATGAGGTAACTTTGGGCATTCGTGTGAATCATCTCATCTAAGATGCACAACATCCTAGGGTCTTGGGAAGCTTCTTCAATTTCTTGTTGCATTATTTCTTGGTCTTGTTCTTTCAAAAGGATGTTCTCAAAGGGATTACCCATGTTGGATGAAAACCTCATGGTGTTTGCAGGGTGTTCTAAGGATTCTCCCTTCCTTTTCTTTTGAAACCTTGTCTCGACCATATAAGACCTACTAGTTTATGAGGGACAAAAAAATGATCTTATCCTAAGGATGAGAATGCAATGTTCCTATGCTATGTTTTTTGTATTTTTAGGATAAGGTGACAATGCAAGGAGAGAATGCACTATGCAATTTTCTAAGGGTGCCTAATGATACTAAGGATGAAAATGCAAGCATATATTTTTTTGGGTATTTTCTAAGGTTGAAAATGAGTGTATGCTAATGGGAGTGATCTAAGTGTTTTATGCAAATGGGAATGGAGATAATGTTTTTGGTATTTTCTTGGGATGTTTTGTGAATGCAACTAAGGTGGGGTAATGATCTACAAGAATATGGCCAAGACTATAGTAGAGGCTAATGATTTTAATCTTCACAAAGTTTATCTCTAATAGGATACTATTGTCTACTAATGACTTTCAAAGTACTAATTGGGTTTATCAAGACCTTGGAATTTTGATGCGAGAGAAACAGTTGATTAAAGAAAGCTCGTGAGTATGGGAGTTCACTTTGCAAGGTGGACCTAAACTAATCAAGTGAGTATTAGGCCCACGTTATGACTGATTTGGATGGAAAATGATGCTAAGGTTTTTTGGTCCAATTTTGTACTTAGGAAGTAGTCACACTTCGACAGTTTCTCCTTATGTTTCAACTTAGGAAGATTAATTTTAGAATCCTCTATTGATGTCTAAGGCTGAAATCCTAATGTTCTAAGGTTGCTTAAATGATGCAATAAATATGGGAGTGAAGTCTAATTCTAAATGGGTTTGTGTATGCAACCTAATCCTAAGAAGATGAAATGATTTGCAAACGGATCCTAAAGGGATGAAAAATTAGCAGGTCTGAAGCATCTTTGAGATGGTTGCAATTGAATTTGGTTGAGAGAATAATGTTTCAAAGGTTCCCCTAAGACTTTCAATTTGTTTGCAAGCGCATGCGTTACACAGGCCTATAGAAGTGTCGCAGAACCTGGCAGAGGCATTTCACTATTTCTTATGCATTGCAGGAAACCTCTTATACATTTCACTAAGTTGCAAATACATTGCATAGTCTATGTGGAGTCTAAAGTCAATTTTCTAGGTCTATTTGGCAGTTTGTTGTGTAAATCAAAAAACACATTAGACATGAAAACAATTAGCATTCAATTTTGTGGCTGTGACTCTTTGTTGTTTGACATTTTTGTGACAAGTTTTTGAAGACAAGCACACCCCTAGGCTGGTCAAAGACAATATTTTCTAGATTCCCACTGCAGATAAATCCGAGCCACACTTATTCAAAGTGGATAGGTTAGAAGTTTGGTGGCACTGGCTCCCCCTTACATGGCACTCACTTCTCGGGCACACCAAACTTCAAATTCCTAAAGACCCAAAGATCTCAAGGAATTTTCTATCTCTACTTTGAACTGTGAGAATGTGGGATGGCTTTAGAGGTCTGACCTCTTGCACTAGCAAAAAGAAGGATTTTGGCTACTAGCACAAAAGGTTCGTAGTGAATATCTGGGGACCGGCACATTATGAGCATCCAGGAAGCTACTTAAAGCTTTAACTAACCCTATTAGGAGTATCATATACACAAAGGTACGCCTCCTTTCAAGCTAGCGTCGTACGGTTAGCGCTGATATCGATTTGGACTTGGCTTTCGGCTTATCCTAATTTTGTATAGCAGACTGGATGAAAGTACCACTTGGGGTCGTAAATGAGTTCTCCTTATAGATGTGTCTCAAGAGCAGGCCCACTCTAAAGGGTTACACAAAACAAGACAAGTACACGTTTTTGATCTCCAGGCTCGTACTAAGATGCAAGGAGAGAGCATACACATGCACTTGCTCACACTCGCAAGGGGTTCATTCTTAGTCTTTTTTAAGTGCGGTGTGATTTTATGCAAGTGGGGTGGAGGGATTTTGATTCCCAAGATCACCAATGGTGCGATGGAAGAGCATACACTTCTCCACTTCACAAACAAAAATCACAAAACATGGAAAACAAAATGCAATTTGTTTTTATCTTTTGAATGAGTAAGAATGCAAGTTATTTTTAAACCAAATGAGTCTAATATGCATAATTGTTGTTCTTTTTAACCCAATGCGTGAAAAATGCAAGATTGTTGTTCTTTTTAACCAATGAGTGAAAATATGCAAGGTTGTGGTTCCTTTTAATACCAAATGAGTGTGGTTTATTTTAATCCCAATGGGTGAAATATGCAGGTTGCAACCATATTTGTAGTTGTATTTTAAACCCAAATCAAAATATTTCTAAGTTAACCACACACATACATGAAATAAAATAAAACCTTGCAAAAATAGTTAGTAATTTAAATTAAAGTTCCTTCCAATGCCACAAGCTACTAAACTAGAGATTAATAGAAGAGAATAAACCCTATCTCTACTGTGAAAAAATAGAAAAAACCTGAATGAAAGCAACTTAATTTTTTTTGTTGTTTTACCAAGACTTCACATTCGGTGCAGAAAGACTCACAAGCATCACACAGAGTCGCGCAAGCAGTGCAATAGAGGCGTCACACAGAATGGCGATGACACCACACAAAGAGGCAACTGCATCACATAGAGACACACAGGTGTTGCAGCAGAAGCGTCACACTATCCTGTGCAAGCATCTCATTGTTCTGTGCAAGTGTCACACTATATTTTGCAAATGTCAATTTGATAGAAAAAACCCTAACAGTGAATGAAAAATGTGTTCCAATGATAAATTTTGAACCCTAGGGCTATAAGGTTGTTTTTTGAATGCCATAAAGATAGTAAACTTTTAGGCATAAACAAGATGTACCCAGATGTTTAAACAAGTTAGCAATAAACCCTAGATAGAAACCCTTGAAATATCAAACCCTAATGCCTTGAAAAATTCTCAATAAGTTAACCAATATGAACTAGAGAGTTAATACAACACACAGAGCATCAAAAACAGGTCAGAATCCTGCAAAAACAACTGGGTTAGGCTCATAAAAATAGAATAACAAAGTTTGCCCTAAACACAGTCGTAGGCATCGCAGAATCTTTTGGGTGCATTGCAGACTCCATAGAAGTGTCACGCCGTATGGCTCAAGTGTCACATGAAGTAGTGCAAGCATCGCACTGATTAGCTTATCCGTCGCACAGACCTATAAATTTAAAAAACATAAAATATATGGAATGTATGGCCATTCACGTCAGGTTCACCAATTGTAGTCAAGTAAAAACACTATAAAAGCCCCAGGAAAAAATAATTTCAAACCCTAACCATTCAATGGAGCCCTAAATCAACCTAAAATCAAACAAACTAAGCGTGAAGGCAAGAAACCCTAGGTTAATAGCGCAAATCCTCCATTGTTGCTATCTAAGCTAACTAAGATAATGCACTCAGACTTGCAGGTCTGCAAATAGGATGGAGAGCTCAAGAGTTGACAATGGCACAAGTCAATTTTGTAAGTGGTCAAATTAAAATGAGAGGGTAAGAGTGATTTTATAGAAGAGGAAATGTGAATGGAGGGTTGAGATGAAGAGTTGACTTGGAGCCAAGATCAAGGGCTGAGAATGATTTAGGGTTTCCAGCCACAAGAGGACAAAAGATAATTTTAAATTAGAAGAAATGGTTGTCAAAATTGATAATTAACTCAAGCCACAAAGATCACCTACAAAACCTAAGATTTACCTTCCACAAGAGAAAAAAACAAAGGGAAATTAATTTGCACAATATTGGATGAATTAATGAAATGGATTCATGAATTACATGTGACAACTTGCTTTTATCTTTACAAGTTAAATAAAACTCAAATATGACTTAATAATAACCTAAGACTAAAAATAATCCCTAAGTAAACTTATTAAAGTGTAATTAAATATTTAATTACACCAACATGCCCCCATAAGTGCAACTTAGGGAGAAAGGAAAAGCATGCAACTAATGCAAGAATGGGTCCTGGCTACAAGGCCATGTTAGGTACCCATGAACAACAAGAATTTCTCATAAGGTGGAGAAAAGGAGAAAAACCCATGGGAAAAAACCCTTCTCCAAAAGAGAGAAGAAACAAGTACATGAACATGTGATGGAAGAAGGACTAATACTAATACCCCCAAGAACTGAATCCATCATAAAAGTACAATCATGAATGCCCCCCATAAGAGAGAGCAAAAAGAGAATATGAATCCCCTCCAAGAAGAAGCTCCAGAACTAATGAAGAGATCTTGAAGACAAAATCCAATCCACTGCTTGCAAATAACATTTCTCCCTTTTGGAAGAAATAGATCCACTAGTGAATATAGAAGCCATTCCCACATCTTGGATGAATAGGGAATCCATATCAAAATGTGTGCCTCTGAATACAACTCAAGTGACCTCATACTGAGAAAATATATCTTCTCCAAAATAAAAACTATCTACCCAATTAGAGAAGAAGAACCAGGAGAGGATATAATATGAACTACATCTGGAAACATAGAAGATGAAGGTGGTGATGCAAGGACACCTAAGATAGCATCAAACAAGAGAGATAAACCCTCAAATGTGTCCTCCAAATCAGCAATATGAGACTCCACAAATAGAGATGAAATGTCTGTAAGATACGAACCCCAATGAGGTGGATCAAGAAGACTAATATTGACCTGTTGTACATAATCACTAGAGGCCAATGATGATGCAACACTAAACTCTGAAGTAGCAGTAGGTGATGGTGGAGCAATGATCTCATCAGGAGGAGAAGCGATCGAAGCAAGTATTTCAAAAAGATGATGTGAGAAATGAGGACACATCTCTTTCTCATGTTGATTACTTCCACAATATCTACAATTAGATTTATGCTGATGGTAGAATCCCATATCCGTAGATGATTACAGATCAAAATATGCAAATATATTTATGTTGATAATAGAAGCCTATCAAAGCAAACAAAATCTTTCTAGGAGACAACATGTCCAAAATATCCAACAGAAGCCATAAATCGACAAACTAATTAAAATATACTTGGGGCTAAATCTAAAAAAATTATATAGGTGGCTTTGTAGATCTTGCTAAAACCTTTCCAATGCCTATTCATTTTTAAAAAATGGAGATTCTTTGCACAAGAATGGAGCTTGAAAGCCAAAAAAGATGCCTTGACTTCAAACAGAAATAAATGTCACCAATAAAAAAAATATGGAAAATATACCTACACCAATGGATTGTGCTTAGAACCAGCTTTCCAACACCTATTTGTTTCAAAAATCTGACTTCGTATGCTCAACATATGCCCAATTTACCAAAACTACTCCTTTAGGGTTTGAAGGGCAAAAAAAGCAAGTAAAGGCTAAAAATAGAGACACTGATTGCAATCTATTTTTCTTGAAATATGTGTATTTCTGTAAAAACTAAGAGATACCTAGATAGGGTTTCTGAGTCCTTTTTCTAGAAATATCTCATTTTTGAAAAATGGAGTTTGTATGAGAAAGTTATGCCTGATTTTGTGAAACTGCTCCAAAAAAAACTAAAAAAACTAGTGCTAAAAATAGAGACACGGATTTTGATCTATATTTCTCAAAATTTGTACCATTTCTATAAAAACTAAGAGATACCCAAATAGGGTTTATGAGTCCTCTTTCTAGAAATATCTTATTTTCAAAAAATAGAGTTCAAATGAGAAAGTTATGCTGGATTTCATGAAACTGCTCCAAAATCGCTCTCAGGTTGGATCCCTAAAAAAAGCACTCTTGAAACCTTCACAGATCTGGGTTCCCCAGACCAAAATCAGCCAAACAAAAGACAAATCCACATTTTCTAGCTGCTCTAAATCCACTGGAATACTCCGCTTTACACAAAATACACTCAGCAAACGACTCTTGCTTAAATTTTTGTCCAAATTTGAGAAGACGCTTGCAGATGTACTCTGATACCATGTCGAAGTTGATAATTAACTCAAGCCACAAAGATCACATACAAATCCTAAGATTTACCTTCCACAAGAGAAAAAAACAAAGATAAATTAATTTGCACAATATTGGATGAATTAATGAAATGGATTCATGAATTACATATGACAACTTACTTTTATATTTGCAAGTTAAATAAAACCCTAATATGACTTAATAATAACTTAAAGCTAAAAATAAGCCCTAAGTAAACTTAGTAAATTGTAATTAAATATTTAATTACACCAACAATGGTGAGGTGGGAAGTGATTTAAAATTAACTAAATTGTGTGCATTTATTTAATTTTTTAGAGGAAAGGGTAATGTAAGGTGGTTTTAATTAAATAAGCGGGGACTTATTTAATCAGGGTGAGGTTGATAATTTAAATAAATGGGTATTTATTTAAATTAAAGGGGGAATATGGATGTTATAGTTGTGAATAATTAAATAATAATTAAATTATTTAATTATAGAGGAATTTAGAAGAACACGACTTAAATAATTAAATAAATAAAATTTATTTAATTAGAAGCGTAAGAGAGGAAATGAATTTAATTAAAAAATTAAAAATTATTTAATTAATAGAAAAATATGAAATTGAGCTGAAAAATGTGTGAAAATGTCATTCACAGGACTAGGTCATTTTTAAGTGTCTACAAGTAGCATTGAATATATAGTTTATGCCGCTGCCACATCATTCGAATTGCAAATGTTGAAGTATTAATGATTTAGAGTGAGGTCAATAATCATTTACCTCTAATTACTGCACTAAGAAGGGATCGCGCCATTTCACATATTGAAGAGCAAGTTAATAAATGATAAATTAAAGGGAGTTACCTGTTAACACTAAGTCATTAGTGAAGTTTGTAGGGAAAGACAATATTTTAAGAACTAAAATACCATAAATTGTAAGAATCTAGATGTTTGCCACTGCCACAAATGAAGGTTAGATAGGTCCTTTTGGAATCTTCTTGAGTATCTCACAACGTAATAAAGATTGAGGTCCTATGTTGGGCCAATTTTCTGATGGACTTAAATCTTTCCATATCTTTTGGGATCCCTCTATGTTATCCACTCATCAGGTTAAGAAAGGGCATCATATTTGTTTGAGTTGTGTGGATAAATATTTAATACTTACCTGACCGCCACTTTACCAATTACTAGTTGCATTTCCTTTTCGTAAGGTCGCCTTAATTTAAGAGATCAAGATTGTCTGTTGAAAGAATTAAAGGGAATATCATTGTTTTATCTCTAATAATTTCTATCATGTTTTGGAAGGTTTGTGTGTAGGCCATGCAAATCTTGAGGTGGGTCAACTATTACTCTAGACCTGGCCACACTCTCTTTGGGTAAATTTTAATTTATTAACATTCTATTATGTTTGGCAAAGGGAGATGGAGGTTCTATTAGACTTGCAACATATTGATTGATCTTGCTGGAAGGCATTTGTTGTTTGGAAGGGACAAGTTGATCATGGCATTCCTTAAGAGATATCTTAGAATGGATCTTTGCGGTGAGGGTGGAGAAGAGACTGTAATGGTAATTTACTACAAATCTTGGGTTGCAGAAACTATTGAACGATATGAAAAATATATGCATCAGTCAAAATTTTTGAAGACAATTGTCTCCTTTCCAAAATATCAAATGTGGGTTACGAGGTAGAGGAGAAAAAATAGAAACACAGAGCTACTGCTCTATTAAAATTTCATAGACAATAGACAAAAAATAGAGCATTTTATATTCTAAGTCTGCACAAAAGAGTTCTTTCTATTCTTCAATAATATTAAACACAACATATAAAGAACCTATAGAGGAATAATGATCTCTGCAGTCATGTAGATCTTTACACAAAATAAAAGAAAACAAAATATATGTATTTATGTTTAAACAAAGCTTCAACTCTTCCATACACAAACTAAGAAAAATAGAGTAGCTTCTTCATGCATAATAAAATCAGAGCAAACTAACATTTTTTTTCTTACTCCCTGCACACAACAACAAAGACAACATGATATGTATCAGACTTGACTATATCAAAGTCATTAATTTTGGATCAGAAAAAAATCTGCTATTTTTCTATATGATGGAGAAGAAGGCCATGCTCCTCTAACATCATCCTTGCAGTAGATTAAAGAAGACAAGACAGAGGTAGGGGAAAGCAAAAGAAAGTCAAAAAAGAGTTATGAACATTAAACATGAAGCAGTGAGACCATGCTAGGGAGTAATCAACTACAACAAGTAGTACATAACGGTGGTTGAGATTAAGTTCTCCAACACTCCCCCCTAATCACAACTACTGCCTTCTTTGATACCCAAATGATCTCTTTGAAACACAAAACATTCTTTCCCTAATGCCTTGGTGAAAATATCTACACACTGATCTTTATACCTACAAAAATCCAAAAAGATCTCTCCATTGTTAATCAACTCTCTAATGAAATGATATCTTGTGTCTATATGTTTCTTCTCTTGTGAAAAACTAGATTCTTTAACAATGCTATAGCTTAGTTATTGTCACAATAGATCTTTGTTGCCTGTTCTTGTTCTTGCCTGAGTTCTTTCAACATGCTTCTCATCCAAACTACTCGACATGATGCACCTGTGACTGCTACATACTCTGCTTTAGATGATGAAAGAGTAACAATTGGTTGTTTCTTTGAAGCCCATGAAACTACACCTATTCCAAAATCAAAAACATAACCAGAAGTGCTTTTTCTCTCATCTATGTTTCCTGCACAATCACTATCTATATATCCAATGAGCTTGAACTCATTTGAGATTGAATATTGAATCCCATAATTCTTCGTTCCACTTACATATCTAAGAATTCTCTTCCTTGCTTGCCAATGAGAGTCCTTTGGAGACTCCATGAACCTTGAGATAAGACTAACTGCATACATTATGTTAGGCCTTGTGGCTATTAAATACATGAGGCTGCCAACAAGTATTTTATACAAAGTTGGATCAATGTTGGCTCCTTTATCATCCTTGCTTAATTTCAACCTTGTTACATTTGGTGTTGGGCTTATTTGCAATTTGCCATGTTAAACCTCTTCAAAATATCATTTGCATATTTGGTTTGGGAGATGAATATACCATTTTGATTTTGATTCACCTCAATACTAAGAAAATACTTCATGAGTCCTAAATCAGTCATTTCAAATTCCTTTTTCATAGCTCCTTTGAACAAATCAATTGCTAAATCACCCATAAATATCAAATCATCAGCATACAAGAAAACAATTATGATCTCACCTTGCTCATTCATCTTGGTGTATAATGTAGGTTCATTGTTGCACCTATTGAATCCATTTTGTAAAAGATAGGAATCAATTTTTTTGTACCAAGCTCTTGGGGCTTGCTTGCGTCCATATAATACCCTTTTTAGTTTGTAGACTTTGTCTTCTTGACCCAAAATCTCATACCCAAGTGGCTGCTCCACATACACTTCTTCTTCAAGGTAACCATTCAAAAAAGTTGATTTTACATCCATTTGGTAAAATGGCCACTTGTTTTGAGCTGCTATTGCAAGTATTGTTCTTACAATGTCTAAACAAGCTACTGGAGCAAATGTCTCATTGTAATCAACCCCAGGTTGTTGTGAATATCCTTTTGCCACTAGTCTTGCTTTATGCTTTTACACATCACCATTTGCATTCAACTTAATCTTGTAAACCCACTGCACTCCTATGACATCCTTGCCTTTTGGAAGGCTCACTAACTCCCATGTTTGATACTTTTCTATTGCATCAATTTCATCATCCATTGCATTTACCCATTTTTCATCCTTAATTGCATCTTCATAATGAATTGGATCTTCTACTTGTGAATAAAATGCAAAAAGAGAAATCAGACCTACATTGTTCTCACCTTCATTTTGATCATAAATATCTTTCAAACTTTTTATTTTTTGTCTCCTCAAGCTTACCAATGTAGGATTTGACATATCACTTGAACTTGGACTTGTGGAATGTGGACTTGATGGTTCTGCACCTTGATTTCCACTTGTAGATGGTGCTTGTTGTTCATTTGAAGGAATAGTTACTTGAATGCGTGGGGTTGTCCTTACAATTGATGATGGTATCACTTGAGGACCACTTTGTTGATCATGAATGGGTGTGGAAGGAGTCACATTTCATGGTGTACCTGCTGGTATAAACACTTTTCTATCCTCTTGTGGTAAGTTGGCTGCTATATTCACTATTTTTTCCAAACTTCCATCCCATACTTCATATTTTATAAACTATACATCTCTACTGATTATAACTTTTTTGTTTATTGGATTGTATAGTTTGTATGCTTTAGATTCATCACTATATCTAAAAAAAACACACTTTTCTCCTTTGTTGTTTAATTTTCTTTTTAATTCATCTGGCCCACATGTGCATATGCCACACATCCAAATACTCTCATGTGAGCAACACTATGCTTTCTTCTAGTCCATACTTCTTTCAGAATCATATTCTTCACACTCTTAGTTGGACATCTATTCATAATGTATGTTGCACAAGCTACAACTTCAGCCCAATATTCATTTGACAAATGTTTTACTTTCAATATGCTTCTTGCCATTTCCATGATTGTTCTATTTTTCCTTTCAGCTATCCCATTTTGTTTAGGTGTGTACCTGGTTGTGAATTTCTTGTGAATTCCATGGTCTTTGCAAAACTTAGAAATTCATTTGAGTTGTATTCACCACCTCTATCCGTTCTCAATGCTTTGATATAGTGCCCACTTTGCTTTTTGAACAAGAGTCTTGAATTGATCGAAGAAATCAAACACTTCATTCTTTTGCCTTAGAAAGTAGACCCATGTTTTCCTTGAATAGTCATCAATGAATGTCAAAAAGTAGAATATTCCACCAATTGAAGGTGTTTGCATTAGCCCACATAAATTTGAATGAATAATTTCTAAAGGTGCCTTTGCTCTGATTGACTTGCCGGTTGGGAATGTCTCTCTATGTTGCTTTCCCAAGATGCACCCTTCACACACTCTTTCCAGTTTCTCTATTAATGGAAAACCCTTTACCATACTTTTTATAAGAAGCAAATTTAGACCTCCAAAATTGAGATGACCAAATCTTAGATGCCATAACCAATTTTCATCTTTTATTTCATCTTGAAGGATTGTTTGTGTGACTACTGCAAGTTAAGATTCTTTATCCACTTATGTGTTCATTGTGGGATGTGCTTGAGCATATTCCACATTCAAATTTGGCTTAATCTTTAGGGGAAACATTCTATTGTTTGCCATTTGAACCTTGGCAATGAGCTAGTTACTTGGAAATTTATCTAGAATAGTGCATTCTTTGTTTTTGAAGAAGACTATATACCCCTTTTGAATAAACTATTTGGAATGCTCATTAGATTATGTTTTAGACCATGCATAAAATACACATATGAAATATACTTCTTCTCCCCTTGTTTGGTTATAATGTTGATGTTTCCTTTACCCATAACTGACACTTTGTTGTCATTCCCCAATGTGACATCTGATTTTACATTTTCATCTAAACTTGAAAACATTTCTAAGTTCCCTGTCATGTGATTGCTGCAACCTAAGTCTAAGAACCATACATCCTTTTGATTCTCTTATGCTACATTGCAAGTTATGAACATATTTCCTTGATTTTGGTTTTCTCTTGTAAAGTTTGCATTTTGTCTACTAAAATCATATTGTTTTTTCCTACATTCATTTGAATAATGCCCATATTTCTTACAATAATGACAATGAATTTGAGACTTGTCATACCTTTGACCTTGTGGTTGATTTTGAGATGGGTTTGAGCTTGAGTTTTGGTTGCTACCTCTTCCACTTGAGCTTGATGGGTCGCTTCTTCCACCTCATACAAATTTCTTCCTCTACCTCTAAAATTATATCTACCTCTGCCTCTACCATGGCTGATTGAAACTTGTGACTTGAATGCATGCTCCAATGAGGTGTTTGCTGACCTATTTAGTCTATGTTCATGTGAAATGAGAGATGCATGGAGCTCATCAACTAAAAACTAAGAGATTCTTTGTCTCCTCTATGGCCACAAGTATGGATTCAAACCTTCTGGGTAAACTCCTTAAAATCTTTTCAACAATGCATCTATCTTCAAGTGTCTCACCATGAGATCTAATTTGATTAACTAAACTAATCACTTGTGTGAAGAAAGAGTCTATTGAATCCAAATCCTTCATGAAGTTTGTTTCAAAATCCCTTCTTAACATTTGTAGCTTTGTCATTTTCACCTTTGTCATTCCTTGGTATGCTATTTGGAGGATATCCCATGCTTGTTTGGACTTTGTTGTTGCTGTAATTCTTGGAAAAATTCTCTCATGCACTACTTGAAATATGTAGAAGAGAGATTTTGAGTCCTTCCTATTATCCTTCAATAAATCTTTTTCTCCTTGAGTTAGGGCATTGTATGTTGCTGCATCAGTTGGTTTTGGGTAACCATTCTCCACAAGATCCAATATATCTTGAGAAATGAATAATGCCTTCATTGTGATTGCCCAATAATCATAGTTTTTGTCATTAAACTAAGGAATTTGTGGGTTTGTGAGACTTGTTCTAGATTTAGATGCCATTGTTGGTTGTGATAAACTTTAACTCCTTGATAACCTTTCTTACAAACCTTCAGCTCCAATAACCTTCAGTTTTGATACTAGATGTTGGTTAAGAGGTAGAGGAGAAAAAATAGAAACATAGAGCTACTACTCTATTAAAATTTCATATATAATAGACAAAAAATAGAGCATTTCATATTCTAAGTCTACACAAAAGAGTTCTTTCTATTCTTCAATAATATTAAACGCAACATATAAAGAACCTATAGAGGAATAATGATCTCTGTAGTCATGCAGATCTTTACACAGAATAAAAGAAAACAAAATATATGTATTTCTATTTAAACAAAGCTTCAACTCTTCCATACACAAACTGAGAAAAACATAGCAGCTTCTTCATACATAATAAAAATAGAGCAAACTAACATTTTTTTTCTTATTCCCTGCACACAACAACAAAGACAGTAGGATATGTATTAGACTTGACTACATCAGAGTCATTAATTTTGGATCAAAAAAAATCTGCCTTTTTCTATATGATGGAAAAGAAGGCCATGCTCCTCTAACATCATCCCTGCAGTAGATTAAAGAAGACAAGACAGAGGCAACTGGCAGGGGAAAGAAAACGAAAGTCAAAAAGGAGTTATGAACATTAAACATGAAGCAGTGAGATCATGCTGGGGAGTAATCAGCTACAACAAGTAGTACACAACTGTGGTTGAGATTAAGTTCTCCAACATGAAAAACTAATAAGAAAGATTTCATAAAATAAATAGCAAAGCAAGAGTGAGAAAGATCCAGTCATAATAGATCATGTGATTATATGACATATACAATGATCTTATCAAAAAGATTGAAGATATGCAAGAGAAAATATCTTTTCTTGTTTTCACAAAATTAATGGGTTCAACAGAAGAGTACTGCGATCCATTATAGGAGACCCTGCTTCAATCCACTACTCAGGAGATGGAAGAAGAACTAGGACAAGCGATGGATACATAAAATAAAAAGGAGGTAGAAACTAATCCGCATGGTAGTAAGGTGGAAGAATCGACCATGCATATGGAAGGACTAATGTAGTGGTATGAGTTTATAGACATCCCTGGAGTAGAAGTACACATGATGCATCAACGATAGACTTCAGCCCATAGGAAACACAGAACAAGAGATGTTGGAAAGTAACTGAAGATCTGGCCAAAGTTGTAGATGCATTAGCACTTGATGCATATGAAGAATTTTATCAAATCAAAATAGTGCAGTGGAAGCGGAATGAAGAGATCCCTATTCATTCAAAATAGTTGCCAAGGAAGCTTGCACTTGCTAATTTCAAATTAGGCATTGTAGTTCAGCATGTGTAGCAACTTCAAGTGGTCATGATTGGACGAGAATTAGGAAGATAAATTTGGGATTCAAGTATTCCAACAATGCTTGAAGACAAGTAATCTTTGGGATGAGCAAACTATCATGTCCCCATTTTTAATAATTTAGGAAATATTAATATTTTATGTTCTGTAGATGCACTTTTTATTTTAATTGTAATAGGAGACTTTAATATTAGTTTATTATTAAAGTAAAAGGGTAAAAAGGGAAAAAAGAAAAACCCTAACCCTAATGAACATTGTAATCAAACTCTTTATATAGAGAGTTCACTTCATTATGTAATGATCCAACTTATCAATACAATTTATCTTTGTTGAACAATTTATTTTGCAAACTTCATTTTGGACAAAAGCCCAAGTTGAAGACAATTGATGGGGACAAAAGCCTGGAATTTGATTTGAGGATGGAAACACTGACGGTCATTGTGGATTTGGGACAAAACCCTCATTTCCACATATGAGGTGATCTCACATTATGATCACGTTTATGCTTTATTTAAGTTTCCCAATAAACCCAAAATCTACAAAATCAATCCAAAAGGGACATTAAAGTAGATGACATAACTTCAGGCAACATCTCTACACCATGAGGTACTTGAATAGGGGACTTGCTATCCTCCATCCATGTCAAACATACAAAACTAGCAATATGTTCATGTAAAGTGCAATACATCACAACCACAAGTATGAACAACAAATGCCATATTTTGTACATAAACTTAAAGCCAACCCCAACCAATGTATGAACTTTCATGAATTTGTGTAGGAGGTTGTGTTTTTTGTGAAGAGATAGTAAAACTTGGTGGAGGTGTGCAATTATTGGCTTGGGTAGAGTAGGCTCTCACTAAAAGCATGAGGTAAGTATCGTTTCCAATCATATAATGTAATAAATAGCAACTGACATAAAACAAAAGACACAACTTTACACAAAATCATATAAATAACTTCACACAAAATGATATAATTATATCATTATATCAAGACAGAAATTTCACTTAAAGGTAGTCGAGACAATTTGAATTTCATAGAGAACGAGCCCTTCCTCGATTGGAAAGGAGCCAACTGTAAATTGTTTTTCAACCGCACATTATTCGTCGACAATGAGTGGAGAAAAAGATTGCAACATGTAACGGTGCAAGGACACTTTGATATCTTGACTCTCAACGTGTAATGGCTTCTAAACATGTAAGAGCAGAGATAAATTTAAAATTAATAAGTAAGCAAGATTCAATAGGATACAGAACCGATAAATTCTGAACTTGCTCGACAGTAGTTGAACGTACGTAAATGGTTTCAGCTACTGACTTACTTAGTTACACATAAAGGACTAACGTTATAAATTTAGATCCATACAAACGTCACGGCTACGGTAAATTCTGTAACTTGCTTGACAGTGGTTGAACCTACTTAAATGGTTTCACCGACTGACTTAGTTACACGTAAAGGACTGCGTTATAAATTTAGATCCATACGCTGTCACGGTTAATTCGATCTTTATGTTGCCTGCTGAAATTCTAATTCACTTCATTCTATTCAATGGCAGCTGGACTAATGACCATGAAAAATGAGAATGAGCATGTGAGTCCAACAGGAGAGATTTTCCACACGTCTTCATTTGGCCTGTGCATCCATGTCGTTTTTGAGCTCGACAAACCAGTAAATATCTCTTATTTTAAGAAAGCCATCCGCGAAATCCTTCTCTCTCGAGGCCCGCGGTTCTCCTCTATCGTAGTAAAGCTCTTACTTTTATTTCTAGAAACCATTTTCATGTTTTACCCAAATGAGATAAAAGTAAATTAATCTTTGTTTCGATGTGTTGTTGCAGACTAAGAATGAGAAGGGAGTGCTGCAATGGCAGACAACGGAAGTGAATATGGACGACCATGTATTTGTTGCAGAGTTTCCCGGTGGTCATGCGGTATACGATCAGTTTGTGGAGGATTATATTTCTGATATGCATTTGAGAAAGCTTCCTCTCTCTCGCCCTCTTTGGGAGTTCCACTTCCTTAACTACAAAACTACAAAGGGAGAAGCAACTCTCATTCTGAATTTACATCATATGCTGGGAGACGGTATTTCCCTTATGTCGTTAATGATAGCCTGCTCTACCAAGGCCGATAATCCCACCCTTCCACCAAGCTTTACTCTCACTTCCCAACGGACACAGCCTCCTGCACAACTTAGTGAAAGTTCATATACTGGTTGGCCTGGTTTTCAGTTTATGTTCAGAATATGGCGTCTGCTGTTCACACTTGTGGCTGTAATGTGTTGCACTTTACACGACCTTATTGCTAGTTTTCTACGTTTGGTATGGATGGAGGATAGCAGCTTCCCTATTCGAGGGCCCCCTGGTGTAGAAATGTTGCCTAAAGTTATGGCATCTGCCACTTTTCCGCTAGAAGATGTTCGAAAAATAAAGAATTATGTTGGAGGGGTAAATCCTTGCTCTTACGTAAAGATTTCTAGTAGCCTTGTTTCTACTTGCATTATCATTTCAGCTACGATTTGTAAATTTGACTGTGATTTTGATTTTATTAACAGAGCGTGAATGATGTGATAATGGGTGTGGTATTCTGTGGGTTTCGACGGTATTGCCAGATAGTTCTCCCTGGTCTGGCTCGTTACCAAATATATTGTCTCGTTATGTATTTAGTTTTAGAAAATTTTCGACTTAATCAAAATCTTTGCTTCAACGAATGCAGACCCAACGCAAATGGAGAATTTGAGAGTAACAGCTCTCGCTCTGATGAACTCAAGATCGCAGCCTGGCTTAAAGGTTTCGTAACATTTTTTTTTTCACGATTGACATTGCATTGAACTTTCAAATTTTCAATAGCCTGTGTTTTAATTTTCTCTGTTCTTGAATTGCTTTGCTTGTCAAGTGTTTATTTAAAAAAAAGCCTTCGTCGAATTGTCCTGAAAGAAATTAGTTTTTAATGAAAGAGAAGAAGTGTTGTCTATATATAGATTGGGTTGAGCTTAAACAGCCAAGACTTCTGTGTTTATTGTTCAACTATTTGTATGAGTGATTTGGTGGCCCAAATGTAAACAACTGGTATGTTGTCGTGTTGGCTGTTTATAATTTTTTTGACTCCACAAGATTTCGATGATTCTGTTCAACATTTTCGACTTATTATGATCGACTGATTGAATCATAATTTTTTTGGGTATGGTCGATCTGTCTCAACTAGTCTGTCAAAATTTTGACAGCCGGTACATTTACAACGTACCAGCTATTTAAGCTTTACCGATTTGGTGGTACTATTTTTTCTGTTATTGTTAAATATCATTCATTTCAACAGTCAACAGTCAATTTTGGCTAATAAAAATAGGACACATATTTACCACTTTTTGTTGTGAATGAGGTGTAAAATTGCTATTGACTCTATAACCAGTGGATGATATTTAAGTAGAGTGATTGTCCACCTTAGTTTAAATAGAACTATAAATGATATGAAAATTCAACTGTATTTGAGCCAACCTTTATCAATCATTATAATTATTCCTCAACTTCTTGTTAAATTAAAGAACCCACTTTTGCTGTACATTAAATTATGTAATGATTTATTAAGATTCAATAATATAGTTTCAAGTTTTTAATTGATAAAGATTGATTAGATTTTGACTCCAAATTAGTTAACTAAATTTTGATAAATCATTAACTAAGTAGTTTAGAATTCAAGTCTAACCAATTTTTATCATTGTCCATAAAAATTAACTCATATAAAAGTATACAATCAAATTTTAATAAATTATCACGTAATTTAAAACATTAAAATGTGTTAAATCATATAACTCCTGACCGATGAGAGATATCACTACTACTGACAAAAACAGCAAGTTCTTCAGTGTAAAAGAAGCTAAACAGTTGGTCAGTTGTGATTTCATATTATTAGTCTAAAAATATTGTTATATTTCAAATAATACAACTCAAAAATAAATATATCTCAACAATGACCTCACTGAGGTTGTGGGGTCAAGTTTCAGGGCTTAAATTATACCAGCTCAGCCCAGAAAGTGCTGGCTTTTACTGAATGCCTAGGTATTGACAATTGAGTTTTCGTTTGTTTGATTAAAAAATTGTTACAGAGTCTGGAGGAGATGACAAAATCCAAGACAGAAACTCCATGGGGAAACAGGTGGGGATTTTTACAGTTGCCAGTACCCATGGAAGAGTTTAAGAACCCTTTGGAGTATGTCCTAAGGGCAAAGCGGATGGCAGATAAAAAGAAAATGTCGCTGGCAGTCATTGTAACCAATAAAGTGATAAGCTATATTACACGATTCAGAGGCCCCAAGGTAAGTTCTGCACTTCATCGAGACGTATCTACCTTAAAGCCCTAACGCTGATAGAAAAAGAAATATGAATCATACTTTTTAATTTGTTTTTGGCACAGATTACAGCTAAAGCTCTGTACAATACGTTGGCCAATACTACGCTTACCGTAACGAATATGAATGGCCCTGCAGAGAAGATGTTGTTGGCGGGATACGAAGTTAGAAGTGGGTTTTTTTCTGTTTCAGGTGTTCCTCAGGTGAAGTGATTGTGTATACAACTAAGCTTACTGCAAGTTGATGGACGTTTATTTATTTTGTAACAGAGGTATTAATACATAGGTGTCTTTGTTTATCCAGACTATTCTTGTGACCTGTATGAGCTACGCAGACAATATTAGAATGCAAGTGATCACAACAAAGGGTTACGTGGACGCAAACAAGCTTTCTAAATGCTTTGAGGATGCATTTGTGGAGATCAGAGATGCCTAATATAAGAAAAATTGATGGGCATTTGGTTTTTTCTTTTTATTCATATTTGCACCCACTTTTATATATTTGATTCTTGTTTTGAACTTGTTGTTTTCTTTACTTGGGTCATTTTTTTATGACACAAGATTGACTTGGTTCAATCTCATGGTGTGTGAGATTAAATCCTTTATTTAAACATTCAAATTTTGAATCTCAACTTTCTTGCTCGCTTTTCCTAATGCAATGTGCTGACATAAGCACATGTTTGTGCCACTTATTGTTATGTCTTGGTATTTAAAGACATTCATTTTGTACAATTAATTCATATGTGAATACATAGGGAAAGAACAAGGAGATATTATTCTAGGAAAAACTTAGAGCTTAGAAGGAACACATTGCAATAGAACCATACATGCCATCTATGCATTTGTGAATGATGTCTACAATTGTTTGCTCAAAGTTTTAAAGATAGTCTCTCCAAGGGGTTGGCCAAGGAGAATTTGACAACCTCTTCTAAGATCTTTGTAACCATTGCTTTGATAGATTCAAAACACAGAAGGTGAAGGCAAATAGATCTCTAGATGCATTTTGTCAATTCATTCTTGTGTGGCCAGATTAATTTTTGTGCATCAAAGCAAGGTTGTCAGTTCATTATTACAGCCAAGCTCATTTTCATTCATTAAATCAAGGTCATGGTGTTCGGGTTCAAAGCTAAGGAAGTTATATTTGAACCATAATGAATTTTGAGCTTGTATAAGGATCGAGACATCTTCTAGATTGAGAGCATCAATTTTTGTACTTGTGACAATTGATTCTAGCTTGACATCAACAATTAATTAATTACTGTAATTTCTCCCACCAACATAATTAATTATTTTTTTTGCATAGTTAAAGAAAAAGATAAAATTGTAAATTCTATAGTAAAATCTAGGAGGCAAGCTAGTAAAAGGAAGGTTTTAGAAGAGAAAGACAAGTTAGGAAGTTCCTAGAAGGGGACAAATATTAAATGTTGTCCTAGTAATTTATTGAAAAGTCCTTTATATACTGAGGCGTCTTGTAACAATTTTTTATCAAGCAATAGAAATTGTTTATGTTGGAGCATTGTTTGTATTCACCTCGATCCACCAACATGTTGTTATATGCTTAAAAGTGGCATTACACATTGAGATTCAAGATGTCAAAGTGTTATTGCACCATTCAATGCCGTTTGCAATCTTTTTCTCCACATATTGTTGACAACTAATTTTCAGTTGAAAAACAATGTATAGTTGGCCCCTTTCTAATCAAGGAGGGGTTCCTTCTCTATGAAATTCAAATTGTCAAATTGTCTTGACTATCTATAACCATTGTGTAATGGAGAAATTTGTGTCTTGATATAATTATATATTTTTTGTAAAGTTGGGTCTTATGTTTTATGTTACTTACTATCCATTACACATATTTAAATTATATATTTATTTTTTACTTTATTCATATGGAATGTTTTCTTTTGTATAAAGTTAGGTCTTTTGTCTTATGTCACTCACTAGGGGAGAAGGAGTAGTCGTGCATTACATGGAATTGTATAGGACCTCCATTTTTTTAAGAAATGGGATAAAAACTCTTATTTATCTACAACCAAGGTTTGCAAGTGTGACATAAAACAAAAGACCTAACTTTACACAAAATATATAATTATATCAAGACACAAATTTGAACATTACATAATGATTAAAGGTAGATGAGACAATTTGAATTTCATGGAAAGCGAACCCCTCCTCGATTGGAGAGAAGCCAGCTGTAAATTGTTTTTCGATCGCAAATTACTCGTCGACAATAAGTTGAGAAAAAGATTGCCATGACATGGAACGGTGCAATAGCACTTTGATATCTTGACTCTCAATGTGTAATGGCTTCTAAACATGTAAGAGTAGAGATAAATTCAAAATTAATAAGTGAGCAGGATTCAATACGATATAGTACCGGTAATCTCTGGAACTTGAACGATACTAGTTGAACCTACTTAAATGGTTTCAACTATTGACTTAGTTACACATAAAGGACTAACATTATAAATTTGGATCCATATGTTGTCACAGCTAATTCGATCCTCATAATTAGATCTCATTCTTTTGAACACTTCCTCATTTGGCTTATGCATCCATGTCATTTCTGAGCTCGACAAACCAGTGGACATCTCTTATGCTAAGATAGCTATCGGCAAAATCCTTCTATCTCGAAGCTTGCAGTTCCCCTGTATTGCGGTAAAGCTCTTACTTCTATCTCTAAAAACCATTTTAATGTTTACCCAAAAATAAAAATAAAAAATCAAATTCATCTTTGGTTTGATGCGGGGTTGTAGAATGAGAGGGGAGTGCTGCAATGGTAGACAATGAAAGTGAATATGGATGACCATGTATTTGTTGTAGAGTTTCCTGATATTCCTGATATGTATTTCAGAAAATTTTATCTCTTGTGCCCTCTCTTAGAGTTCCACTTCCTTAACTACAAAATCACAAAGGGAGAAGCCATAGTCATTCTAAATTTTCATCATATGGGAAATGGTACTACCCTGATGTCTTCAGTGATAGCTTGCTCTACCAAGGCAATAATCCCACACCTCCACCAAGCTTTACTGTCTCTTCCGAATAGACATTGCCTCCTGCACAAATTTATGAAAGTTCATACGATGGTTGCATTGCCTTTAAGTTTATGTATAGGATATGGCATCTGCTATTCCGACTTGTCGTAATGTATTTCGCTTTGCACGATCTTATTAATAGTTTTCTACATTTGACATGGATGGAGGATAGCAGGGTCCTTATTTGAGGACCTCCTTGTGTAGATGTTGCTTAAAGTTATGGCATCTACCATCTTGTTGAAAAACCTAGGTTTTAATGATAAACTTTAAGCTCTAGAATCATATAATATTGAAGTACAAATTAGTTACAAAGAAAATAGAGATAACAACATAATAACAAACTAACAAAATAAGCGATCACATTAAAAGACAAGAGGATTTACGTGGTAAAACCCTAGCAATTTGTGAGGGAAACATCCATGAGGCAAAGTATCCGTATTCTTATTGTTCGGAAAAAAATACAATCTTCACGTAGTTGCCATTACAATGATTTGTCATTCAAGGCTACAAAAATATATATAATATCTTCAACATATTCGTCATGTAAGATTTATGGCTTTTTGATGAACCGCCCAAATTTTTCTCTTTAGGAAAAAGTAGATTTTTAAGATAAATTTTTTGCTTTATATGGTTGTCACACAAATTCAACAATCTCCACCTTGACAATAATTTACTTGATACTTTGTTCATGCTCATTCATCACCTTTTCTGCAAGCCAAGAGAAGCCAAACATCACCTCAACTTCTCTAATAGTACTAGTTTTGTAAACATGTCTACACAATTCTCTTATGTATGGACTTTATCAAGAGCTACTCCACCTCCATCAATAGCTTGTCTTACAAAATGATATTTAACTCCAATATGTTTGGTCCTACTATGATAAGCTAGATTTTTAGCCAAATCAATAGCACTCTGACTATCATTAAATACATTTACCTTATCCTGCATTTTCCAAACTCACCCAAAAGACCCTTTAACTAAATTTCCTCTTTGCATGCATGTGAGATAGAAATATATTTTTCCTTAGTAGTGAACAAAGCAACTACTCCTTGAATTTTTGACATCCAACAAACAGGTCCTCCTGCTAGACTAAAGACATAACCTGAAGTAGATCTCCTTTTGTCCAAATCACCCACAAAATCTAAATCAACATATCCACAAATCAAATCACTACAACCATTATAGATAATACAATAATCACTTGTGCCTATGAGATAACGAAGCACCCATTTCACTATTGCCCAATGCTCTTTACCTAGATTTGTCATCTATCTACTAACAACACCAACTGCATGTGAAATATTTGGGCTTGCACATACCATCGCATACATTAAACTTCCTACTGCATTAGCATACAATACACAAGACATATAATCATTTTCTTCTGTATTACTAGGACATAAGCTTGAAGAAAGCTTAAAAAAGAAGCCAAAGGGATATTTATCAGGTTCACATTCTTCATACTGAATCTCATGAGGATCTTCTCCACAACAAACCAAAGCTTATCATGATTCCTATCTCTGTGTATCTCAATGCCCAAAATTTATTTTGTTGCTCCTAGATCCTTCATATCAAACATCCTAGCCAACTAATCCTTTAACCTGCTAATCTCTATCGTGCTTTTACTTGCTACAAGCATATCGTCAACATATAACACCAAGATAATGGATATACCATTTTCCAAACTTTTAAAGTAAACATAACGGTCATACTCACTCCTTGTAAAATTCTGTCTCACCATAAAGGAATCAAACTTCTTGTACCATTACTTGGGTGATTGCTTCAAGCCATACAATGACATTCTAAGTTTACAAACAAATCTTCTTTTGCAAATATCCTCCAAATCTCCTTGTAAAAATGTTATTTTAACATATAGCTGCTCTAACTCCAAATCAAGTAAAACAACTAGTGCTAATACTACCTAAATAGAAACAAGATTAACAAATGGTGAAAAGCTTTCATGTAAATTGATACCTTCCTTTTGAGCATACCCTTTTTCTATCAGTCTTGCTTTGTACCTTTCATTTTTATCATCAACACCTTTCTTCAGTTTGTAGACCCATTTGCAGCCAACAATTTTCCTACCCTAAATGGGAGTTCTACCAAGCCCCATGTTCTATTCTTCTCCAAGGCATCCATTTTTTCTTTCATTTCTATTTTCCATTTAGCACTTTCAATATCATCCATCTCTTCCTGATAACAACTAGGTTCCCCATCATTAGAAATTAAAGAAATAGATAAACTACAATCATCATACCTCTTAGGAGGATTTCTGACCTATGTAGATCTACTTAGATTTGGTTGTGGCATTTCCACATTTTCCTATATATTTTTTGCATCTTCATATTTAGAAGCTCTTCTTCTTCTTATTGCATTTCAACTTCTACTATGTCTAGTTTTATGAGATGAGATTCATCAAATATTACATCTTTGTTGATGATGATTTTGTGGGTAGTAGGATCCCATAGTCTATATCCCTTAACTCTATCACCATAACCAACAAATATATACTTCTTTGATTTGGGGTCCAACTTAGAACACTGGTCTTTAGAAATAAGAGCATTAGCATCACAACTAATTTTTTTTAGATTTGAGTAGTTACAAGAATGACTTATCCATACCTCTTTAGGAATCTTATAGTCTATTGCAATTGATGGTGATGGATTTACTAGATAACATGCTATATTAACTACTTCTACTCACAACTGTTGCTCCAACTTGGCATTACTGAGCATGCTCCTTGCTCTTTCTAGAAGAGTCTTGTTCATGCGTTCAATAACATCATTTTGCTAAGGAGTGTAAACTATAGTTTTATGCCTTTCGATCCTAGCTTCCTTGTAATAATTTTCAAATTGCAAAGATATGAGCTCGCCCCCATTATCTATTCTTAAACACTTGATTGACTTACCAATACTCTTTTCAACCAAAACTTTAAATTGCTTAAATACACTAAACACGTCAGTTTTCTTTTTAAGAATATAGACCCACACCTTTCTAGAGTAATCATCTATAAATGTCACAAAATATGATGATCCTCAAATGAAACTATAAGGGTTGGTCCCCAAACATCTGAATGAATATAATCTAGGATAACCTTACTTGTATGACTACGTATTTTAAACTTCTGTCAGCACTGCTTCCCAAAGACACAATACTTGCAGAAATTCAAATTTAGGGATTTTAAATATGAAAGTAACTTACGGTTTGCCAGTACCTAAATAGCCCTTTCTTATTCATATGGCCCAGTCACTAATGCCATAAATGAGTAAGATACATTTATAAATTTTCAGATACCATTGTTGCTTCACTTATTTCAATACTCCTATGTAACTTGTAAAGGTTCCCAATACTTGTAGCCTTCATTACCACCATAATTCCCTTGGACACTTTCAGTGCTCCACCTTGACATCTAAATTTATAATCTCCAGAATCCAAAACTCCTAAGGAAAATAAATTCTTTTTGAGTTCTAGTACATGTCTTACCTTTGTCAATGTTCTCACAATACCATAAAATAATTTAATGTTAATACTCCCAATCCCAACAGTCTTACAAGAAACATTGTTTCCCATAAGAACAACACTGCCATCAATAGTTTGTGTAGACACCTAAAATTGGCTCCAATTTCAGCATCACTCATTATACCTTATTCTTCCACATTAATTAAATAATTATTAATTAATTAATTAAATTAATTTTCCCACTTCCTAGCATTAATTAAATAACTTACAATTATTTAATTAATCCATACTTTCTTCTAATATTAATTAAATAATTTAAAATTATTTAATTAATTAAATCATGATCCTACATTAATTAAATAAATTAAATATTTATTTAATTAATATCACATCGTCTTCTCGATTCCTTTCCTTTTTTAACTCATGTGTATCTAATTAATTAATTTAATTAGATAATCCTCTTGTCTTCTTTTGATTTGTTTCCTTTTAAATCAAATAAAAATCAAATCCTTTTCCCCTTTCAAATCTTATCTTCTACTTGTTTTATTTCCTCTTTTGTGAACTAAAGCGAAAAATCAAATCCCTTCTTTCTTCGAATGTTAATTAAATAATTTATATTATTTAATTAATTAAATCATATATCCAAAATTAATTAAATAAATTAAATATTTATTTAATTAACAAGATTCTAATAACATCTTAATTTCTTTCCAAAATTGAACTCATGTGTATCTAATTAATTAATTTAATTAGATAATTTACCAATTATCCTCCCATCCTTTTTCAAAGATTTATTTCTTTTTGAGGATTTAAAACTAAAGTCAAATCTCTTTCTATCTTTTGAAATCGTATCTTATCTTGTTTTATTTCCTCTTTGATCAAATAAAACAAAAATCAAATCTCATCTCTAAAATCTTCTTCCCTCCACATCAAAACTCTATAAATATAGCCTCAACCAAGCCATTTGGAGGACACAACAAAGTAAAGTTATGCAACAGGAATCACGAGAAACCAACATATCGATATATCAATCATTCTATCAATCAAAGTGTGCGGATTTGATTGGAGGAGAAGATTTTGTGTATTTGCATTTATCTTTTGTTTTCCTTTGATCAATTTTCACGTATACATTTTGGCATGCCCGCAGCTCTAACCCTCACTTTTTGCAGGTTTACGTGCTTAAATTTGCAAATCTAGCTCGCTTGTTTTGGGTTTTATTAACATTTTGTTGCGGGTTTATGCCATTTTTTGAAAAAAACCCTAGGTTTTAAAGATTTTATCATATCTTTCAAATCGCTGTGAATTTCGCTACAAGATTTTAATAGAAGTTTACTGATAATCTCAAGAAGCTACAACAGAAAAATCACCTCTTTATTATCAGTTTTGAATGAGTTATAACGATTTTAGTTTTTTCATAAATTTGCATTTCGGTATGCAAATCAGTGAATTTTCCAAAAAATTTTACATTTCTGGAAATCTCTTGAAATTTTAATGGGCATCTATTCTTTACAAATTTAATTTTGAGGCCAAATAAGGTACGAAATGATTAGATCTTTTCTGACTGTAGTTTTTTCATAAATCCGCATTTCTAAGCGCAAATCAGGGAAATTTTTTGACTTTTTAATATTTCTAGAAAGGTCTTAGAAAATTAGTAGGGGTCTCTTTTATGAATTTTTACATTTCAGATCAAAAACATTTCAAAATGATCAAATCTATGTCACTATCTGAAAAAAAAAATGTATCTGAAATTGCAATCTTCTGATGAGCTTATCTTTTTATGGCTGCATTTTAACATTATTTTCTATTTTTTCAGGGATTTGGTTTTGTGCTAACACTTTGATTGCAGTTATATCATTAGTCGAAGACTAGAAATTCAAAATACTAACGGTGGTTTTGTAGGGCTTTCATTGATTAAATATCTTTTTCAAATGTTTGTTTGCATACAGATTAACTAGGGGGTTAATTAATCACTGTTTGATGTGCTTTTAAGGATGGTAGGTGTATGCTCTCACCTTGTGCAAACTCAACGATCAGAAGCTAGACCCATCTCTTTTATGTTTTTAATCCCTTAGAGGGCCTACCTCGTGATTTGTGAGAGGGAATGACCCAAGTACTTTTGTTTTGGTCCGCTATATAAATAATTGTTGTTGTGACGAAATTCATCAATCACCTAGTGTGGATGTTCTATACTGACAGAAGTCTCCCTCAGTATCCATGAGATGCTTAAAAACCCTTTCTAAGGGTTGGGAGGCCTCTTAAATGAGTGAACTGCCACATATATAAACACCACTGGATTATCCTCAAACACTAACTAAAAACCACTTGTTGTAGAGGCCAAAAATAGTTTTTGCTTGTTGGTGCAGGAGGTCGGGCCTCTAAAGCTGCCCTACACTTACTATTCATTGTGGAGATAGAAAATCCCTTAGTTCATAAGATCTCCAGATCTTCGAGGTAAGCGATTTGGTGTGCCTGTGTCGTGGTGGGGGAGCCAGTGTCACCAATATCTCTAGTTGTCCACCTTGTCTTAGTATATGGAGTAATCCAAGTAGGGACTCAGCAAGTAGTATCCTCTTTCTAACCTAAGTTGTTCATTCTTACGAGTGTTTTCAGATTTGTTGAGACCAGTGAAAATTTTTTGGGCTAATATAGGCCCTCATTCAAACTTTTACTCTGATTTTGTATCAAAGTCATCCAAAACTTTATGTCTGTTGTGTTTTGTGTGTGTGTTCAAAACAAACATTTTCCACTTCCGATCAGACATCTAGCCATTGTGTTTTTTTGCTTGAAGTGCATCCTTGTCACCATTTGTCATTGTGAATCCTAAGAAGTTCTTTAATCAATCAAATCATCCAATCTATCTATTTCCCACCTAATTCATTTATAATCATTTTACTCATATTCTCATCCTTGAACCTAGTCCAATCTTCATTCGTCAATATGGTTGTGATCCTCAACAAATCTAGGCCAAATGCAAAACCATATATACTCCGAGGTGGTCTAAAATTTGCTCCTAATGATGATAAGGATCTTGTAGATTTTGAGGCATACTTGGAGGAACAAACCAAAATCAAAAGATTTCAATCTATATGTAACTCCATCCCAACACAAGAGCAAAAGATCTTAGCCCAAAAATCACAAACATACCAATTCCATGAGTCACTGTCATCATCATGTTAACCTAGTTCCTCCTTATCAACCAATCTCATGAATATTCCTCTATATCCATCTACTAGTCCTCCATCACCATCCAATAGAATGCCTATCCCAAAGCATCTAGTCCTACATCAACACGACCATCAAACTTCCCAAGGTCTAATCCATCAACCAAAGATTCTTTACAAAATCTAAAAGCAAAAGAAAATCTATGGAGAAATCCAAATCCACTCATCCAATTTCATCCCCATCTAGCACAAGCAATCCTAATCTTACACATAAGCCTACACCCTCTACCATTATTCTTCATCCATTATATTGTGCATCTACCCATATACTAATGAAGGATGTGATCCATTGGTTACAAGAAAGTAATCAACCACCACCCTCATGCCATCAAACTCCTATCCTTGAAACTATCCAAGAACCCTCAAATGTCATGCCTATTTCTCCTATCCCATCTTGTAGTCCAAAAGCTATCCAAGAACCTTCAAATGTTCATGAAGATCCACCTACCATAAGCCCGATTCATTCCCCACTATACATTGAACCTATCAAGGAAACCTCCATGCCTATCCAAACTCAAGAGCTATGTCAAGAGTCAACTCCAAACAAGGATCAACCTTGTTCCTTACCAAATCAAGATCAAAGCCATCAAGAGCTTGTCACTCCTTCCACTCATGGTCCCAATACTATTCATGATCAAGAAACCTCCACCACTCCTATCCATCCTCCACCTAGCCCTATCTATGATCCAACAATATCCACTCTTCATCCACTCCTTCCAACTCCTAATATTCCCATCCTTAATCCCTTCATCCATAAGTTCCTTAATCCCTCCATCCACAAATCTCGTTCCCTTAAATCCCCTAACATTCCTAACTAGGTTCAATGAATGCACACATCGCCTAAACACGAAGCTATCACAAAACCCATGGGATTCAAAAATACAAATTTGGATGCCTCCTCACATAAAGCAAAACGCCTACAAAAGCTTCAAAATTATCATTCCGAAGGGCATCAATACACAAGTCAAAATAAAAAATCCAAAAGGCTACAAATACCCACAGGGTAAGTGCAAGAAGATGGGGGCCCAAAAAGGGGTCTTAAGTGGCCACTTTTTTTCTAAAATCAGGAAATACTGGCCTTGGATGAAAAATTGAGCATAGTTACACTCAAAATTTAAAGATGCAACCAAAACAATGTTCGTAGTGCTCCAAGTCTACTTTCTAAACTACTATTTAAAAAAAAAATAGTATAGATTAAGGGGTTCAAAAGAGGGAACCATAGAAATTGGTGTTGTTTCTGTCAAAAAACATAACATAGCATGTTTTGTGGCTCCCTCAAAAGGTTAACTATTTTTTGGTATTTTTAAAATTGCTTCAATGAGAAATTAGCTAACAGTATGTAGTTTATGCCCAATTTTCTGATAATTTTTTGATGAATATTTGATTTTTTACTAATTTTCAAAGTGGATACATCCTAAAATCAAAATTTTGGTTGTGCTACCCCTATAATTTTTGAAAACTAATTGAAAATCATTTTTTTTAATATGTGTAGAATGGGGTCTAGTTTCTAAAAATGTAATTTTTTTGAAATTTCAATGAACGGTTAATTTACAATGAAAAAAAGACCAAACACTAGTTTTTGCCCAAAAACAGACACACAAACAAAAGAAATTAAAGATGAAAGGCTTAACATTGTCAAAATGTGAAAAAATTACATCGTTAAATAGCTAAGAGAAAGCCTAACATTACCCAGGTGTTTGATTTGTTCGACCATGAAACACGTGCAAATCTAAGGGTTAGCACGAATGAAATTATGTGAAATCCTATAGAATTTACAAAAACACGTCTGTGGACATTGGGAAGGCACTCCAAGCCTTTGGGTTAGAAACCTAAAGCAAATCCCAAGCCTAAGGCTTGGGATTCCCAAATCAAAATATAACATAAGCACATTATAACGCGCTCGTGTTATGTTTTGTTTTGCATTTTTTTCTTTTTTCGCAAAAGTTTGCCTGATGGTTGTCATGTTTGACATAACGCAAGTGCGTTAAAATGTGCTCACATTATGTCTCCCTTGGAATGTTTTATGTTCAAGGTTATTAAGCATGTATGCATGTATGTATGTATGTATGTATGTATGTATGCCTATATGTATGCATGTACATGTATGTATTGATGTATGTATGTATGCCTATATGTATGTATGGATACTTATATGTATGTATGTATGTATGTATGTGTATATGTATGCCTATATGTATGTATGTATGTATAGTGTCGAGGGTAGAGGAGGGTAGAGATGGGGGTGAGGTGGATAGGGGAGGAGAGGGGTGGATAAGGGTTGAGGGTTTAAGGGTCAAGGGTTTAGGGTTTAAGGGTTGAGGGATTAGGGTTTAGGATTGAGGGATTAAGTTTTAAGGTTGAGGGTTGAGGTTTGAGGGTTTAGGGATAAGATTTAGAGTTTAGGGATAAGGGATTAGGGTTTAGGACCTTGAGGTGTTAGGGTTTAGGAACTTGAGGGATTAGGGTTTAGGGTTAAGCCTTTATGGATAGTGTTTAGGGTCGAGGGATTAGGGTTGAGGGTCGAGGGATTAGGGTTAAGGTAGAGTGTTGAGGGTAGAGGGATTAGGGATAGGGTTTAGAGTTGAAGGTTTAGGGTTGAGGGATTAGGGTTTAGGGTTAAGGGCTTAGGGATAAGGGATTAGGGTTTAAGGTATAGTGTCGAGGGTTGAGGGTTTAGGAATAGGGATAGCATTTAGGGTTTAGGGTTGATGGATGTAAGGGTTTAGGGTTTAAGGATAAGGAATTAGGGTTGAGGGTTGAGGGATTAAGGTTTAGGGTTGAGGGATTAAGGTTTAAGGTTGAGGGTTGAGGGTTGAGGGATTAAGGTTTAGGGTTGAGGGATTAAGGTTTAAGGTTGAGGGTTGAGGGTTTAGGGATAGGGTTTAGAGTTTAAGGATAAGGGAATTAGGGTTTAGGACCTTTAGGGATTAGGGTTTAGGGTTGAGGCTTTAGGGGTAACGTTTAGGGTTGAGGTATTAGGGTTAAGGTAGTGTGTTGAGGGTAGAGAGATTAGGGATATGGTTTAGGGTTGAAGGTTTAGGGTTTATGGATAAGGGATTAGGGTTTAAGGTACAGTGTCGAGGCTTGAGGGTTTAGGGATAGGGTTTAGGATTTAAGGTTTAAGGGTTGAGGCTTTAGAGATAAGAGAGAGACCTAGATGGTTAAGGGTTGAGAGATAGGGGAGAGATGGGGTGAGGCAGATAGGGGAGGAAAAGGGTGGATAAGGGTTTCAAGGCTTTAAAGCTTTAGGGTTGAGGGATTAAGGTTTAAGGTATAGTGTTTAGGGTTGAGGGTTTAGGGATAGGGTTTAGGATTTAAGGTTTAAGTGTTGAGGTTTGAGGATTTAGGGATAGGGTTTATGGTTTAGGGATAAGGGATTAGGGTTGAGGGTTGAGGGATTAGGGTACCATAAATTATAATTAGTGATTAAGGTTTATGGTTTAGGGATTAGGGATTAGGGTTTAGGGTTTAGGGATTAGGGTTTAGGGTTTAGGGATGTACAATTAGGGGATACCATAAATAAACTAGAATTTAGGCAGGGTTGGGAAAATTTTGTGAATCATCATGGGTTGGAGATTGGAGATTTTGTTGTGTTCAAGTACATATCCAAGTCATATTTTAAGGTTAAGATATTTCAAAGAACAGGGTGTGTGAAAAATATCAATGCTCTTCAGCTTATGAATACCAACATTGATACAGATAAAAGATGCCCTTCTTCTAACAGAGTATGTAGTTCAAATCAACCAATGGGCAACAAGTTACTGAATGAATTGGTTTCTAATGTGGAAAACAACAATGATGTTGAAGCAATGGACGAAAATCAAAATTGTAAGTCTAATTTAATTTATTTCAACTTTTAAAGCAAGCATTTGAATTGTACCTTTACCAAGAGGATTGGTATAACAAAAACTTATTTTTGTTGCAAGCCATTCTTGGAAGAACCTTCGACATTATGGACCCTCTCATCTAGAAAAGCACATGACAGTGAACTTTGCCCCTTATTTCAAATCAAATAAACCTTTTTATTTAGGGTTGAGGGATTAGGGTTTAGGGTTGAGGTTTAAGGGTTGAGGGTTGAGGCTTTAGGGATGAGGGTTAAGGGATTAGTGTTTAAGGTATAGTGTTGAGGGTAGAGGAGGGTAGAGATGGGGGTGAGGTGGATAGGTGAAGAGAGGGCTGGATAAGGGTTGAGGATTTAAGGGTTGAGGGATTAAGGTTTAGGGTTGAGGGATTAAGGTTTTAAGGTTGGGGTTAAGGGTTGAGGATTTAGGGATAGGGTTTATGACCTTGAGGGATTAGGGTTTAGGGTTGAGTCTTTAGGTCCATAGAGTTTAGGGTTGAGGGATTAGGGTTGACGGTCGAAGGATTAGGGTTAAGGTAGAGTGTTGAGGGTAG
>BSBN01000558.1:600000-752500 GCA_027924645.1 Cunninghamia lanceolata | reverse complement strand
CTTAAAAGGGCTCCTAAAGAAAAGAAAATCTCAACTCCTGGCCTCAAGCCAAAATCCCAGAACACCACAATCCACAAGAATCACAAACCAAATTGCATGGCACTCTTGCCATTCAGGTATCTCCTCCTCAAATGATGATAAGCCCTCAAGGCATAAACACATATTGTGGGAGAGCCCCCAAGGATTGTTCCTCTCCCCTACCCATATAGGTTGAGCATTACCTCCATTGGAGGTGCTCTCACCATAACTCCCAACCCAACATCAAATACAAAACATCACAATGCAAACAAACTTACAATCAATTTCAAACATGGAAAATCATATAAGCAAAGCAAGAAACAAGTTAAGAGGCCTACCTTTAAGACCTTGACAATGGAAGTGGAATTGGTGAAGAGCTCCAAGCCTTCCCAAGCCTTCCAACTTTTAGAATTTCTCCCAACCTTCTCTAACTCCTCCCAAGTAAAAAGAAAATAAAAATTGTAAGAAGTCTCCCAATTGTAAGGAAAAAGACTAGAAGAGAAGAACCCCCACTCCTCTACAAGAGGAGCTATTATAGTCCATCCACTTGGCCTTGAGGGAATGAGAAGGTGACATTTGTCACCATCTCCTCCCTCCTCCAAAACCACATGTAAGAGTGAGAGGGTAAGAGGATGACAAATGTCCTTCTCTCACTCCACCTCCATCTCCACCTCATCCACTTGTGCTTCCACACAAGTGGGAGGGGGACAAATGGTGAGTTGGATTCCCACTCACATCTCAAGAAGACAATGGTCTTGAGTGGTGCTCCCACTCACTTGGGAGTTTGGGAGGACTCTTGGAGACCTCCCTAGTCTTCCTTGGGAATGCTTCCCAAAACTTAGGGATGGGAGATGGGTTCTTCCCAAGGCAAGGCCCATCCCTCATCTTCCCTCTTCCCAAATTCGTCACTTTTACTCAACCATGGTTTAGGGTGACCTAGGGTGAGTCAAAACTAGGGTTAGGTGGTCCAAGTTGACCCTAGACTCATGGTTGACCACCTAGGGTAACTTTTGGGACCCTAGGGTTCATGAAAGGGGTCAAAAATCCACATTTAAATGGCCCAAGAAAGTAATAAAAATACCAAGTGGCATAAATCCAAAATAAAATTTTACAACACTTAATATTAATCATAAATAAGAAAAGAAAGGGTACTAAGGCTAAAAATAATTAAAATTAAACCAAGCACAATAAATGATCATTCAATTACACACGTGATCCTTATCCCTCTTGGGAATGGATCAGCTTAACAGGGAATAACATGGTGTGAATCCTACCTTTGTTTTCCTGTGGCTAGGGAAAGTAAAACCTGCACATCTCGATCAAGTGTCAGTTTTGTCATGAAAAGTGATAGCCGAAGCAGCTGAAATTAACTCCACACAATTGAAATAAACATCAATACATAACTACAAATTAAACTACATTTTCCATCACATGTCAAATAGTTCATATCACATAAACAACTAGAAGCTCATAACAAAATAACATCTAATATAAATCCCATATATTGAACCACAACATATCAACCAATATGACCGAATCAAATCACATGTATCAAATCAGTGAGATAAAACATCAAGTCTGCATAATGAACATAGTCACTAAGGTCTGATAGTGTCATCTACAGAATAGCATAATGATCAAAATATGGGAGGTAAAATAATCGGCCTCACAAAACACACACAAAGAAAAACTATACAAACAACTATACAACATGTACATTATGATACAAATGACTTACATGACCCTACTTACGCTTGAAAGTAATGTTTGAGGAACTGTCCATTGACTGGTAATGAAACATCCTCACTGGTTAGGGTCTTAATTTTGTAGGTACCATCTCCTAGGATCTCTAAAATTTGAAAATGACATAACCAGAGTTTGTCAAATTTTCCATGGTCACCTTTCTTTTCATGTGCTTTGTCCCATGTGAGGACTAAATCTGAAATCCTCAAAGCTTTTATTCTAGCTCTTTTATTAAACCAATGTTTGATAGTTGCTTGATGTTTAGCGAATTGATCAATTGCTTGATCTCTTTTTTCCTCTAGGTGTATGAGTTGAAGTAGTCTAATTTCTTGTTTATTATCTATACCTAGATACTCTTGTGCAAATTGCAATGTGGGGATCTTTAAGTTAACAGGGAGGATAGGATCCACCCCATACACTAATTGGTAGGGAGAGTTTCCTAAGGAAACCTTCATTCTAGTTCTGTCTACCCACAAGGGATACTTCAGCAGGGTATTCCACTCCTTAGGGTTCTTCTCTATCAGTTTCTTTATGATATTCAGTAAGTTTTTATTTGTTGACTCTGCTAAGCCATTTCCTTGGGGATAATAATTTGAAGAGAATTTCAAGATAATTCCATGATCAAAAGCCCAACTAGATAACCTTAGTGATGTAAAAGCAGGTCCATTATCACATACTAAAGCATATGGAACTCCATACCTGGTCATTATGTTGTTCTCCAAGAACTAGATCACATCATCTGCATGGCATGTCTTGTTGCTGACTACTTCAATCCATCTAGTGCAATAATCAGTGATTGTCAAAACATACCTATGGCCTAAGGGTGATGGAGGATTTATTGGTCCTATGAAATCCATACCGCACTGAGCAAATGGGCGCATCTCCATCATTGGATGCAAAGGTTGAGCATCATTTCTTTCTTGGTTAGCAGCAACCTGACAAGTATGACAATATTTAATATGTTCTGCAATATCCTTGAAAATAGTAGGCCAATAATATCCTATCCTCAGGATAGCATGGGCAGTAGCTAAGTGAGATCCATGTGGAATTCCAAACTTATCATGTAACTCATCCAAAACTTTGTCAGCCTCTTTTTTATCTAGGCATCTGAGATATATTCCTTCATAATTTCTCCTGAAAAGAACTCCTTCCTTGATCATGTACTTTTGTGATCTTATTCTCAAGGCTCTCCTCTGTGAAGCTTGCATCTTTGATGGGCATCTCCCAGTGATCAAGATATGTCTAATATCCAAATACCATTCTTTATCTTCCTTAGTATCCACCACACATTGATGAATCATTATGTTGGGATCAATCTTAGAAATCATCTGGCTTAAGGCTTGTTCTCTTACGAGTTTCATGGGTGTTATATCCATGTCATATTCTTGGAGCACCATTATCCATTTTTCTCTCTTTTCACTAGGCTCACTCTGCATTAGGAGCATTTTCACTGCTGCATCTGGTACCACAACAATTATCTTACTTCTTAGGATGTAGTGTCTAAATTTATTGACTACTCCGACTAGAGCAAGAGCTTGTCTTTCAACATCCATGTATCTGAGTTCTACATCCTTGAATGGGCAACTCATGAAAGCTATGGGTTTCTCTTCATTAGCTTCACTCCTCTGTGTCAGTATAGCTGCACATGTGTGTTCTGAGGAAAATGAGTAGATGTAGAAATCCTTTGTGTAATCAGGGCTGATCAGAACAAGTGCATCTAATATAGCTTTCTTGATGTCCTCAAATGTAGCTCGTGCTTTAAGTGTCCATTCAATTTTAGCATCTTTCTTGAGCATTGTATTAAGTGGTCTAACAATTTCTGCAAATCCAGTGCTGAACTTCCTAACAAAGTTTGTTTTACCAAAATATGATTTAAGTTCCTTCTTACTTCCAGGAAGTTGTAGCTTCATGATAGATTCTACCCTAGCAGGGTTAATGGTGATCCCATTTTTTGTTATCATGTGACCTAGTAATTTACCTATGGTCACTCCAAAGATGCACTTCTTTGGATTGAGTGAGATACCATAATGTTCACATTTTTTGAGTACCTTCCTGAGGTCTTCTATATGATCACCCCTTTTCTTTGAAAAAATGGTTAAGTCATCCATGTATATGACTATGCATTTGCCAACTAGGCCTCTAAATGCTATTTCCATTGCACGTTGGAAGGTGGCTCCAACATTGATCAAGCCAAAAGGCATACGTCTATAAGCAAATATACCCCACTTTGTGGTGAATGCATCCTTGAATCTATCTATTTTGTCTACCATCACCTAATTATACCCTGAGAAACCATCTAAGAAGGACATCATTTGGGCTCCATTTACTATTTGTAAGACTTCATCCAGTGAAGGTAAAGGATAGTTATCCTTCTTAGAATCTCTATTTAGATTTCTGAAATCCACACATAAGCGTATATCCCCATTCTTCTTTCTTACTGGGACAAAATTGGCTACCCAAGTTGAGTGCCTCACAGGAAATATAATTTTGGCACTGAGCAACTTCTTAACTTCTTCAAAGATGATGGGTTCTAACAAAGTATTAACAAGTCTTTGCTTTTGTCTAAAGGGCTTAGCATCTGGTTTGAATGGTATAGTGTGAGTGATGATTGAGGTATCATAGGTCTTCAGCTCATCATAGGTCTAGGCGATAACATGGATGTAATCCTTCAATGCTTGAGTTATCCCTGCCTTTTCTTCTTCAATGCAAACTTTACCAATTAAAACATTCTTTACATCTTCATTTTGTCCTATATTGATTGGTGAGTATTCTCCTCCATCAGTTTTTGGGGGGTCTTTATGTTTCAGCATATTGTGTAGATCAAAGGCCTTTTCTAATTATATCATACCTTTGGGAATCTTATTGCTAGGTAGATCCATGATCTCTTCTTCTTCCCATGCATGATCTTCTACATTCCTTTCATCTATGATCTGAGCATCAAATACATCTCTACTTGATATGAAATCTAAAATGTATTGATCATCATCAAATACTTGAAGATTGGTGACATTATCTGGTATCAAGGGCACTGATACCAATTCAACTGAGAATCTCTTTAGACTAGAAATGGACAATGGTTCCAAAGTGCTTGCAGCCTGCTTTAAAGCATCTGCTCTGTGATTCTATTCTCTAGGCACATGGGTGATGTTGAATGCATCAAATTCTTCTATTAAGTCCCACATCCTATGTCTGTAGTTAGACAACTTCTTGTAGTTGCAAGAGTATATTCTTCTCACTTGTCTTACCACTAATTCTGAGTCTCCATAGACATGCAGAATTTTCACTCTTTTCTTGAGGCCAAACAATAACCCATGAATTAAAGCTTCATATTCTGTCACATTGTTGGTGCATGGGAATTGTAGTCTATATGCTGCCAGGTAGGACTTTTCTGCTAGATCAATGAGATCTATACCTACCCCAGCTCCTTGTTTTGACTTTGATCCATCAAACCTAAGGATCCATGGTTTATCGTCTATCAAAGGCTTATCAGGACCTTCTCTTTTCTTTTTAGCTCTGGCAATTGCACCGCCTGATATCCACTTTAACTTTTGTGATTCATTCTTTGTTATTTTTAGTGGGTGATTTGAATTTGATACCCTTCCCTTTTTAACATCAGTGGTATCATCCCTATCAATATCTGTTTGTACTTTAATTTCCTTCTTTTTATCTTTAAGCATGTCTCCACTGTTGGATAACTGATTCTTTGAATAAAGCATCTCTTGCTTATTCAACATATGCAATCATAATGAGCATGTGGTCTCTAAATGTGGTACTTCATGTAGTTTGCACCTTCCATCAATTAAAGAATGATGTGGAGGAATCTCTTGCAACATGAACCTCTGAATCTGTTTTGCTAAAAACTCTTCAAACTTTGTTAAATTACTCCCCTTGTCTTCATTAGATATTTCATAATCTGACTCAATCAAACAGTCAGTTCCTAGGGTAATGTCAATTTCTTGTTTGAAAGTATTCTTAACATACATTAGGATCTCCTCTGAATTGTGAGAGCAACTTTCATCCTGATATGTATCTTCTTCTATACCTGTAGATGACAAACAAGAATCAACATCATTATAACTATCTATATTGCTTACCTCATTCGAGAACAATCCCTTCTCGTTACACATTCACTCTAGATCCATCATATCCAAGCAAGCATCACAAGTTTTCTCTGAATGTGCTTCATCATGTAACCTACACCAACCTTCAATCAAAATATCCTCATTGGATATGTTCAATATTTGGCAATGTTGTATTTCTCTAGATAAGTGTAGATCAAAGATTATATGATCACTCTATTATCTTAATGAACATCCTCACAAATATGTGTATTATACATGAGAATTTCTTCTATCCTGACTGTTTGAGGTCTGATGGTGTAAACCCCTGGTTCACCATCCATGTGCAATATCTCATTGGTCTTTTTGTACTTGGTGATCATGTGTTTCATTTGAGGTTCAACCTCTATTCTTATTTGATTAGGAATCCCCTTCCAAGGTAACCACATGTGGCTAAAATCTATAGACATGTAACCATTAAGGGTCTTTGATAAATCCCTACTAAGCAGCATTCCATAAGTGTCAGTATATCCACCACTTAGATGTTAATGTAATATTGAATCCTTGGATCTGACGCTAACTGCATGTGGATATCTATTAACTCTCCCACTACACTTACTTCAGATTTGTCTAGCTTTGTCACCTTCTTGAGTGATTTAGCTAGATGTAACCCTAAGGCATTGTAGATAGACAGTGGCATCACATTGGTGGATGCACCTGAATCTACTAAGTAATTGTGTAAATTATTACCAAACATCCTCAATGTGAGTAGGAATGGAGGTGACTCAACTTTATCTTTATAAAGGGTCATGTGTGAAGTGTCAGCATCTTGAATAGTAGTCGATGCCTTGTGTTTAACATTTCTCTCTTTAGTTCCATGATCTTTATTCAAAACCTGACTAGGATTATACACACGATTATCATATTTTGGTATAGGCTCATCTAAAGACCTTATGAAAGCTTTTTTGATGGTTGGAGTTTTAAGCAGTTCTGACAATGATAGGCTAATTTTGACTCTTTTCATCTCCTCTGCTAAATATGTGACTAACTTATCAGACTCAGGAGATTGATTACTAGTCTATAGCACTATATTTTGAGGTGCAAAATACTAAGCATTAACCTTGGGAGGACCTGAATTATTGTTGGCTTTTGGATCTAGGTGTTGAAATTATTAGGAGGTAAAGATGTGGTTAAAGGACTAGGGGATCTATTAGGATTACTCCTGAGGTTGTAGTTGTGTCTACGTTGATATTGCTGCTGATAAACATGAATTTCCTCATGTTCCATTACTGGTTCATTTTCATCCTCGAAAGGAAACACGTAGTCTATTTCAAATGCCATGGCAGACTCTTCACATGCTAGTGTATAGTTCTCATGGGCCAAGGCTATTTAGTGATGAGGTTGATTTACATAACTTTCTAGTACAAGGGCAGAGTCATATCCATAGGGAACAATCTCATTTCCTTCAATGAAAGCAGGGTCACTTGTGGTATTGAACGCTTTAGCCTAAAAGATAGTGGCTGTTATTTTGAACTAAGGACAATCTAGTTCAACATGGGCATTGGTGTTGTGTATTCTACACCAATTTGTAAGAGCTACTTCTGCCAGATTAACCCTAGTAGTTTGTTTTGGTTCACTAGGAGGTTGATTATCTAAGGTTGATGGCAATGAACCGTTATTTGGCCTAGTATTCCATACTCTAGGCTACCTAGGTGCATTATTGTTATTTCCATTGTTACTATTATAGTTCCTATCATTATTGTATCTTTTGTCAAGATATCTTGATCTTTCATTATTATATCCTCTATTTTGGTTTGGCTAAGAATGAAAGTTCTGACCCCTCAGGTGTGTAATTTATGTAGTCAATTTCCTCAGTTGTGCAGATATCTCTTTGATGTCTTCCTTTTCTTCTTGAAATTTGGCTACTACATTTTCTGATTGAGGTTTAAAGAAAGGAGAACCATTGTTGTTGTTTTGTCCTACATTCTGAGATGTTTGAGCATGTCTTGGATATTGTCCTATCTGACCATTTCCATTTGGAGGAGGCATGATACTAAGGGGAGGTACCTGTAATAGACCAAGCATTATAGTAGGAGGCATCATGACTCCATTGGTCTGTTGCTGAGCAAGATATGTAGGATATGTAGGGTATGTAGGGTATGCTATGTTAGGTGTTGTAGCAAGAATTAGTTGTTGGTTAACTTATATTGCTTCCTCAAAAGGTTGTGTCAGGGATGTGACACCAAGATGTGTTCTCCTTATGAACATAGAGGTCAGGGGATCTAAGGATGAGTAGTATATATTTCTAGCTACCTCATCAGCTACATTATATGGAGCTACTAGCTTAGATTACATCTTTTGGAATCTAGCATTGAAGTTTGAAATAGGTTCCCCTTCAAATCTTTTAATTGTGGCAAAGAGGTGATAAGTCATGGAAGGATCTATAGGTATTTTAAATCTATCTTTAAAGGCTTTCTCCAAGGCATTCCATGAACCAATCAAAGCTTGAGCAAGGCTAATATACCAATTGTATGCTTCCTCTCCCAAGGAATATGGAAATAGTCTGCATACCACATCTTGATTCTCAATCCTTGCCCTAAAGTAGGCTTCCTTAAATGTCCAAATATGATCATCTGCATCCTAATATGGATGATATTTAGGGAAAATCTTATCAGGATTCTTAGGTAAAGGATGATATGCAGTGAAAATCGAAGGTGACTCACTAGCAAAGAAAGACATTGTGACTAGTGCTTGCTGCACTTGAGGTGTAGTTGGTGATCCCGGAGGTGTTGGAAATATAGTTGGAGATATTGGAGGTGTCATAGTCTATCTTGATGAAGATGCAGATGCACCTAAGTTAGGAGTATGATGAATATCTATGGTACGAGGTCTTAGTCCATGAATAGGCAATTCTTCTAAGAGTCCAATGGATCTGGACCTGGTATTAGGCCTGTGAGCCAGGATTCTAACAACTTATGACAAGATATAGATATTTGACTGAATCTTTACCAAGAACAGGAGAACTAACCAAGCAAAAGTGATATTTTTAGTCTAGACTCAGCAATGACTAGATATTTATGCAATATTTGCATCCAACATGCAAAGATGAGCAAATATTGATCTTCTGGACACACATATCAAGATATCTAGTTATACAAGAAAATCACTACAAGAAATTTGCAAGAACAACTTGAACAATGACTCAACCTTCAAAGCTTTTGAAGATTTGGCTGCAAAGCCTAAAGTATTTACGCTTAATTCTGAAATATTTATGATAAACAAACTTGAAACAACACGAGACAAGAAAATCTTTGCACAAATGTTCAAAGCATAAACAATTCTGGTGAGCTTTGAGTAGATTACCTTGTGCAGATGTAGGAATTATGTGTATGTGACTGATTCACTTATTAGAAGAGAGAGAAGGCCCTCCTTCTAGCACCAATTTATGTTGATGATGATTGTTAGTCATAACCACATGCATAAAAGTTTACACAACAAACCTTTACTATCTTGAAAAGTACGATCAATTTGGGACAAACTAATGACTCCAAGTCTCTGTTGATCAGGTCATGACCGTCTGATGTTACTTAGAGGTTGATGTGATATGTTGTTTTCCATTCAAAGGGCCTTACATTATTCTACTAACATGAACTGATATCTACACATTTGATTTTACACCTACTTCCTGTAAATCTCTTCACAAACAAAGGTTAATCCTTCTATATTCTACAGATGATGACGATCTTTGATAAGTTTGATCAATTCTTCTAATCATCTACTATAATTGATTATTTTCACTTCTGCACTATGAATTTGTTCAAATGATGTGCCTATAAGCTAATATTTGCATGATTACTATTGTTATTTATATGCATTTGCATGATATTTTCAATTATGCATGCAGATTAGTTCAACTATGCTATTGATGTTTAGTTCCCTTCGAGATGTTAGCATATTTATGTATTTTGGCTTAAGATTGTATGTATATTTTCAATTATGAAGATGATTCTAATGAAATTTAAGAAAATAAACTCAAAAATTCTAAATTTATTGACTTTAAATGAGTCTTTGACAGTTGATCCATATGCAACATTTAATATTTCACAAAACAGAGATGAAATCAAACCGTGTGTTTCCAGGCCATTCCACAACTTCACACAGCTGATGCTAATCTTCTAGGATAAAGAATGATAGCAATATCCACAAATTGACATGCACTCCAAGGGACACAGCACATCACAATGAAATATCTAGATGACATTCACAAGATTACTTAGAATTTACAATGATCTGTAATTTGATCTCTATTTCATTAGTATTCAAAAGCATGCACATTTACACTCTGTCTTAAGAAAGTATCATGACATTCAATAATCCTATCTCAATTAAGTCTCTAATAATGATACAATGTGCACTCCATCTCCTTTTATAGGATAAAGAGAGAAGGCGGTTACAAGTGATCCAATGATCAAGATTTGTCTATCTAAATCAACGGTTCATATCTCCTTTGACTGGGTCAACATATGTCAACGTGGCACAAGTTGCCAATTGACAACCATTTGGTAGAATTTGATCACTTCTTGTCTTGTTATGCATATGACTTTGTCATCATGCATCTTTACTCACTCTTCATTTTCCTCTTCATCTTCTTCATCAACTTCTTCATTTGCATCTTCTTCTTCTTCATCTTCTTCATCATCATCATCATCATCATCATCATCATCATCATGAGGATCACTTCTTATATGTATTTTGATCATCCCCCTAATGGATTCATATGTTTGTACTATTCTCTCAACTTCTACCCCATCCTGATTTTGAGCTTTTGATACAACATGTCTTTGGGAATGAAATAGTGTTTGTAGAGTAGTCCATTTGCTCTTGCTGCTATTTAACATCACATTGTATGCCTCGACCTTTACCTTCATCCTCATAGCCTTATTGATTACATCCTCTGTCAAATGATGAAGAGGGTCATAAGTTTCCTTCTTGAAACTATTGTGGAAAGCTTGGACTGCAAAATCAGTATCTTGATTCTCTATTTTTCCTTCCACATTGCCCTCCAAAGCCTCCAAGATATTTATCTCATTTGCCATAAGGTGGTACAACTTAACACTGATATCCCTAAGTTTGATATTGCATTTCTTTAGGATATCACTTTCAAACTTGGTATCCTCATACCATGTGCTCAACAATTGTGCAGTATTGTTATCAAGTACCTTACTATCTATTAGCACTTTCAAGTCTATGCATCTCATCTTAGTCAGAGCATCCAGATGTTTCTCCAATTCGAAGAATCTTTGTCCAACCTTATTTTGTAATTTATCTACTTTTCTATTTAATGTACCAAGTAAATTCCAATTTTTGAGGGAAGTTTTTATCACTTTCTCAGCTTTAGAAATAAAAAGAATTGTATGGGTAAAATAGTGATCAACCAAATGAATTAAAGATGACCCAAACATCAACAGAATAGAGAAACAAGAAGGATTCAATAAATGAAGCAATGAACAAACACAGTGCAAACCTCTCCTATTTTGAAACTTCTGTTGTTCACCTATCACAAATCGTCCTTTTGCAGATGAGATGAGCCCTCAGAGAGTGCAATCTTTTTAGCTATTTGTAGGAAGTCGACGGTGAATGGCTATGGTGATATGCAATGAAGATGAGCTCCAATGCAAGAATGTGATCTCAAGCTTGTGGATGACAAAAGGGTGCCAAAGGCGCGCTGGTGATATTTCTGCAGAGTAACGATGTCAAAAGCCTGGATGAATAGAATGGAAGAATGAGGTTTCATTTATAGACTTAGAAGAATGGGAATCGACGATTGAGAGGAGATATGAAGATCAACGGCTGAGTATGGTTGAGGAATGTGCAACCAGTAGAAATGTGACAAGTGTCCCAGCTCCATCATGAAAGAGGGGATGTGACAAAATTGATTGGAGAGTTAACTCCATTGACTGATCAGTTAACATACTTGATTGATCAGTTAGAAGAATAAATCGTGGAACTGACTGAATTGATTGAGGATTTGACTCAATTGATAGGTTAGTTAACACTTTTGATTGATTAGTTAACTAACCTCTGATTTGAGAAGAAATAGGCCATGTGGGTGAGGGAAAATAAGGTAATTAAATATTAAATATATTTAATTACATGTGCAACCTGATGAGGTGGACAAGGTGAGGTGGAAAAGGTGAGGTGTAAAGGTGATGTGGATTTTTGACTTTAGAACTTAGGATAGAGGAATTTGGATTAATTAAATAATTTATGATTATTTAATTAGGTAGGACATTTAGAAGAATTCTAATTAAATAAATTGAATTTATTTAATTATGGAACAGTGAATCGATTAAATAAATTTAGAATATTTATTTAATTAATAGAAGAAAGAAATAAATATTTAGAATATTTATTTAATTAATAGAAGAATGGAATAAATATTTAGAATATTTATTTAGGATGAATCATGTCATTTTTAGGTGTATACATTTTGCCCCTCTTTGATGCAATGCAATTTATAGCGTTGCTTCAAAGAATTTGATAGTCCGAATGATGATACATGCCCCAGTTTGCCCCTGGTACAGGTTCAATGACAATAGGATGCCCCCTCGGGAGATTGGACAGGAAAAGGGTGAAAGAAACGGAGACGGACAATCTCACGAAGATGAAGGGGTTAGGATAGGTTGGAGGAAAAGGGACACGGTCAGGGATGAGGGAAGAAAACGGGCAGAAAAACAGGCACGGGAAGTAGTCACAGTCATCACCTAGCCAGAATTAGGGTTTGGAGGTTATAAATAGGAGCTGGGTCCACAAGAATAGTCATTTGTACACTTGTTTACTCTGGATTGGATTGAGAGAGCCTAGAGCAAACTTGGAACAACATGGCAGCCAGAGCAGCAGACATTCCACGCGAGGAGCATCGATTTGAGCGAGTCCGTCGATTCAGGCGGCCAGCAGAGGCAGGACCCCCAGTATGTGCTTCGAAAAATTTCTCCTAGGGTCGACTTTAGGTGTCATAAACGCACATAGAAAATAGGTCGAATGCATGCGCCGAAACCCAAAATGGCGCATATGCTTCGCGAAGCGGTGCTTTTGTCGTTGCGTGGCGCATATGCCAGTTTTGGCAGCGCATACATGAAAGCTGTGCATCTATGCAATGTAGCTGCGCTTATGTAATTTGGCGGCGCATGTGTATTTAAGCCGCGCATATGTGGAAAGTAGCGGTGCACCTGTTAATGCCGCGCATATGTTGATTGTAGCGGTGCTTTCATAATATGGCGGCGCATGTGCCGAATGTTGCGGCGCATCTGCTGGATCTGCGCATATGTCCACTGTGGCGGCGCATTTGTGTGAGGCCGTGCATATGCTGATTTTAGCGGCGCATATACCAAAAAATGGTGCTTTTACCACCTGTAGTGGCGCATTTACTGTGGATAGCAAAGGACTTAGCCAAATTGACTCGATTAGCGTCCTGTTTGACGTGGTAATCGATGAGCTATCTCTGAGATTGCAGAAATCTAGTCAAGAGATGTAGTGTGCTATTTTGATCAATTTGAAATGCTAAGTTTAGTTGATATAGTTCAGTAGGTATGTTGAGTATGGTATATGTCGCTTGAGACTGACACTTGGCCTTGCTTGCTTGCAGGAGGAGATTCAGGACACACTGCAGTTGAGGAAGACATTCCCCATGCCCCTATTGCAGCGATATATGCTGACAGAGACTGACAGAGTGGCGCTTGGTGCCATGGGTTTGGATTACGTATGCTTCATGCCCGAGGTGCGGGCGAACCATGGACTGCTGACAGCTGCCGTGGAGAGATTCCACAGTGAGGACGGGACCTTCCACTTTCTGATGGGAGAGATGACAGTGACCTTGGAGGACGTCTACCGGATACTGCACTTGCCTGTGGTAGGTGAGTTAGTAGAGTATGATGCACAGTGGGACGTGGGACTTGCCGAGTGCCAGCGAGTGTTTGATGATCCTGAGCTAGCTGGACAGGTTATCCCGTGGCAGGATATATACGACTACTATGACTACTTCCCTGGGATTGTGGCAAGACTGATCGGGGGTGTTGTATGCCTGGACAGGAGATCGCATGGGTTCCCCATTGGATGGGGCAGGATCATGGAGTGGATGCTGACTGAGGGCACCTGATATGCATGGGGAGTCTACGTACTGGCCCACTTATACCATGATATGCATCAGGTGGTGTACCACCGCAACATGAGTCTATCGGCTGGGGTGTTGCTGTTACAGTTCTGGCTGTGGGAGCACATAGCGGTGACTAGGCTGATATGTGTCTTCGCGAGGCAGCGAGGGGAGCCATACAGTTATGGCTATGTAGGAGTGATTTCCCAGCACAGGCTGGGGAAGCTAGAGTATTGGAGACACACCTTGGACGGAGTGGATGTGGTCGTCTGGCGACCATATCTGGATTGTGAGCCTTGGGACGACGAGGGAGACGAGCTGCCATACTACTTTCAGTCCAGGTGGCTGATAGGCCAGACATGACATATACTGGAGAGGCAGATGGTGGGTCGAGTGTTGAGACAGTTTGGCAAGAGGTAGGGTATGCCACAGGGGCAGGCTATGTTCGCACAGACGCATGCAGAGAGGGTCCGATGGGGGCCGATGGCTTTGTATGAGGAGGCTTTGGCAGAGTTCCAGCAGGCGCCGTATGTGGCATGGGACATGAGGAGAGAGATAGCAGATGCGGGGGTGACACATGAGTACGAGGATTGGATCACTGCACATCCTTTCCTGAGATATTCAGGACCCGGCATGCTGGTGCCTCGTATTGACGAGGCGGATTCAAAGGAGGGAGGGGTTGGCCCAAGGCGGAGGGGAGTTAGAGGAGGACGAGGACGACGGGGTGGTAGAGCTGGGGAGAGGCTGAGATAGCGGAGGAGGATAGGTCAGGCTGAGTAGGCAGTGCCAGGGCAGGTAGAGGCACAGCAGCAGATACCTCAGCAGGGACAGATGCCACCACCCTAGCAGGTACCACAGCAGCAGGTGCCCCAGCCACAGGGGCCAGGACAGGTAGAGGTAGCACAGGGGCCAATACAGGGAGAGGTTCATGAGAGGACTATAGCCAGCCTAAGGGGACAGGTGTGAGAGCTGCAGGCACAGCTGTGGAGGGTAGAGCGGAGGTGAGATATAGACGCAGTGGTGATCACTAGGTTGACTCGCGAGAGAGACATGGCAGACGCACGGGTTCGTATGATCCGTGTAGAGCGAGACTCTGCTATGGCCGCTATGGGGACAGATGCAGCGAGTTCATTTTTGGTTGGGCAGGTGCAGCAGGCACAGGCACAGGTTGGCCAGTTGCAGACGCAGTTGGCATAGGCACAGACAGATCTAGCCAGAGCATAGTCCCAGGCTCAGTATTACCGAGGGTTATACCATGGTGCCGTGGCATCGAGCCAGAGGGCAGGGAGCTTCAGGAGTCAGTCTGGGGCGACTCACAGAGCAGGTCCATCACAGTCAGGGGCCTTCGTGATGGGTCCTTAGTAGTCAGGAGCTGGCAGTGGTGGCCCACAGCAGTAGGGATAGACACAGATAGGATTTTGTACATTTTGGGACATGTATCACCATCCATTTGGATGCATATTGTATATGACACTTTTATTCCAGAGATAGATGATGATTTTGTACATTTGGACCTCTTTTATATGATAGTATATATGATGATGCAGCTTTGTGTATCTATTGCATGTGCTATGCGATGAAGATTTACTTCTATTGTATGATGTGATGTATGTGCATAGTTAGATGGTCTATCTGATGCTATATGCGATGCTTTGTGATATGCTGCTATATGATGTCTATGTGATTTAATGTTTTCAAATGAATGCAAAATGTAATATGATTTCTATGTTAGAGGCAACTTTGTTATGGGAGGTGTATATGTTCTAATGTAAATGTATGCATATGTGTTATGATTTCTATGTGATGATGCAACTGTGTTATGGGACGTCTATATGATCTAATGCAAATGTATGCGTATGTGTTATGATTTCTATGTGATGATGCAACTGTGTTATGGGACGTCTATATGATCTAATACAAATGTATGCGTATGTGATATGAGTTTGATGTGATTATCTGTGCTTTAAGATGTGATGTGATGCAAATGTATTGGTGACCTAATGCATTGGATGGTGTATTCTACGAACCAAAGCATGTGCATGTGATGCAAAGGAAAATGCAACAGAAGCTTACAAATGGGAAGGAGGAGTCATTAACACAACCCACATGTTAAAATCCTTATCATCATCATCATATTTCTTGCTAACATAGACAGCATCATCATATTTCGAAGAGGCATGAAATATCCTCTTGCTAACTACTGTTCACTTCCTTATCGCCTTTCGCCTTTCGCCTGTCAGCAGCATCATGATATTCAGCAAGCGCAAACATCCTCCTGATGTTCACTGTTCATCTAGCGCCAAACTCTATCTTCATCATCATGATGTTCGACATCATCTTCGTCAGCAGGATATAAAATATCCGGTTCCTCCCATATATCCTGATGATGACCTTTCCGGTCCTTAGCCAAAAAGTGAACTTTCACTCCTGCATGCGATAGCGACATGCGGACGATGGATACACCCGAAAGATGATCCTGACGATGATATACACACTGAGTATATATCCAACCTATATCATCTTGATGCACTTGAAACATACAGTCTTCGTCAGCTTCATAACCCGATCCGGATAGCGATATACTCACAGATGTCGATGCGATTCACTCTGTCTGGAAAAGCACATGCAGATCCCTGTATATCCGTCAGCTGCATGCAAACTCACAGAACCGTACAATTTCACAAAGAAAACATGATGATCGGGCCGGATCAGCTTCAGATCAAAACTTAACAGTTTATCTTCCTAAATCCTAGCACATGAGGATGCTAGGTTGATTCATAGCATGCTACCAATCGATCTCCCACACAATGAAATGCATAAACAGAAAACTAAAATACAACCTAAACTAACATGCATGACCATTCCACCGATTCACAGAATCAACTGGTGGAAGGGTTGAAAGAATCCATTAACCTGTAATTAGAACAAAAATCAAAACATAAACAGCTGATAAACCAGATAATGCAATTGATGAGATCTTATTTAGATGAAACACAAATGTCCTGTTTCTACAACAATGTTTCACAATGTCTGGACTGATCTCTGGATTTCACTCAATCACTAGTACAACATAACATAACTACTACTCTCTTCTCTATGATCTCAAACCCTAACTGATCTGAGTTATTTATAGCAATACCCTACGAGTACTACCAACTCGATTCCCAGCAGCTGGGAGCTTCCAAGCGGCTGGGAGAGGACAGCTCATACTACCTGATAACGAACTCTAACTACCTACACACTCTCCTAGGCTGATCTAATACATATGCATTGGTCCAATGGACCTTATTACATTATGAAGTCAAACATGCTAAAAATAGACTAATGTCCTGTCATGCGGACAATGAACCTATATCCTGTCTTGTAGGGGTGCTCCTGCACCATACTCCCCAGAAGAAGAAATCTCAAGTCCACTTGAGATGAGAGTATGAAGATCTGCACCATGTTTCTGGATCTGCTCTTCAGTCATCCATACTGCTTCAAAATTAGGTTTTCCCTTCCAAGAGACTAGATACTCCAAGTACTGTTTGTTCTGGGTCTGTTTGACCACTCTGGTGTCCAAAACCTTCTGCAACTGTGGAGGATCATGCTTGGGAATGTTATCATGGACTATATCCTGTAGGAGATCCTGATCTGCATCTGGATAAGACTTGTATGGAGTTAAATCACATACATTGAATATAGGGGACAAACCAAGATCAGGGGGGAGTTGTATCTCATAAGCATTCTGTCCATGCTTGTGCAAGATTTGACATGGTCCAACTTTTCTCTGCATGAGTTTAGTATATTTTCCCTTAGGAAGTCTGTCCTTCTTCAAATGAACCCATACCAAATCTCCAACATCAAACTGAACATCCTTCTTCTTTTTATCAGCATATTCCTTATACTTCAAGGTGGTTTGTTGTATTTGGGTCTTGACTTGATCATGAACCTCTTTGATGGCTTCTGCAAAAGCTTCTCCTTCTGCACTAATAGGGTCTACTGTAGGTAGATCTCTCAATTCCAAAATTCCTCTTGGATGCATACCATAAACTATCTGGTTGACTGTTAGAACTCTCCTGCTCAAAGCATCTGCAACTTTATTCTTGACTCCTTTCTTATGCTTCAACGTAAAAGTAAACGCTTGTAAGGTTTCTACCCATTTCATGTGTCTGTGGTTCAGCTTTTCCTGGCTGTTTATGAAACTCAGAGCCTGGTTATCTGTGAATACTATGAATTCCTTTGGCATCAAGTAATGCCTCCATTTCTTGAGTGACTGGACTAAAGCATACATTTCCAAATCATATGAGGAATACCTCTTTTTAGCATCATTGAGCTTCTCACTGAAAAATGCAATAGGTCTACCTTCTTGGCTGAGTACTGCTCCAATGGCCATGTGACTGGCATCACATTCCACCTAAAAGATTTTGTTAAAGTCTGGAAGTGCAAGGACTGGCTGCTGTGCCACCTTCTTCTTCAATGTTTCAAAAGAATCATCTGCTCTTTGAGTCCAAACAAATCTGCACTTCTGTCCTCCTTTGATGGTATCAAGCATGGGTGCACAAATATGACTAAACCCTCTTATAAACTTCCTGTAGAAGGTTGCTAACCCATGGAAACTTCTGACATCATTCATAGTCTTTGGGGTTGGCCAAGACAATATGGCACTTACCTTCTCCTTATCCATGTGTAACTTTCCTTGTGAAATGACAAAACCCAAATATGTGATCTCCTCTTGCATGAACAAACACTTGTCTAAATTTATCATTAGCTGCTCTTCATATAACCTCTTAAGAACCAAATCTATGTGTCTGAGATGTTCTTCTTTTGTGTTGCTGAAAATCAGAATGTCATCTAGATATACTATGACAAACTTACCAATGAACTCTTTCAAAACCTCATTCATCAACCTCATAAAAGTACTAGGTGCATTAGATAAACCAAAAGGCATAACCTTCCACTCATATAACCCTTCATTAGTTTTGAATGCTGTTTTCCATTCATCTCCTGGCCTAATCCTGATCTGATGATATCCACTCTTCAAATCTATTTTTGTAAAATACTTAGCACCTCCCAAACAGTCAAGTAAATCCTCTATCCTAGGGATTGGAAACCTATACCTGATTGTGATCTTGTTAATAGCTCTGGAATCTGTGCAAAGCCTCCAAGTACCTTCCTTCTTTGGTGCTAGTACAGCTGGTACTGCACATGGACTTAAACTTTTCCCAATCAGACCTGAATCCAATAATTCTTCAATTTGTCTGGCTACTTCTGCATTCTGTTCTGGAGTTAGCTTATAGGCTGCTTTGTTTGCAAGTGTTGACCCTGGAATTAAGTCTATGCAGTGACTGATATCCCTAATAGGTGGTAGGGATCTTGGCATTCCCTCTGAGATGATACCTTTGTACTTATCCAATAGCTCTTGGATAGCTGGGTCTATGAACCTTTGCTTCTTCTCTTCCTTGACTTCTTGCTGCTGTTCTTTATTCACCCTCATACATGGAATTAGGGCATATGCAACTGCACCTTCTGCTGCTACTTCTTTCATGAACTGTTTACCTTCCATCAGCATTACTTTCACCTCTTTTCCCTTAGATTTCTCCTCCTTCTCCATCAATGGTAGTAACGTTATAACCTTACCATCTTTAGTGATTGTATAGGTGTTTCTAATACCATCATGTTGTGCCTTCAAATCATACTGCCATGGTCTACCAAATAAAAGATTGCAAGCATCCATCGTGGTAATATCAAACAACAACTTATCCTTATATGCTCCAATCTGAAATTCTACCCAAGCCTGCTCTTCTACAATTGTCTGCTGACCTTGGGTAAGCCATGAGACTTTATATGGGGAGGGGTGAGGCAATCTCCTAAGCTTAAGCTTTATCACCATTTCTTCAAACACAAAATTTTTAGTAGAACTAGAATCAATCAAAACGTTACATGCCTTACCTCCTGCTTTGCAAATAGTCCTGAAAAGAGACTTTCTTTGAGGGGATTCTTTGTCAGGTACCTTCATGGTAGTCATTGTTCTTCTCATCATTAGGGACTCTCCACTTTCTGGGTATCCATAATTCTCAGGAGCATTCACACTCTGAAAATCATTAGAGCCTGTCATACTTTGATTATCAAGTTCTTGGATCAGATTTGTTCTCCTTTCTCCTGTTGAGCTTGTGGCCTTTTCTGGACATCTGCTGGCTATATGGCCTTCTTTGTTACAGTTATAACATCTGATGGATCCTCTGCCCTGGGATCTTCCTCTGAAAGGTCTTCTACCTCTGAAGTTTCCTTGCTGACTATAATTTTCCCCCTGGTTCTGACTCTTGTTTCCCTTACTATTGTCATGACTGGATTCTCCTTGATATCCATGTCCATGTCCTCTACCTCTAAAAGGACCTCTTCCACCCCTTTGTTGTCTTCCTCTTCCTCTATTGTGTTGTTCTTGTTTTCTCTTTAACTTCTCTTCCACTTTCAATGCCAACTGAAAGCATTTCTGAACTGTATCTGGATTATGCAGACTTAAATCTTCCTGAATGTTGAACCTCAATCCATTAAGGTATCTGGCTACCTTCTCTTCTTCACTTTCCTTTACCTTTGTTTTCATACAAAGTTTCATGAATTCTTCTGTATATGAGCTGACATCTAGCTCCTTCTGCTTCAGGTTTTGCTTCCTCTTGTGTAATTGGATACTATAATCCAATGGGACATAAGCTTCCTTTACTAATGCCATCATGTTCTTCCATGTAGTGACTCTACGCTTTCCTTCCTGTACTCTATCATCTTGGATGAAATTCCACCATGTCAAGGCAGCTTCTTTCATTTTTGACTGGGCTATTTTCACCCTCTGTTGTTCTGGTATCTCCTCTATTTCAAAGAAATTGTTAAGGAGTCTATCCACTCCATCACTGAATCAGGTTCCATCTTTCCTGTAAACACTGGCAAATCCAATTTCACATCCATGGTTCTCCTCTCCATGGCCTTGAGGGCGTTCAACAGTGGTCTTTAGTCTGCAGGAACGACCTCCTCGTTCCAACTAGGGATCTCTTCTTCTTCCCTATCTTCTTCTCTACCAGAACCTACTCTGTTCCTCAACTTCGCTAACTCATCCTTCAATTCCTGATTCTAAGCCTTCACGGCCTTGCTCTCTGCAATCTATTTCTTTACCAGAACCGCCAACTCAACGTTGGTCATCCTTGTCGGAATCTCAGATGTTCCTTCTTCATCTGACATCCTGCTATATCCTGATCTTTTCCATAAGATCCTTCCTTTGCTCTGATACCACTATGATGCAGAGGAAAACGCAACAGAAGCTTACAAATGGGAAGGAGGAGTCATTAACACAACCCGCATGTTAAAATCCTTATCATCATCATCATATTTCTTGCTAACACAGACAGCATCATCATATTTCGAAGAGGCATGAAATATCCTCCTGCTAACTACTGTTCACTTCCTTATCGCCTTTCGCCTTTCGCCTGTCAGCAGCATCATGATATTCAGCAAGCGCAAACATCCTCCTGATGTTCACTGTTCATCTAGCGCCAAACTCTATCTTCATCATCATGATGTTTGACATCATCTTCGTCAGCAGGATATAAAATATCCGGTTCCTCCCATATATCCTGATGATGACCTTTCCGGTCCTTAGCCAAAAAGTGAACTTTCACTCCTGCATGCGATAGCGACATGCGGACGATAGATACACCCGAAAGATGATCCTGACGATGATATACACACTGAGTATATATCCAACCTATATCATCCTGATGCACTTGAAACATACAGTCTTCGTCAGCTTCATAACCTGATCCGGATAGCGATATACTCACAGATGTCGATGCGATTCACTCCGTCTGGAAAAGCACATGCAGATCCCTGTATATCCGTCAGCTGCATGCAAACTCACAGAACCGCACAATTTCACAAAGAAAACATGATGATCAGGCTGGATCACCTTCAGATCAAAACTTAACAGTTTATCTTCCTAAATCCTAGCACATGAGGATGCTAGGTTGATTCATAGCATGCTACCAATTGATCTCCCACACAATGAAATGCATAAACAGAAAACTAAAATACAACCTAAACTAACATGCATGACCATTCCACCAATTCACAGAATCAACTGGTGGAAGGGTTGAAAGAATCCATTAACCTGTAATCAGAACAGAAATCAAAACATAAACAGCTGATAAACCAGATAATGCAATTGATGTGATCTTATTTAGATGAAACACAAATGTCCTGTTTCTACAACAATGTTTCACAATGTCTGGACTGATCTCTGGATTTCACTCAATCACCAGTACAACATAACATAACTACTACTCTCTTCTCTATGATCTCAAACCCTAACTGATCTGAGTTATTTATAGCAATACCCTACGAGTACTACCAACTCGATTCCTAGCGGCTGGGAGCTTCCAAGCGGCTGGGAGAGGACAGCTCATACTACCTGATAACGAACTCTAACTACCTGCACACTCTCCTAGGCTGATCTAATACATATGCATTGGTCCAATGGACCTTATTACATTATGAAGTCAAACATGCTAAAAATAGACTAATGTCCTGTCATGCGGACAATGAACCTATATCCTGTCTTGTAGGGGTGCTCCTGCACCAGCATGACTAGTCCTACGAATGATATGATATGCTCCTATATGCTTTGTTTTTGTGAAGTCCAAATGTACTTTATCGACACAAGAATGACATGATAGATAGATAGAAGAATGGTTGTGATAAGATGACTTAGAAACTTTACTTGATATCGTTACTCTGCAAAGTTTGGATAATGAGGATTACATGGATGTGTATGGGGATATAGGATGGATGCTTTGCTTTTAGAGTGCTTTATTTCATCATTGGGCAGTTTGTTTTTGGTACATTTTTTGAAATGTTATAAGTGAATACAAGCATCGAGGTATAATTGAACCGAGATGACCTGAGTATCGCTTACATGGATTGTGATTTAGCAAGCAAATACAAGCATCTAGTCAAAATTGAATCTAGATGACCTGAGTACTTCCTGCATTTCAACAAGCAAGGATTGCCCCCGTTCGTGTTATACCTTTGATGTCCTCGATGATCTTTTGCCGATCATGTCCTTAGACAAGGCTTCACATTACTAAAGTTTAATCCACAAATAGCAAACAAAGAAGATAATCATGCCCCCATCATAGCATCTCTAGCTTTTGGCATCCTTGAGTAGCGTAGAAAGACATGATAACAAAAATCCAGACTCTGTAACTTAACGATGGTTCCAATCCACAAAACATTCTTGCATTTAGATGTGTTTTTCTTGCCATAATTTAGATAAAATCATCTACAAGACCTTGGGTATTTGCTTTGCATTGGATAGGTGAAGATGCTCATTGTCAATATTTCTGCTTGAGGCGCGTGTTCGGGTTGCATTTGTTTGCTTGGTGAGAAGATTGCACAATCCTTATTGGGGAGAAGGACCCTAATGGACTGACCTAGTGCCTCAGGGGCTCATTGCTAAACGGCCTTGCCTACGTGACGATGCAGAGGCAATGTAGTTTGGGGTAAACCCTAATGGACCATGGATGGACTAGAAGAAAGATGACAAGGATGAAGACAAGAAAGGGGATGAATGGGACCATGGATGAAATGGAAGCCTCGGGGGCGCATTAGAATAATGGCCTTGCCTACGTGGCGGCGCAGAGGCAACGTAGTTCACGGACTTGGACCATGGACACTGACAAGAGACACTATACTAGACTCATATTGAGGAGACGGTATGGGACAAAACCTTGGTTGACAAGGCCACAAGGTGAGTATACAGCCATGATAGGTAATTGTCCAGTGTGTACTGCGGGGTAGATATGGGTCGAATGGAAAATGACTGAGGGAAGAATGGACTCAAGGTGATTGGATTCTCAAAGATGGAGAAGGCGGTTTATCACAAGTAATGCCTGTATACCAGATTTTCATCACTTGCCTTTATTTGCATGAGGAGCTAGAGAGTAACATGACGCCTGTTTGCCAGGTTTTCATCACGATACCTATCCAAGGCGCCTGTTTGCCAGGTTTTCACCAAAGGACGATTTCTTTGTATGCTTTCTATTTTTTTCTATTTTTTTTGTATTTTCTCTTTTCAACTTGTTTTTTTTTATTTTTTGATTTTATTGTGCCCCCTTGCATTGGGGTTCTCCTAGGTATAGAAGCGGCGAAGGTGCATGCTGTTGACTGGATCATCAAACAACTTACCCTCTGAAGTGGCCAACTAATATGCCCCTGATCCGTAAGTAGCTACAATCACATAGGGCCCAAGCCAGTTAGGCTCGAACTTACCTTTCTTTTCTTTGTCCTGCTGATTGCGAGGGTTCTCTTTTAGAACTAGGTCCCCAACCTTGAAGCATCTTGGTCTAACCTTGTGGTTGTAGCTTCTTGACATCATCTGTTGATAGGCTTTGAGATGGTCAAAAGCTTTCTGGTGCCTTTCCTCTAGCAGCTCTAGTTCTTGTAGCCTGGAGACTCTATATTCTTCATCTGATATGAGACCTTTCAACGACACCTTGAGGGATGGGAGTTCAACCTCAATAGGAAGAATGGCTTCAGAACCATAGACAAGGGCGTAGGGTGTAGCACCTATGGGAGTGCGTATACTGGTTCTGTAGGCCCACAGAGCGGGATTGAGTTGGACGTGCCAATCGTGACCAGCTTCATTGACAGTTTTCTTTAGGATTTTCAGAATGGTTATATTTGATGCCTCAGCTTGGCCGTTACCTTGGGGGTAGTATGGAGTGGAGAAACGATGTTGGATTTTGAAATGCTCACAAAGTTCCTGGACATCCTGATTTTTGAATGGTCTCCCATTATCCGTTATGATGGATGAAGGGATGCCATATCGGTAGATAATGTAATTCAAAATGAACGAGGAAATTTGTTTTCCTGTGACGGTGGTTAGGGGAACGGCTTCAATCCACTTGGTGAAGTATTCAGTGGCAGTTATGATAAATTTATGCCCATTGGAAGAAGGTGGATGAATCTTTCCCACAAGGTCAAGTCCCCACTGGCAAAAGGGCCAGGGTGTCGTTAAAGGTCTCAACTCCTGAGCAGGTGCATGAATCAGGTTCCCATGTATTTGGCACTGTTTGCACTTTTTGACAAACTGATATGAATCCATTTCCATATTGGGCCAGTAATAACCCAAACGCATGAGTTTCTTGGCTAAGGAAGGACCGCTGGAGTGTGTTCCGCAGATCCCTTCGTGTACGTCTCGCAAGGCAGTTAGGGATTCTTCTTGTTCTAGACAACAGAGTAAAGTACCATCCAGACCACGTCAGTAAAGGGTATTAGCTATGATGGTGTAACAGGAGGCTTGTCAGATGAAAGTCCATTTTTGGTTGGAAGAGAGGTCCGGTGGAAGAATATTGTCCTTGAGGTAAGTGTATGTCTTACCATACCAAGGTGAATCAGATCCTACTAGGAGGCAAATGGAATGGGTTTCGAGGAGATCATAAGCTGGTTGCCGAATGGTTTCTACTAAGAACTCATACCATGACTCGTATTCAGGTATTTCAAGAAGAGAGGCTATGGTAGCCATTGCATCTACTGCTTTGTTCTCGATCCTGGGTATTTGTTCAAAGGAGATGGTCCCAAAGTGTTCTTTGAGGTCATTGACCATCCGTTTGTATGGAATGAGCTTCTCATCTTTGGTTTGATATTCATCGTTGACCTGATTTATGATAAGCTGAGAATCACCGTAGACACATAGTGCTTGGATTTTCCACTCAGTGACCATCTTGAGACCAATTACCAAGGCTTCATATTCTGCTATATTGTTAGTGCATGGAAATAACAACCTGTAGGACTTTGGAATTGTGTCGCCTTGGGCAGTGATAAATAGGATACTTGCCCCTGATCCATGGTTAGTGTAAGACCCGTCGAAGTAGAGTTTCCAAGGAGATGTTGACAGAGTGAATAAAGACTCATCAGGAAACTCAAACTGCATTGGTGAAGTGTCCTATAATGGTGCCTCGGCCAGTTGGTCAGCTATGATTTGCCCTTTGATGGCTTTTCTATCCACATATTCTATATCATATTCACTAAGAAGCATAACCCACTTTGTTAGTCGACCTGTGAGAGCTGCTTTGCTGAGAAGATACTTTAGTGGGTTGATTTTGGCAATGAGTTTGACAGGATGTGCCAACATGTAGTGTCAGAGTTTTTGTGAAGCAAAAACCACCGCAAGGCATGATCATTCTACCTGTGAGTATTGTAACTCGTAGTCCACTAAGGTTCGACTGATGTAGTATACAGCTCTTTCCTTGTTCTCATAGTCTTGCTGCGCTAGGAGAGCCCCAAGAGCAGTAGGTGTAGCAGATATGTAGAGAATCAAAGGTTTTCCTTGGATCGGAGGCATGAGTATAGGAGGGTTCATAAGGTACTCCTTTATCTTGATGAATGCCTCTTCGCACTGCTCATCCCATTTAAATGGAATATTCTTATGTAGGAGGTGGCTAAAAGGTTGGCACTTGTCTACCAACTATGAGATGAACCTGTGGATGGCCTGCAGCTTGCCCTGTAAGGATCTCAACTGTGTTAGAGTCTTGGGCGGTGGCATGTCCATTATTGCTTTGACCTTGGCCGGGTCCACCTCTATTCCATTTGCTGACACGATGAAGCCTAGCAGCTTGCCCGATGTTACCCCAAACACACACTTCTTCGGGTTCAGTTTGACTTGGAATTGATCCAACCGTTGAAAGACTTTTTCTAATATGTCCAGGTGTGAGTCCCTTGTGAGAGATTTTGCTAAGATATCGTCAACATAATCCTCCAAGGTCACATGCATCATATCATGGAATATAGTTGTCATGGCCCATTGATATGTAGCACCTGCGTTTTTCAGCCCAAAAGGTACCCCATGGACAAGTGAAAGTTGTTTTGTGTTGGTCCTCCGGTGCTATTTTGATTTGGTTATACCTGGAGAATCCGTCCATGAGTGATAGCATTGTATGTCCTACAGTAAGGTCAACTATGATGTCGATGTTTGGCAACAGAAAGTCATCCTTGCGGCATGCTTTGTTTAAGTCTTGAAAATCATTGCATAGTCGAACCCTGCCATCTGGTTTAGACACTGGCACAATGTTTGATATCCATTCGGGGTAATCTATGGCTCTGATGAACCCCACTTCTAGCAATTTCTTGAGTTCTTCCTTGACCAAAAGGGCTATATGCGGATGCATCTTTCTCAGTTTCTGCTTTACGGGCTTCACCCCTGGATCTAATGGAAAATGATGTAGAATCAGGTTCGGGTCTAAACCTGGCATGTCAGCATATGACCAAGCAAAGCTGCCTCTCTTCTTCTTAAAGAATGGTACAAACCTAGTTTTCTCTGGTGGTGTGAGAGATTTTGCAAAGTGGATAATCTTGGGCTATTCTTCGGTTCCAATATTCACTGGCTCTGTTGGCTCCACCACAATCTATGACCATTCCTAGTACATATCACTAGGGAGGGTGTCAAGCATTCCATCGTCAGGTGCCATAGTTGGGTTTTCACCTTTGAATACGTCCTTTCTTTTTACTATTTTATGATCTGACACTACCGCACGGCAGTTTTCACCGTCAAATCCATTTTTGATTTTGATATTTTTGCGACTAGAAGGCTTGGTACCCTCCCCAAAGTAAGCCACGGTATTGAGTTGGATAGCAAAACCAGCTTTATGATTTCCTTTTGGTAAGTGATCCCTAAGTTCCATATAGTCAATGTAAGCATCATCGTTCTAGAACATATCTAATTGGAGGGTTCCTTGCAGATCCCAGTCAATAAGCTCAGGGTGTAAGAGGGGAAGGGAGTCAGATGAGAGATCTGATTCATTAATGGTGTGAATGGAAATGTTGTGGGCACTGGTGGGGATAGTGTTCTGGGTGGTACTTTCTTCCAAGTTGTTTATCGCAATGGAATCTAAACTTTCCTCGAAAGCCATAATCTCAGGGAGGGGCAAATCAAACTCCAGTGGTCTGTCCCGTTGCGTCTGTTCCTCATGGTAGGGGTTAAGAGTTTGGATGGTGTCAATCTCTTTGTCATCGTAGGAGTGTTCTGTTAGCTCGTCCCACTCATACTCATTTGAATCATCTGAATCTGTGTCACTATCCACTTGGAGTGTTTGAATTGTCTCCACAAGGCAGGCATTTTCCTTGGCTTTACCTTTGCCTTTGTACCCTAGGCCAATTGTGTTTCTAGCTGAAGAGGATGAAGAAGGTTGTATAGGTTCAACGATTCCTTCTTTTCTGAGGCCTATGGGGCCTTGTCCTTTATACCCCATCCTGTGCAAAATAGTTTCACCCCATCCGTAGAGTTCTGTAGGGAGTCTAGGCGGCTCTTGGGGTGTGTTTTCTTCTTCAGTATAAAGCCATTGCAGGAGATCTCGCTCCTCTATCTCATCAGATAAGGTCCCCCATTTTACAAAGGGATTTGTGGGAGTTATAGGAGGAGCAGATGGCTTTGGAAAATGCCTAGGTTGATGCTTGGGTTGGCCAAAAGAGCGAGGAGACAAAGGCATTTTGGCAAGGTTGAGGCTGTGCTCAATGGAGTATTCCCCCATGCCATTTTCTTTTATGGTAAGTTTCAGCGGTTTGGGCCTTGAGGAGGAAGCTTCAGTGGTATGGTCCTGTTGTGGCATAGGGGAAATGTAGGCTCTATTGTTGGGTATGACACATTCAGATTTTGCTTGGAAAGAATTACAGTGTTGGTAGGGGTCGGGGTCACCTTGAATGGTGACCTGCTTGCCATCGTGTGGGAACTTAATTCATTGATGATAGGTGGAGGGGACAGCCTTCATGGCGTGGATCCATGGTCTCCCTAGTAGGATATTATAAGCAAGCTCTCGGTCAAGGACTTGGCACACTACATCTTTTATTACCGATCCCACTTGAATGGGTAGGACAACCATGCCCTTTGTGGTTCTTTCCTCCTCGTCATAGGCTTTGATGGTAATTTTCCGTCTCGGATCAACTGCCTGTTCAGAGAACCCCAGTGCAAGGACTAGCTTCAACATGCAAATATTTAAACCGGTGCCCCCATCAATGAGAACCCTCTTGATGCGGTGCTTGTGCACGAATGCGACAATGTGTAGAGGGGTGTTGTGGGGTTGAGATATGGAAAGGTCATCTTGCTCTGTAAACAAGATGGAAGTGGAGGATGTCAGATTGCCTACCATGGTCTGAAACATTTCTTGGGCTAGGTTAGTGGGGACAGTAGTTTCCACCAAGGCTTTCTCAAGAATCTCCTTATGAGAAGGAGATAGACGCAAGAGCTCCAATATAGAAATGTGAGTCGAAGTTTTCTATAACTGGTCAATGACATTGTATGGGCAGGAGTTGGACGGAGATGGTGATGACCTTGGAGGGGTGGTATTGATTGTGACTTTACCACTACGGGTAATTATACTACAACCAATTCTGTTAGGTCCTGGTTGTTGGTTGGGGGAGATGACATTGACCTGCGGAATATGCTCAGAAATGCAGTTAATGGTGTACTCAAATGGAACGCTTGCATAGTTAGCATTACTCGACCCGCTGTTCTGATTTGGACTGTTGTGATTGTTGTCATTATTGTTATTGCCATTGGAGTTGTTGCCGTTGTGACCATTGTTGCGATTGTTGTTATACGGCCAGTTGTGGTTCAGAAGAGGATCTCGGTAGGCCACATGAGATTCATTAGAGGTATGCTGTTGTGTCCCTCCCTGATTCTAATCCAGTATATCCTGTATGATATTCTTGAGGCGGATACAATTGTTAGTCGTGTGCCCCCTTCCTCGATGATACTCACAATAGTCTGTGTCCTTCCAATAGGGAGGTTTGACGATAGGCTCATAGTCACTTGTTGGAGGTAGAGAAATTTCATTGTTAGCCAACAACTTCCTGAGGGCAGACTCTTGAGATTATTTTCTCCTTGGATTTGAATTGAACCAAGGTCTAGGTTCCTGAGGGGGTGGCTTGTTGAGTGCACTGGTATTTGCTTCTCCCTTAAGAGTGAATATGGGTTGTTGCTTAGGGGCTGCCGCCTTGGCGTCCACTACTCCATCGTGGACCACGTTCTTGTTCTTGGTCCAAAACTTTGATTTATCTGTTGTGTAATTGGAAGGAGGTGTGTCCTTGTAGAGCTTGAGAGTTCCCTTAGTGATCATAGCTTTTTCAATGAAGAGGCCCATTTCAATGACTTTGGCAAACGAGGTAGGGCATTGTATCTGAATCTGATAGCTAAGATTAGTGTTTAGATTGTGGACAAACATTTCCAATAGCTGCTTCTCAGGCATATCGTAAGAACACTTACTAGCTAGCTGTCTCCATCGTTGTAGGAAGGTGGCGAATGACACACCACTCTTCTACTTGGTGTTGCATAGATCTAGCATAGATACCTCGTGTTCTATGTTGTAGGAGAAGTGCGTTATAAATTTATTGACAAGTTCATCAAAAGTTTTGATTCCAGGTGGGAGACGCGAGAACCACTCCATAGCTTGACCACCTAAAGATCACGGGAATAGTCTCATTAAGTAGGTCTCGTTGTGAGCTACTTCTAAACATGCTGTAGTGAATTCCCTAATATGATCTCTAGGGTCCCCCTTCCCTTTATATTTGTCAAATTTCGGAACTCCGAACTGATAGGGGAATGGTTTCATGATCAAATTTCTGTCAAAGGGGTATGGTGCTATATCTTCCGAAGAGTAGTTCTTAGAACTTGTACCGGTCTTAAGGTTGGATATCTCGAGCTTTAGACTTTCGATTTGTTGTCTCACGTCCGCCATAGGAGCAGTTGGATCTACAGGTTGCTTTCCTCTCTCATTTGTATGGGGGACCGTGTCATTTGTGCCTCTCTCATGCGCATGTGGGACTGTGTCATTTGTGCCCCTCTCATGATCATTGTCTGCATTTTCCATGATGGAGCTAATGTCAAAGTCTACGGGGAGTTTGATTCCGAGACTAGCAAGATGATGGAAATACTTATGGGGGTCTTCAAGGATCATCTTCTCTACGACGCGTTGGAATTTTCTATCTTGCATGTGCGCCACTAATTCTTCATGAGAAATCTCTTCTTCACCATCACGTGGTGGGAGAAGGTGATCAGATGAGTCAGCCATTTCGATTTGCTTGTTGTACTGGGATCGAGTAAGAACCATGCAAGGTGGGGTGGGATGAAGTGGACCAGGATTAGAAATTCTGGCAAGGTGCCGACTGAGGCTGTTATGAATGGGATACCTAGGATAAGACTTAGACAAAGGGTTCTCTCGCTCAATGACTTCAAGTAAGATGGTTGACACAAGACTCTAGCCACTAGCAAGGGTATTTGATACCAGTCTTACTGTGTAGGGCTTAGTCGTTCAACAAGACTACTAGCAAAGGTACTGTGACCCACTAGGCTTACATGAAATCACTAATGAAACGAAGAAGGACTTATGCCGAATCGATATGGGATAGGCTGACTTTGGGACAAGAGTGATTTGGACAGAAAGTGAGTGAGACAATGGACGAAAGAGAAAGAGTTGGGTGAAATGGATGGAGATTGACTGCAAGGTTGACTCTAATCTCAGAAAGTGAAACTAGGCTGAAATGGGTGCTCTGATCAGGTGAAAATATCTCCTCAAAAATAGGGCAAGTGCTCACTGTCGCATATGCGCAGAAACAGATGCGCAGCATAAATGGACAAATGCGCCGCAAGTCACAGTAAATACGCCGGTCTGGTGAATTATATATGCACAGCAATAGTGCATACATGCGCAGCAAAAAAGGTATATGCGTAGCAAGTCTCTGTAAATGCGCAGCAGAAATGTGTAAATGCGCAGCTCTGAAGTTTTTGCAAAATTTTTAGTTTTTCTTCTGTTTTTGGTATTTTTTGGCTAGAAAAGGTCTTCCTGATCTGATATTATGAATTTAATAGCAAGAAAACACAGCAAGCACAAAGAATATTTTGTAGTTTTTCATTGTTTTTGTAATTTTTTCGAATCTATTTTGGACAAAAGCAAGCACAAAATCCTAGGTGAGAAATGGATTATAAGGGATTTGGGCCACTAAAACAAGAGGTATTTAATTCAGGCAACCGTTCAAGTGGTTACACGTGCGGTGGCGCTACTCTCCGTTATGGAGTCTCCCAGCCTCACAGGGTTGCACCTGAGAGGGTTTTGGGGGAGGTTGGCTGTCGGTGTAACATAATAGCACTTGTTGCAGGAAGTTTTCACCTCAAGCACAATTTATTTTAAGTGGCTTGGTAGGGCTTGGCGTTAGCCTGTTACCACTCAGGGTCGTTCCCACTTGGACAAGCGTGCATCCAAGGGTAGGCCCCTCCTAAAGGTTAAACAAATAGAATGACAAGTCTGGCACTCTGATCACCCAGAAGAGGGGAGAGCATAAACCTATTGTCATTCGCAAGCACAGAATACACTGATTAATCCACCCTAGTTAAAAGTGAAAAAACTAAATGAGCTAATCTACTCAAACATAGAACTTTGAAGTGATTTCAGCAATATAGCAGTGGTTCAGTTTTAACCTCAGAAAGCAGTGGTGAGTTCAGTTTTAAATCCACGGAGCACGAGATTGTTAACTTTGAAATTCTAGTCTCACGATATAGCAATGGTTCATTTTAACTTCAGAAAGCAGTGGTGAGTTCAATTTTAAACCGCGTAGCACGAGATTGTTAACTTTGAAATTCAGGTCTCACGGTATAGCAATGGTTCATTTTAACTTCAAGATCATTGATGAGTTCAATTTTAATCTTTAGATAGCAATAACTTGGAAGGTGTTTGCAATGCAAGCAAGAAATAATCCTGTTACTTCCTCCCTAATTAGAACTAGATGAAGATTTGAATGAACATTAATTTTTACTTTCCCTCAGAAAATGAAATGTGAACTAATTAGATGCAACTACATGGAACTAAACCCAATCCTATCCTGCAAAACAGCTCCAGCAAACACCTGCGAAAAGGTTAGCGTTAGCAACTTCCCCTAGAAAAGTACTAAAACCTCAACCTGTTACAAATGCGCAGCTTCAGTGATCAGATGCGCAAAAATGATCAATAGAAGTGCCACAATAATGAATGCACCGTAATATTGCACGTATGCGCAGTTAAAATACACAGATGCACAGAAACAACAAAAGCACCATAACAGTCTTCAAAAGCGCAGCACAAATGCACAGATGCACAGAAATAATAAAAGCACCATAACAGTGCACATAAGCGCAGCGAAAATACACAGATGCGCAGAAACAACAAAAGCGCCATAACAGTGTTTATATGCGCCGTGGAAATGAATAGATGCACTGAAGTAATCTGTGCGTGACTCTGCGTGACCTGTACGGAACCTGCCTTCAAAAAGGCTCAGAAACGGTAAAATAAAGGGGCAAACGGCCCCACGGTGGGCGCCAAAAATGTATGGGTAAAATAGTGATCAACCAAATGAATTAAACATGACCCAAACATCAACAGAATAGAGAAACAAGAAGGATTCAATAAACGAAGCAATGAACAAACACAGTGCAAACCTCTCCCATTTTGAAACTTCTGTTGTTCACCTATCACAAATCGTCCTTTTGCAGATGAGATGAGCCCTCAGAGAGTGCAATCTTTTTAGCTGTTTGTAGGAAGTCGACGGTGAATGGCTATGGTGATATGCAATGAAGATGAGCTCCAATGCAAGAATGTGATCTCAAGCTTGTGGATGACAAAAGGGTGCCAAAGGAGCGCTGGTGATATTTCTGCAGAGTAATGATGTCAAAAGCCTGGATGAATAGAATGGAAGAATGAGGTTTCATTTATAGACTTAGAAGAATGGGAATCGATGGTTGAGAGGAGATATGAAGATCAACAGCTGAGTATGGTTGAGGAATGTGCAACCAGTAGAAATGTGACAAGTGTCCCAGCTCCATCATGAAAGAGGGGATGTGACAAAATTGATTGGAGAGTTAACTCCATTGACTGATCAGTTAACATACTTGATTGATCAGTTAGAAGAATAAATCGTGGAACTGACTGAATTGATTGAGGATTTGACTCAATTGACAGGTTAGTTAACACTTTTAATTGATTAGTTAACTAACCTCTGATTTGAGAAGAAATAGGCCATGTGGGTGAGGGAAAATAAGGTAATTAAATATTAAATATATTTAATTACATGTGCAACCTGATGAGGTGGACAAGGTAAGGTGGAAAAGGTGAGGTGTAAAGGTGATGTGGATTTTTGACTTTAGAACTTAGGATAGAGGAATTTGGATTAATTAAATAATTTATGATTATTTAATTGGGTAGGACATTTAGAAGAATTCTAATTAAATAAATTGAATTTATTTAATTACGGAACAGTGAATCGATTAAATAAATTTAGAATATTTATTTAATTAATAGAAGAAAGAAATAAATATTTAGAATATTTATTTAATTAATAGAAGAATGGAATAAATATTTAGAATATTTATTTAGGATGAATCGTGTCATTTTTAGGCATATACAAGAATAAACCAATTATCCACCATATGGGCTTTATGCTTCATGATTTCTAACCCTGTTATCTCATCTTGGGATATGATGGTCAATGGTGTGGCCGTATTAGCTGGTATATGATTAGGGTCAATTAACCCTTTTATGAATGCATGCAATTGAGTAATGTGCTCTTTATGTGCTCTATTTTTATCCTTCTCTTTTTTTACACATTTCGTCAAGGAGTCAATGATACCTTTGGCCTCTTGGCCTTCCTGCTCCTCTGTAGCAAGCCTAGATCAACATTGGTTATTTGGAATTCATCAATTCTTATTTTTCCTTTCCCCTTATATACCACTGGTAGGGCTACTTGAGTTGTCCTCCTACCTGTAGTAGGATCTCTCCTTATTGCAGATGTAGGTCTTGCCTTTCTCTTAGGCTTCATCATGTCTGCTGAAAACAATGTAGAAACATCAAATTCAGGCACTTCATTAATCTGTTGCAGTCTTATCTCTTGTTGCAACCAATATGAGACATCACCCTTAGGTCCTTGTTGGTTAGTTTGCCCAATTTGAGCATCCTGAGACTCTATATTATGCTCTACCCTAGGTGGAGAGACTTCTTTCCTCTGCTCATTTTCTTGAATCTCCTTATGAGGGATCTCCTGCTAAGGGATCTCCTATTAATTGGGAGCTTCTTATGATGCATGTGCATTCTGATCATGTACACCTTGTTGAAATTTATCCTCATTAGGATTCTACACATTTTGATCTTGTGCATCTTGTTACACCTGGTCCTCATGGGAAGATCATGCATTTTGATTTGTTTTATCTAGGGGATCACCCTGATCATCCTTGATCACATTTCTTGTTTCCTTTTGTTGATCAATACCTAGTTGGAGACTTTGTTCTTCACCTTTTGATATGTTATCACCCTGTGAAATACTCTATTTTGTACCTTTTGATGTGTCTGCCCCTCTAAGGTCTGGAGCTTTACCCAATTCCTTTTCATTTGTTTTCTCTTTTGGTGCCAGATTATTATCCTGATATTCATTCTTATCAAGTGCTAGTGCATTATTCTAATCTTTATCTTTAACATGCATCACCTTATCTTGAGTATCACTTTTATCAGGCATCTCCTAATCACCCTCCTTTTGTACATTGATTTCTACTTTTTCATGTTCTAGAGGTGCATTTTTATCCCTGCCTTGATTCTCATCACCTGAGTAAGCCAAGTCTATTACAGCAGTGCTAGTGACCTGCTCAACTAGATTTGTCAATCCTATCTATTGAGCTACGACCTTTGAATTATCCTCTTCAATTTCTTCCATTTCAACCTCCTTCTGATGGGTTTCCTTTTGGCCTATAAGAGTGCCATGAGGGGTCATCCTTGTGTTTGCCACCAAAGTCTTCATCCTCTAAACAAAAACATCATTAACTATATCATCATCAGAGGAATCCACTGTATCATCAAGTGGAAGAGGTGGTTCTTTCCTCACCCTATGCCTTTCTTCTCTTTGTTCTTCTTCCTTTTCAGTCTTGAATTCAACAATTTCTGGAATAGGAACTTCATGTTGCAGGTTCTTTAGAATACCCTGACCACCTGCACCCCTCAATAGAATTAGATTAATATCCACAGTTCCTCTCATGGTAGTCTTTTGTTTCTTTTACGGGGGTGTCTGCTACATCTTCCTTTTCTTCTTGATCAACAAGTCATCATCCAAAGGCTCTTCATCCTCCTCTATGATAATAGGGGTAGACTTCGCAACAATTTTCTTTTGTTTGGCAGGGGTATGAGGTGATGCAACGGCTGATGTAGAGGCCACATCTCCCTTTGGTTGGGGTCACCCAATGATCACTCCTCTAGCTGCTTGGGTCTCTTTGTTATTCTTACCCTACTTCTTTCCTTCTTCTGTTGGCTATCTTTCTCCATTGGACTACCTCTTCTCTTTGATAAAATCATCATACTCTTCCTTAGACAATTCTTGTCTCTTCCTTTTATTGTCCACTATAAGGGCTACACCTTTCTTTTTCAATTTGTTGACCTCAGCATCCATCCAACTTTGGGTCAGCTGAATGACCTTTAGCATTATTTGGTCTAGTGAAGTCACTTCTAATTGACTCAAGTCAGTGGCTGATATAGTTTCGTTGTATACCTTCTTGTTCTCATATTCATTGGACATTATTTTACCATCATCATTGTGTAATTGAGTAGGCACTGATATGCATTCAAAAGTGCATATCTGATTGAGAGTAAGCCTCTGGTAATTTCTCCTTCTTACTTCTACTTCATCGTCACAATCAGCCCAATAATCCTCATGGTGCCTTTGATGTATAGGTGTCCCAAGTAATGCATGCATCCTGCCATATGGGTCACATGACCTAGCCAGTGAAAATGGCTGCAAGTGCATCAAATTCAATCCTTTGATTACATCCTTAACACTTTGTCTATATGGACACATATACCAGCCAATCAGGACTGGAAACAATACAGGTGGAATCTTTCCCTTCTTAATGTGAGCCTCTTCCAGTCATTCTGTTGAGCATGACCATCATGTATTGATATTTAGGAGCAAAATCAAACTTAAAGAGGTATACTGGGAACTTGGAAGAAGCCTTGTATGTACTACTCTTAGATCTCCATTGATACATAACCCTCATGGCTTCTTTCTGGTTGTTATGATATTATTTTTCCAATCTACTCAGGCTTAGGCAAACCACATTATGTCCTGTAGACAAATTAAAGGTGGAGGTGATATCTGTAACTAAGAAATCCACATAAACTCTTCCATGCTTTTCCACTTTTCTGGTCTCTAGATTGTAATTCCTTGCGCACTCTATCACTAGCTCAGTAGCCTCCATGGCATAGGGAAATCCACCAGCATTCCACATCCCTAAGGTGTATATGCTCTAAAGTAGAGGGTTTCCACTTCCCTTATCTAGTCTTCTTGTCCATGCATCAAGATCGGTATTCCCCTAATGTGTGTCATTAATTATCCCATACCTGAATGCTACCCCTTCTAGTTGTACAAACATGGGTTTCAAAAACTTTGTGTTGGATCTATTTTTTCTAATTGCCATTAGATCCTACAATTTAAACATGCATGTCTTACTGTAACATGTCGTATGCAACATGGCTTAGGCACCACATGTATTCCATGGTAATAATTCTATTATTCTAGTTTATCCTATGTAATCACTATTTTAATTGACTCGGTAAAAACTATTTTTACCTCATGATTCACAATAAATGACAAAAAGGAGGGTTTCTCAGTAACATACCTAATAGTTGCTTTCCCTTTACTATATGAGTGATAATGATGTGAGTGTGGGTGCATTGTATTTATTGTCCTCCATTCCATTTGAGTGCAAGTCTGTTCCGTTTGTAGGTTGCAGTGATGCTTTGATCTCCTTGAGCTCTATAATTCTTGTTTAAACATATGGTAAATGCAAAATGAACCTCAAAATTTACGTTTAATTGATTGATATGGCAAATTAGGGTGTGCTTAGTGTCTTTTTGTTTAAGTCCTTCGATCAACACATGATGTATGTGGATGTTGACAAGTGGCAAGTAGGCATTTGAAATTTTGAAGGCTCCACCTACCGTTGGGCTTGCATTTAATGCAGAAGGTGATGTCCGTGAAGATCAGGGAAATTTAAAAATATGACCGATATCAGGCATATGAGGGTGATATCTTCATGAGTATGGTCAATCGTTGACTAATGACTGAGGTCAGGTCATATTTTCATTCACTAATAATCGTGATAATACATTGTCTTAATATGATTTGGGTAAGTGCCATGTGGCATAATTGGATTGGTCGCAGAGAAACTCAGCATCTTGGGTCATCAAAGTCAATATGAGGGATATTGGGAAATATCCAAGTCCTTTAACATTACGAAATATCACCTTATTTGATAATGTGAGGGTGACGTCAACATTTTATAAGTCTTTGAAATTGTTCAAGAGAATGATGTCATCGTCATATTTGTTAAGATCAGGGATATTTCAAAATGTGACCTTCTTAGGTCTGGATCATGATGACATCATCATCATATCATGTCTTCTTTAGTATCAGGTTAGGATGACATCATTGTCATATCGAGAAATATGACAGATATTTAGAAATATGACCACTCCGAAATTGCATGAAGGTTTGACGAGTATATATTCCTTTCGCACTTAACTTTGACGTTCACATATTAGAGAACATGCAGATATTGGGTGTTCTTCATATGTCAGGGTCATCTAACGAATATGACTAATATTTGGAAATATGACCCTATGGAAATATCCGGTTTGACCAAACTTTGACTTGGCATAACTTGTTATTTTTAACAAATATCAGGGTGATCCAAAAGAAAAACTTGCTTAGACTTTTGCACCCTTTCATATTATGAGGTTTATGATGACAAATTCTGACTTCGACAATTGACCTTCTCTTTTGTGAAGCACATGCATGTGCAAGGGTGATATACTTAACTGACGTTTGCCAAACCACCCAAAGTAAGAAAGGAAACAAGTTGAAGCAAAAAGTTGGGTCACTGTTTTGCTAAGGTAAAATGGGGTGTGTTGTGTAACCACACAACAAGTAGCATCTGTGACTTCTGTATACGCCTAAAAATGACACAAATCATCCTAAATAAATATTCTAAATATTTATTCCCTTCTTCTATTAATTAAATAAATATTCTAAATTTATTTAATCGATTCACCGTTCCATAATTAAATAAATTCAATTTATTTAATTAAAATTCTTCTAGTGTCTCACACAATTAAATAATCATTAATTATTTAATTAATCCAAATTCCTCTATCCTAAGTTCTAAATTCAAAAATCCACCTCACCTTTACACCTCACCTTGTCCACCTCATCAGGGTGCACATGTAATTAAATATATTTAATATTTAAATATCTTATTTTCCCTCACCCACATGGCCTATTTCTTCTCAAATCAGAGATTAGTTAACTAATCAATCAAAAGTGTTAACTAACCTGTCAATTGAGTCAAATCCTCAATCAATTCAGTCAGTTCCATAATCCACTCTTCTAACTAATCAATCAAATCTGTTAACAGACCAATCAATGGAGTTAACTCTCCAATCAGTTTTGTCACATCCCCCCTTTCATGATGGAGCTAGGACACTTGTCACATTTCCACTGGTTGCACATGCCTCAACCATCCTCAGCCGTTGATCTTCATATCTTCTCTCAACCGTTGATTCCCATTCTTCCAATTCTATAAATGAAGCTTCATCCCTCCACTCTATTCATCCAGGCTTTTGACATCGTTACTCTGCAGAAATATCACTAGTGCGCCTTTGGCACCCTTTTGTCATTCACAAGCTTGAGATCACATACTTGCATTGGAGCTCATCTTCATTGCTTATCACCATAGCCATTCACCATCGACTTCCTACAAACAGCTAAAAAGATTGCACTCTCTGAAGGCTCATCTCATCTGCAAAAGGACGATTTGTGATAGGCGAACAACAGAAGCATCGAAACGGGAGAGGTTTGCACTATGTTTGTTCATTGCTTCGTTTATTGAATCCTTCTTGTTTCTCTATTCTATTGATGTTTGGGTCTTATTTAATTCATTTGATTGATCACCATTTTACCCTTACATTTTTGGCGCCCACAGTGGGGCCTTTGCCCCTTTATCTTACCATTTTATGAGCTTTTTTGAAGAGAGGTTCCGTACAGGTCACACAAAGTCACGCACAGATTACTTCAGCACATCTGTTCATTTAGGCGGCACTTTTGAAGACTGTTACAGTGCTTTTATCCTTTCTGCGCATTTGTGTATTTCTACGGCACTTATGCGCACTGTTACGGCACTTCTGTTATTGTTGCGCATATGTTCCTTTTTATTGCGCTTTTGAAGACTATTGCTGCGCATCCATTTATACTGCACATTTATTCCTTTTAACTGTGCATACATTTAATATTACGACGCATTCATTAATGTTGCGCTTCTGTTGATTATTTCTGCGCATCTGATCACTGAAGCTGTGCACTTGTAACAGGCTATGGTTTTAGTACTTTTCTAGAGGAATTTGCTAACGCTAACCTTTTCGCAGGTGTTTGTAGGATAGGTGCAGGTTTAGTTCCATGTAGTTGCATCTAATTAGTTCACATTTCATTTTCTAAGGTAAAGTAAAATTGATGTTCATTCAAATCTTCATCTAGTTTTAATTAGGGAGAAAGTAACTGGATTATTTCTTGCTTGCATTGCAAACACCTTCCAAGTTATTGCTATCTAAGATTAAAATTAAACTCATCAATGATTTGGAAGTTAAAATGAACCATTGCTATATCGCGAGACCTGAATTTCAAAGTTAACAATCTCGTGCTACGCGGTTTAAAAATTGGACTCACCACTGCTTTCTGAAGTTAAAATGAACCATTGCTATATCGTGAGACCAGAATTTCAAAGTTCACAATCTCGTGCTACGTGGATTTAAAATTGAACTCACCACTACTTTCTGGGATTTAAAACTGAACCACTGCTATATTGCTGAAATCACTTCAAAGTTTTGTTTGAGTAGATTAACCCATTTAGTTTTTCACTTTTAACTAAGGTGGATTAATCAGTGTATTCTGTGCTTGCGAATGACAATAAGCTTATGCTCTCCCCTCTTCTGGGTGATCAGAGTGCCAAACTTGTCATTCTATTTGTTTAACCTTTAGGAGGGACCTGCCCTTGGATGCACGCTTGTCCAAGCAGGAACGACCCTGAGTGGTAACAGGCTAACGCCAAGCCCTACCAAGCCACTTAAAATAAATTGTGCTTGAGGTGAAAACTTCCTGCAACAAGTGCTGTTATGTTACACTGACGGCCAACCTCCCCCAAAACCCTCTCAGGCGTAACCCTTTGAGGCTGGGAGACTCCATAACAGAGAGTAGTGCCGCCGCACGTGTAACCACTTGAACGGTTGCCCACATTAAATACCTCTTGTTTTAGTGGCCCAAATCCCTTATAATCCATTTCTCACCTAGGATTTTGTGCTTGCTTTTGTCCGAAATACAGTAAAAAAAAAACTACAAAAACAATGAAAAACTACAAAATATTCTTTGCGCTTTCTATGTTTTCTTGCTGTTAATTCATAATTATCAGATCAGGAAGACCTTTTCCAGCCAAAAAATACCAAAAACAGAGAAAAATCCAAAAAAATTCGCAAAAATATCAAAGCTGCACATATACTCCTTTCTGCTGCGCATATACTACGACTTGCTACGCTTCTATTACGACTTGCTGCGCATATGTAATATTGCTGCGCATATACACACTGTTACTGCACATATACCGAGACTTGCGGCGCATTTGCTTATTTCTGCTGTGCATCTGTTTCTACGCATATGCGACAGTGAGCACTTGCCCTATTTTTGAGAAAATATTTTCACCTGATCAGAGTACCCATTTCGGCCTAGCTTCACTTTCTGAGGTCAGATTCAACCTTGCAGACAGTCTTCATCCATTTCACCCAAGTCTCCCTCTTTAGTCAATCGTCCCATTCACTTTTTGTCCAAAATCCCTCTTGTCCCAAAGTCAGTTTGTCCCCATACCGATTCGACATAGGTCCTTTTTTTTTCATGTCATTAGTGAATTCACATAAGCCTAGTAGGTCACCGTACCTTTGCTAGTACTCTTGTTGAATGACTAAAGCCCTACACAGTAAGACTGGTATTGACTACCCTTACTAGCGGCTAACGTCTTGTGTCAACCGTCTTACTTGAAGTCATTGAGCGAGAGAATCCTTTGTCCAAGTCTTGTCCTAGATATCCCATTCACAATAGTTTTAGTCGGCACCTTACCAGAATTTCTAGTCCTCACCCCCTCCATCCTGCGCCACCTTGCATGGTTCTTACTCGATCCCAACACAACAAGCAAATAGAAATGGCCGAATCGTCTGATCACCTTCTCGCACCACGTGATGGTGAAGAAGAGATTTCTCATGAAGAATTAGTGGCGCACATGCAAGATAGAAAATTCCAACACGTCGTAGAGAAGATGATCCTTGAAGACCCCCATAAGTATTTCCATCATCTTGCTAGTCTCAGAATCAAACTCCCCGTAGACTTTGACATTAGCTCCATCATGGAAAATGTAGACAATGAGCATCAAAGGGGCACAAATGACACAGTCCCACATACACATGAGAGGGGCACAAATGACACGGTCCCGCATGCCAATGATAGGGGTAAGAATCCCATAGATCAAAATGCTCCTATGGAGGATGTGCGACAACAGATTGAAAGTCTAAAGCTAGAAATATCCAACCTTAAGACCGGTTCAAGTTCTAAACACTACTCTTTGGAAGACATAGCTCCGTATCCTTTTGACAAAAGTTTGGTCATGAAACCCTTCCCTTTTCAATTCGGAGTCCCAAAGTTTGACAAGTACAAAGGAAAGGGGGACCCTAGAGATCATATCCGGGAATTCAATGCCGCATGTTTAGAAGTAGCTCACAACGAGACCTACTTGATGAGATTGTTCCCAAGATCTTTAGGTGGTCAAGCTATGGAGTGGTTCTCGCACCTCCCACTAGGAATCAGAACTTTTGATGAACTTGTAAATAAATTCATAACGCACTTCTCTTATAACATAGAACATGAGGTATCTATGTTTGATCTATGCAACACCAAACAAAAGAGTGGTGAGTCATTCGCCACCTTCTTACAACGATGGAGACAGCTAGCTAGTAAGTGTTCTTACGATATACCTGAGAAGCAACTATTGGAAATGTTTGTCCACAACCTAAACACTGATCTTAGCTACCAGATTCAGATACAATGTCCAACATCATTCTCCAAAGTCATTAAAATGGGCTTATTCATCGAAAAGGCTATGATCGCTAAAGGAGCTATCAAGATCTACAAGGACACGCCTAATTCCAATTACACAACGGATAAATCAAAGTTTTGGACCAAAAACAAGAATGTGGTCAATGATGGGGTCGTAGATGCCAAGGCGGCAGCTCCCAAGCAACAACCCATATTCACTTTGAAGGGAGATACAAACAATGGGACACTCAACAAACCACCTTCTCAGGAGCCTAGATCTTGGTACAGTTCAAATCCTAGGAGAAAATTCACACCATTGGGTGAGTCTCAAGAGTCTGCACTAAGGAAGTTGTTGGCTAACAACGAAATTTCTCTACCGCCAACAAGTGATTACGAACCCATAGTCAAACCTCCCTACTAGAAGGACACAGACTATTGTGAATATCACCGAGGATGGGGGCACATGACTAACAATTGCATTCACCTCAAAAATGTCATACAAGATGTGCTAGATCAGAACCAGGGAGGGACACAACAGCATACCTCCAATGAATCTCATGTGGCTTACAGGGATCCACTTCTGAATCACAACAGGCCGTATAACAACAATCACAACAATGGCCACAACAACAACAACGGCCACAACAACAACAACGGCCACAGCAACAACGGCAACAACTACAATGGTAATAACAATAATGACAACAATTGCAACAGGCCAAATCAGAACAGCAGGTCGAGTAATGCTAACTATGCAAGTGTTCCATTTGACTACACCATAAACTGCATTTCTGAGCATATTCCACAGGTCAATGTCATCTCACCCAACCAACAACCAGGACCTAACCGAACTGGTTGTAGTATAATTACCCGTAGTGGTAAAGTCACGCTCAATACCATTCCTCCACGGTTGTCACCATCTCCATCCTCCTCCTGTCAGTACAACATCATCGACCAGTTACAGAAAACTCTGGCTCACATTTCCATATTGGAGCTATTGCGTCTATCTCCTTCTCATAAGGAGATTCTTGAGAAAGCCTTAGTGGAAACCACTGTCCCCACTAATCTGGCCCAAGAAAAGTTTCAGACCATGGTAGGAAATCTGACATCTTCCCCCTCCATATCTTTTACTGAGCAAGATGACCTCTCTGTCTCCCAACCTCATAACACCCCTTTGCACATTGTCGCCTTCATACACAAGCACCGCATCAAGAGGGTTCTCATTGATGGGGGTACCAGTTTAAATATTTGCACTTTGAAGCTAGTTCTTGCACTGGGGTTCTTTGAACAAGCAGTCGATCCAAGAAGGAAAATTACCATAAAGGCATATGACGAGGAAGAGAGAACCACAAAGGGAACGGTTGTCCTGCCCATTCAAGTGGGACTGGTAATCAAAGATGTGGTGTGCCAAGTCCTTGATCGAGAGCTTGCTTATAATATCCTGCTAGGGAGACCATGGATCCACGCCATGAAGGTTGTCCCCTCAACCTATCATCAATGCATTAAATTCCCGCACAATGGCAAGCAGGTCACCATTCAAGGTGACCCCGACCCCTACCAACACTGCAATTCTTTCCATGCAAAACTTGAATGTGTCATACCCAACAATAGAGCCTACATTTCCCCTACCCCACCACAGGACCATACCGCTGAAGCTTCCTCCTCAAGACCCAAACCACTGAAACTTACCATAAAAGAAAATGGCATGGGGGAGTACTCCATTGAGCACAACCTCAACCTTTCCACCATGCCTTTGTCTCCTCGCTCCTTTGGTAAACCTAAGCATCCACCCAAACATTTTCCAAAGCCATCTGCTCCTCCTATAGCTCCCACCAATCCCTTTGTAAAATGGGGGACCTTATCAGATGAAACGGAGGAGCGAGATCTCCTGCAATGGCTTTATGGTGAAGAAGAAAACACACCCCAAGATCCACCTAGACTCCCTACAGAACTCTATGGGCGGGGTGAGACTATCTTGCACAGGATGGGGTATGAAGGACAAGGCCCTATCGGCCTCAGAAAAGAAGGAATCATTGAACCTATACAACCTTCTTCATCCTCTTCAGCTAGAAACACAACTGGCTTAGGATACAAAGGCAAGGGTAAAGCCAAGGAAAATGCTTGCCTTGTGGAGACAATCCAAATGCTCCAAGTGGATAGCAACACAGATTCAGATGATTCAAATGAGTATGAGTGGGACGAGCAAACAGAGCACTCCTACGACGACAAAGAGGTTGATACCATCCAAACTCTTAGCCCCTACCATGAGGGACAAACGCAACGGGATAGACCACTGGAGTCTGATTCACCCCTCCCTGAGATTATGGCTTTCGAGGAAAGTTTAGATTCCATTGCGATAAACAACTTGGAGGAAAGTACCACTCAGAACACTACCCCCACTAGTGCCCATAACATTTCCATTCACACCATTAATGAATCAGGTCTCTCATCCGACTCCCTTCGCCTCTTACACCCTGAGCTTATTGACTGGGATCTGCAAGGAACCCCCCAATTAGATATGTTCCAGAATGATGATGCCTACATTGACTATATGGAACTTAGGGATCACTTACCAAAAGGAGATCATAAAGCGGGTTTTGCTATTGAACTCAATACCGTGGCTTACTTCGGGGAGGGTGCCAAGCCTTCTAGTCGCAAAAATATCAAGATCAAAAATGGATCTGATGGTGAAAACCACCTTGCGGCAGTGTCAGATCATAAAACAGTAAAATTAAAGGACGTATCCGAAGGTGAAAACCCAACTGCGGCACCTGACGATGGAATGCTTGACACCCTTCCTAGTGATATGTACCAAGAAAGGTCATAGATTGTGGTGGAGCCAACAGAACCAGTGAATATTGGAACCGAAGAGCAGCCCAAGATTATCCACTTTGCAAAATCTCTCACACCACCTGAGAAAACCAAGTTTGTACCATTCTTTAAGAAGAAGAGAGGCAGCTTTGCTTGGTCATATGCCGACATGCCAGGTTTAGACCCAAACGTGATTCTACATCATTTGCCATTGGATCCAGGGGTGAAGCCCGTAAAGCAGAAGCTGAGAAAGATGCATCCTCATATAGCCCTTTTGGTCAAGGAAGAACTTAACAAATTGCTGGATGTGGGGTTCATCAGAGCCATAGATTACCCAGAATGGATATCTAATATTGTGCCAGTGTCTAAACCAGATGGCAGGGTTCGACTATGCAACGATTTTCAAGACTTAAACAAAGCATGCCGCAAGGATGACTTTCCATTGCCTAACATCGATATCATAGTCGACCTCACTGCAAGACATACAATGCTATTGCTCATGGATGGATTCTCAGGGTATAACCAAATCAAAATAGCACCAGAGGATCAACACAAAATAGCTTTCACTTGCCCATGGGGTACCTTTTGCTGGAATGTCATGCCTTTTGGGCTGAAAAATGCAGGTGCTACATATCAGCGAGCCATGACAACTATATTCCATGACATGATGCATGTGACTATGGAGGATTATGTTGATGATATCTTAGCAAAATCTCTCACAAGGGACTCACACCTGGATATCCTAGAGAAAGTCTTCCAACGGTTGGACCAATTCCAAGTAAAATTGAACCCGAAGAAATGTGTGTTTGGGGTGACTTCAGGCAAGCTACTAGGCTTCATCGTGTCGGCTAACGGAATAGAAGTAGACCCTGCCAAGGTCAAGGCTATAATGGACATGCCACCACCCAAGACTCTAACTCAGTTGAGATCCCTACAGGGCAAGCTGCAGGCCATCCGCAGGTTCATCTCACAGCTCTGCCAACCTTTCAGCCACCTCCTACATAAGAATATTCTATTTAAATGGGATGAGCGGTGCGAAGAGGCATTCAACAAGCTAAAGGAGTATCTTATGAACCCTCCTATACTCATGCCTCTAATCCAAGGAAAACCTTTAATTCTCTACAAATCTGCTACACCTACTACTCTTGGGGCTCTCCTAGCACAGCAAGACTATGAGAACAAAGAAAGAGCTGTATACTACATCAGTCAAACACTAGTGGGCTATGAGTTGCAATACTCACAGGTAGAACGATCATGCCTTGCGGTGGTTTTTGCTTCGCAAAAACTCTGACATTACATGTTGGCACATCCTGTTAAACTCATTGCCAAGATCAACCCACTGAAATATCTTCTCAGCAAAGTAGCTCTCACAGGTCGACTAGCAAAATGGGTTATGCTCCTTAGTGAATATGATATAGAATATGTGGACAGAAAAGCCATCAAAGGACAAATCATCATTGACCAACTGGCCGAGGCACCATTACAGGACACTTCACCAATGCAGTTTGAGTTCCCTGATGAATCTTTATTCACTCTATCTACATCTCCATGGAAACTCTACTTTGACGGGTCTTACACCAACCATGGATCGGGGGCAGGTATCCTATTTATCACTCCCCAAGGTGACACAATTCTGAAGTCCTACAGGTTGTTATTTCCATGCACAAACAACATAGCGAAATATGAAGCCTTGGTAATTGGTCTTAAAATGGCAACTGAGTGGAAAATCCAAGCACTATGTGTCTACGGTGATTCTCAGCTTATCATAAATCAGGTCAATGATGAGTATCAGACTAAAGATGAGAAGCTCATCCCATACAAACAGATGGTCGATGACCTCAAAGAACATTTTGGGACCATCTCCTTTGAACAAATACCAAGGATCGAAAACAAAGCAGCAAATGCAATGGCTACCATAGCCTCTCTTCTAGAAATTCCTGAATATGAGTCACGGTATCAGTTCCTAGTAGAAACCATCTAGCAACCGGCTTATGATCTCCTTGAAACCCATTCCATTTGTCTCCTAGTCGGATCTGATTCACCTTGGTACGGTAAGACTTACACTTACCTCAAGGACAATATTCTCCTGCCGGACCTCTCTTCCAACCAAAAATGAACTTTCATCCGACAAGCCTCCCGTTACACCATCATAGCTAATACCCTTTACCGACGTGGTCTGGATGGTACTTTACTCCGTTGTCTAGAACAAGAAGAATCCATAACTACCTTGTGAGATGTACACGAAGGGATCTGCGTAACACACTCCTGCGGTCCTTCCTTAGCCAAGAAACTCATGCGTTTGGGTTATTACTGGCCAAACATGGAAATGGATTCATATTAGTTTGTCAAAAAGTGCAAACAGTGCCAGATACACGGGAACCTAATTCATGCACCTGTTCAGGAGTTGAGACCTCTAACGACACCCTGGCCCTTTTGCTAGTGGGGACTTGACCTCGTGGGAAAGATTCATCCACCTTCTTCCAATGACCAGAAATTCATCATAACCGCCACTGAGTATTTCACAAAGTGGATTGAAGTCGTTCCCCTAACCACCGTCATAGGAAAGCAAATTTCCTCTTTCATTCTGAATTACATTATCTGCCGATATGGCATCCCTTCATCCATCATAATGGATAATGGGAGACCTTTCAAAAATCAGGATGTCCAGGATCTTTGTGAGCGTTTCAAAATCCAACATCGTTTCTCCACTCCATACTACCCCCAAGGTAATGGCCAAGCTGAGGCATCGAATAAAACCATTCTAAAAATCCTAAAGAAGACTGTCAATGAAGCTAGTCGCGATTGGCATGTCCAACTCAATCCCACTCTATGGGCCTACAGAACCAGTATACGCACTCCCACAGGTGCTACACCCTACGCCCTTGTCTATGGTTCTGAAGCCATCCTTCCCATTGAGGTAGAACTCCCATCCCTCCGGGTGTCATTGAAAAGTCTCATATCAGATGAAGAATATAGAGTCTCCAGGCTACAAGAACTAGAGCTGCTAGAGGAAAGGTGCCAGAAAGCTTTTGACCATCTCAAAGCCTATCAACAGATGATGTCAAGAAGCTACAACCACAAGGTTAGACCACGATGCTTTAAGGTTGCGGACCTAGTTCTAAAAGAGAACCCTCGCAATCAGCAGGACAGAGAAAAGAAAGGTAAGTTCAAGCCTAACTGGCTTGGGCCCTATGTAATTGTAGCTGCTTACGAATCGGGGGCATATCAGTTAGCCATGTCAGAGGGTGAGTTGTTTGATGATCTAATCAACAGCATGCACCTTCGCCGGTTCTATACCTAGGAGAACCCCAATGCAAGGGGGCACAATAAAATCAAAAAGTCAAAAAAATCAAAAAAGTTGAAAAGAGAAAATACAAAAAAAAAAAAAAAAGCATACAAAAAAAAAAATCATCCTTTGGTGAAAACCTGGCAAAAAGGTGCCTTGGATAGGTATCATGGTGAAAACCTGGCAATCAGGCATCATGCTACTTTCTAGCTTCTCGTGCAAATAAAAGCAAGTGATGAAAACCTGAAAAATAGGCGTTACTTGTGATGAACCGCCTTCTCCATCTTTGGGAATCCAATCTCCTTGAGTCCATCCTTCCTTCGCTCCTTTTTCATTCAACCTATATCTGTCCCATAATAAGCACTTGACAGTTACCTATCATGGCTTGATACTCACCTTGTGGCCTTGTCAACCAAGGTTTTGTCCCATACCATCTCCCCAATGTGAGCCTGGCATAGTGTCTCTTGTCGGTGTCCATAGTCCAAGTCCGTGAACTACGTTGCCTCTGCGCCATCACGTAGGCAAGGCCATTATTCTAATGCACCCCCGAGGCTTCCATTTCTTTCATTTTGCCCACGGTCCCATTCGTCCCATGTCTTATCATCTTTCTTCTCATCTTTCTTCTAGTCCATCCATGGTCCATTAGGGTTTACCCCAAACTATGTTGCCTCTGCGTCGTCACGTAGGCAAGGCCATTTAGCAATGAACCCCCGAGGCACTAGGTCAGTCCCTTAAGGTCCGTCTCCCCAATAAGGATTGTGCAATCTTCTCACCAAGCAAGCAAATGCAAGCAAAACCCGCGCCTCAAGCAGAAATCTAAGCATCTTAACCTATCCAACGCAAAGCAAATACCCAAGGTCTTCTAAATGATTTTATGCGAATTAAGGCAAGAGCTAAACACATATCAACGCTAATATGCTTTGTCGATCCGAAACATGGTTAACAGTTTGAGTCCTGATTTTTGCTATCATACCTTCCTATGCTACTCAAGGATGCCAAAAGCTAGAGATGCTATGATGGGGGCATGATTATTTTCTTTGTTTGCTATTTGGGGATTAAACTTTAGTAATGTGAAGCCTTGTCTTAGGACATGATCGGCAAAAGATCATCGAGGACATCAAAGGTCTAACATGAATGGGGGCAATCCTTGTTTGTTGAAACACAAGCGGTACTCAGGTCATCTAGATTCAATTTTGACTAGATGCTTGTATTAACTTGCTAAATCACAATCCATGTAAGCGATACTCAAGTCATTTCGGTTCAATTATACCTAGATGCTTGTATTCACTTACAACATTTTAGAAAAATACCAAAAATAAAATGCCCAATGATGAAATAAAGCACTCTAAAAGCAAAGCATCCATCCTATATCCATATATCCATGCAACCCTCATTATCCAAACTATGCAGAGTAACGATATCAAGTAAAGTTTCTAAGTCATTTTATCACGACCATTCTTCTATCCATCATGTCATTCTTGTGTCAATAGGGTACATTTGGACTTCACAAAAACAAAGCATGTAGGAGCATATCATATGTAGAGCTAAGTCATGCACACGTTTAAGTCAGTGGAACACATCTCCCAGTGCATTAGCTCATCCATACATCCGCATTTGCATCACATCTTAAAGCACAGAAAACCACAAAACAAACATAGCTAAGTGCATTGCATACACAGTTGCATCATCACATAGGAATCATATTACATTTTGCATTCATTTGAAAACATTAAATCATATAGACATCATATAGCAGCATATCAAAAAGTATCTCATATAGCATCAGATAGACCATCTCACTATGCACATACATCACATCATACAATAGAAGTAAATTAGCATCTCATAACACATGCAATAGATACACAAAGCTACATCATCATATATATTATCATATAAAAGAGGTCCAAATGTACAATATCACCATCTCTCTCAAAAATTAGAGTATCATATACAGTATACATCCACATGGATGGTGATACATGTCCCAAAATGTACAAAATCTGGTCTGTGTCTATCCCTGCTACTGTGGGCCACCACTGCCAGATCCTGACTGCTGGGGACCCATCATGGAAGCCCCTGACTGTGATGGACCTACTCTATGAGTCGCCCCAGACTGACTCCTGAAGCTCCCTGCCCTCTGGCTCGATGCCACGGCACCATGGTATAACCCTCAGTAGTACTGAGCCTGGGACTGTGCTCTGGCTAGATCTGTCTGTGCCTGTGCCAACTGCGTCTGTAGCTGGCCTACCTGTGCCTGGGCCTGCTGCACCTACCCAACCAAAAATGAACTCGCTGCATCTGTCCCCATAGCAGCCACAGCAATGTCCCACTCTACACGGATAATATGTACCCGTGCGTCTGCCATGTCTCTCTCGCGAGTCAACCCAGCAATCATTGCTGTGTCTGTATCTCACCTCCTCTCTACCCTCCTCAGCTATGTCTGCAGCTCTCGCACCTGTCCCCTCAAGCTGGCCATAGTCCTCTCATGAGCCTCTCCCTGTACTGGCCCCTGTGCTGCCTTTGCCTGTCCTAGCCCCTGTGGTTGGGGTACCTACTGCTGTGGTACCTGCTGGGGTGGTGGCATCTGTGCTTGCTGCGGTATCTGCTGCTGTGCCCCTACCTATCCTGGCACTGCCTACTCAGCCTGACCTATCCTCCTTCGCTACCTCAGCCTCTCTACAGCTCTACCACCCCTTCGTCCTCGTCCTCCTCTAACTCCCCTCTGACCTGGGCCGGCCTCTCCCTCCTCCTCTGAGTCTGCCTCGTCAATACGAGGCACCAACATACCGGGTCCTGAATATCTCAGGAAAGGATGCGTAGTGATCCAATCCTCATACTCCTGTGTCACCCCCGCATCTGCTATCTCTCTCCTCATGTCCCATGCCACATAAGGCATCTGCTGGAACTCTGCTAGAGCCTCCTCGTATGAAGCCATCGGCCCCCATCATACCCTCTCTGCATGGGTCCGTGCGAACAGTGCCTGTCCCTGTGGCATACCCTGTCTCCGCCCAAACTGTCTCAGCACCCTGCCCACCATCTATCTCTCCAAGATGTGCCGTGTCCGGCCTATCAGCCACCTGGTCTGAAAGCAGTATGGCAGCTCATCTCCCTCGTCATCCCAGGGCTCGCAGTCCAGATATGGTCACCAGATGACCACATCTACCCCATCCAAGGTTTGTCTCCAATACTCTAGCTTCCCCAGCCTATGCTGGGAAATCACTCCTGCATAGCCATAACTGTATGGCTCTCCTCACTGCCTCGCAAAGACACATATCAGCCTAGTCATCGCTATGTGCTCCCACAGCCAGAACTGTAATAGCAACACCCTAGCCGATAGACTCGTGCTACGGTGGTACACCACCTGATGCATGTCATGGCATAAATGGGCCAGTACGCAGAATCCCCATGCATATCAGGTGCCTTCAGTCAACATCCGCTCCATGATCCTACCCCATCCAATGGGGAACCCATGTGATCTCCTGTCCGGGCATACAACGCCCCCAATCAGTCCAGCCACAATCCCTGGGAAGTAGTCATAACAATCATGTATATCCTACCATGGGATGACCTGGCCAACTAGCTCGGGATCGTTGAACACTCGCTGGCACTCAGCGAGTCCTGCATCCTGCTGTGCATCATACTCTACTAACTCACCTACCATGGGCAAGTGCAGTATCCGATAAACGTCCTCCAAGGTCACAGTCATCTCTCCAGTCGAAAAGTGAAAGCTCCTGTCCTCACTGTGAAATCTCTCCACAGCAGCTTTCAGTAGTCCCTGGTTTGCCCGCACCTCGGGCATGAAGCAAACGTAATCCAAACCCATGGCACCTAGCGCCACTCTGTCAGTCTCTGTCAACATGTATCTCTGCAATAAGGGCATGGGAAACGTCTCCCTTGACTGCAGTGTGTCTCGAATCTCCTCCTACAAGCATGCAAAGCAAGGCGTAAGTCTCAAGCCGCATATACCATGCTCAACATATCTATTGAACTATATCAACTAAACTTAGCATTTCAAATTGATCAAAACAGCACACTACATCTCTTGACTAGATTCCTGCAATCTCGGAGATAGCTCATCGATTCCTGCGTCAAACAGGACGCTAATCGAATCAATTTGGCTAAGTAATTTGCTATCCCAAGCGAATGCGCCACTATAGGTGGTAAAAGCACCATTTCTTAATAGATGCGCCGCTACTATCAGCATATGCGCCACTAAACACATATGCGCCTCTACAGTGCACATATGCGCAGTTTCAACGCATGCGCCGTAGAACTCAACGTATGCGCCGCCAAATTACGAAAGCGCCGCTAGATTCCACATATGCGCGGCATTCACAAATGCACCGCTACATTGCACAGATGCACTACCTAATCACAAATGCGCAGCCTAATTACCGAAGCACAGCAACAATACACATATGCGCCGCTTTAATGGATGCGCTACCAAAATTGGCATATGCGCCGCGAAACGACAAAAGCGGCACTTCGCGAGGCACATGCGCCATTCTACATTTTGGCGCATGTATTTGACCTATTTTCTAAGTGCATTTATGACATCCTAAATCGACCCTAGGAGAAATTTTTTGAAGCACATACCAGGGGTCCTGCCTCTACTGGCCGCTCGAATTGACGGACTCGCTCGAATCGGTGCTCCTCACATGGAATGTCTGTTGCTCTAGCTGCCATGCTGCTCCAAGTTTGTTCTAGGCTCTCTCAATCCAATCCAGAGCAAACAAGTGTACAAATGACTATTCTTGTGGACCCAGCTCCTATTTATAGCCCCCAAACCCTAATTCTGGCTAGGTGATGACTGTGACTACTTCCTGTGCCCGTTTTTCCTCCCGTTTTCTTCCCGCATCCCTGACCTACGTCCCTTTTCCTCCAACCCATCCTAACCCCTTCATCTTCATGAGATTGTCCATCTTTGATTCTTTCACCCTTTTCTCGTCCAATCTCCCGAGGGGGCATCCTATCGTCATTAAACCTGTACCAGGGGCAAACTAGGGCATGTATCATCATTCAGACTATTGATTTCTTTGAAGCAACGCTGTAAACTACATTGCATCAAAGAGGGGCAAAATGTATATGCCTAAAAATGACACAAATCATCCTAAATAAATATTCTAAATATTTATTCCCTTCTTCTATTAATTAAATAAATATTCTAAATTTATTTAATCGATTCACCGTTCCATAATTAAATAAATTCAATTTATTTAATTAAAATTCTTCTAGTGTCTCACACAATTAAATAATCATAAATTATTTAATTAATCCAAATTCCTTTATCCTAAGTTCTAAATTCAAAAATCCACCTCACCTTTACACCTCACCTTGTCCACCTCATCAGGTTGCACATGTAATTAAATATATTTAATATTTAAATATCTTATTTTCCCTCACCCACATGGCCTATTTCTTCTCAAATCAGAGATTAGTTAACTAATCAATCAAAAGTGTTAACTAACCTGTCAATTGAGTCAAATCCTCAATCAATTCAGTCAGTTCCATAATCCACTCTTCTAACTGATCAATCAAATCTGTTAACAGACCAGTCAATGGAGTTAACTCTCCAATCAGTTTTGTCACATCCCCCCTTTCATGATGGAGCTAGGACACTTGTCACATTTCCACTGGTTGCACATGCCTCAACCATCCTCAGCCGTTGATCTTCATATCTTCTCTCAACCGTTGATTCCCATTCTTCCAAGTCTATAAATGAAGCTTCATCCCTCCACTCTATTCATCTAGGCTTTTGACATCGTTACTCTGCAGAAATATCACCAGCGCGCCTTTGGCACCCTTTTGTCATTCACAAGCTTGAGATCACATACTTGCATTGGAGCTCATCTTCATTGCTTATCACCATAGCCATTCACCATCGACTTCCTACAAACAGCTAAAAAGATTGCACGCTCTGAGGGCTCATCTCATCTGCAAAAGGATGATTTGTGATAGGCGAACAATAGAAGCATCGAAACGGGAGAGGTTTGCACTGTGTTTGCTCATTGCTTCGTTTATTGAATCCTTCTTGTTTCTCTATTCTGTTGATGTTTGGGTCTTATTTAAGTCATTTGATTGATCACCATTTTACCCTTACAACTTCTTCCCCTAATGCTTGAAGTGTTCTAATTTTAGAAACTCTTCTAAAAAATGCCTCTACCTTATCACCATTTTGCATTTGAAGACAATGTAATTGACACTATAGATGGAGTATTTCATTCTGGTTTTTAGCCTCATAGACTTTTTTGAGGTGATCCCAAGCCTCTTTGGTAGTGGTAGATGTATGGATATAAGGTTAAACCCCATCTATCACTCCAAACAAAATGATCAATTTGGTCTTTTGATTGGCCTTATCAAATTTATTTTGAGCATCAGCGGCTTGTTGAGGTCTAGTTGTGTTTCTGAAGACTACATCCCAAAGATCTTCAAACTACAATTAAGTTTGTACTTTGGTTTTCTAAGCGACATAATTATCTCCTCTCAAGAGTTGAGAGTCAGGAAGAATTATTTTAGGTGTAATAGGAGCCATTGTATATAGATTTGAATGTCCTTATATCTCTGATGTAACCCTTATTTCTCCCCGACTTTATAGGTTTGATGCCACATACGTCATTGTTGCAACTTATTACACATTAGATGCAGTAATTCAACACAATGACATTACCCATAAATGTGAATTAGAGGCATCATTAATATGAAATGCTACTAGTTTGTTTGGTTTTGAGCTTCAAAACTTGAATATTAGCTTACAAAATACAAGTTTTTCTCCAAATACAATACATTTTGTTTCAAAATTTGATTTTAAGTAAAAATAATAATATATATTTTAAAATGATTTAACTATATTAAAATTACACGTTTTAAATATTTCTAAAGTTTAACTATAGAAAATAAAAAGAATTTTAAAAATAAATTAATATTTTTCTTTATTAATAAAATAAAGTTTAACTATAGAAAATGAAAAAATGCACCTTTTTTTTTCTCCCAAAATGTAGATTGAATTGGTTTGAAATGTATTCTCCTCCTCTAATCTACTACAATTGATCAACTTTGAAGGAAATAGAAAATCTTACAAAGATATTAAATGCCTCACACCTTTATCAAATATCTAGATGCCTTACTCATCATTCCTCTTTTGTCTACACAATCCAGATGCAGATTTGATTGGCTTCCACCTAGGCTTCACATAGCCAAGTTTTTGAAATTGATTTGCAAATTAAAATAATATGAAATACACACTTTGATGCCTACGCTTTAGGATTTTAAAGGAATCATAGAAAATGGTAAACGCCTTGTTTCAAAACAAACTCCAACGCCTCTTCTAAGATTTCAACGCCTTGTTTTTGGATGCCAACATTCATATTTTCTCATGTCTTCATAAAATGATAGTTTTGGCACTTTTCTAATCAAATAGAAAATTTTGAACACCAACTTCCAATAGAAATGCCTCTTCAACAGTAATTTTAATTGCCTTTATTTTGACTTTGTATGGTTGCTTTCAATGCATTCCATAACTCATTTTGTATGTCTTTTGCCTCTCCACCATTTAATTTTTAGCCTCCCGTTCTCACACACAAGTATAGAAATTATTTTTGCTCTGATACCATATTAGATCAAGAAAATGTAATGATAAAATTGTATTATGAGGAGAGCAGCAAATATATACAAATGATTAGTGGTTGGATAACCACCAAGGTTGGGCATACCCGACCAACTACCAACTATAACTATATAAAATACTTACTAGTTGGAAATAAATACAATGATGTAATAAAATAAAATAAATCTAACATATAGTAGATGATTGTTGCATTGAATGTATTCATCTGCTGTAGCACTCTATTATGCATGTTGATTAACATGTGTGTTTCCATACTGCTAGTTTGGTGTGAGTGTGATTGTGCCCTTGTGTTTGTCTCTCAGTATAGTAGGGTGGGATTGAGGGTACCACATGGTTGGGTGGCATTGTACCACCGTTGGGGACAATAGAGGTCTCCAAGATTCTTGGTTTACATGTCAAGAGCTTTCCTATCTCAATGTCATGGTGAGTCCTTAGTAATGCTATCTATTTCATTTACTTCCTTTCAGTTTTGTTTTACTATTTCTTATTTTTTATGGAAATTACTAATCTTCCATTATCTTTGGATCCATGTACTTCAAGAGGATTTTGTGTGGCAAAGTCAGAGCCCACAACCTCATGAATATACCCCCAAGACCATTTGTTAACAAATTGAAAATCAAGGAAATTATACCTTGAAGAGTGAGGGAAGACTATGTTGGTGTTTCCCTACCTTAGAGCTTTTCAACATTCTATTTTTCAAGTTGAAGATATAATATAAACTACACTACAAAATGGGGTTGGCAATTTGAGTACATCTTGCATCCAAAGTCTAAACCCCAAAGTGCAACAAAGCCAAAGTTCAAAGAATCGATGAATAACATGTAGTGTAAACTATTCCAAAGTTTCAAAGTCTAGGGTGTCAAATGTCTAGGAGTTACAATTATTGGCAATAGTTAGTAAGTGATCAAAACCCACTGCATAAGGCCAACTAGGACTAGTAGGAATAGTAATGTTTTGTAATGGACATGTCCCCAATGTAATCTTATGTATATAATAACAATAGAATAGAAGGAAGAACAAGATAGATAAAATAGAATAGAAGAGTAGAGAAAAAACTATATGCATGCTATTGTAATACATGATTATATATAAAGGAAGATACAAGGTTTGAATGACTAATTTGAATGTCTAAAATCTATATGATGAATTATATATTACATTAAGTCTCTGCATTATGATATTTCTTACCACAAATGTTCTGATCCTTCTCTCATTGTCATAATCAGGGTATAAATACAACAAGCAGGACACCAGGGCTTCGAACCTTGATTGGTGCCTCTTCATCTTGCCAAAATTTTGGTTCCATTGTTGGGACCTTGGAAAAATAGTGAAAGAATAGGTTAGATCACTAAAAAGAAAGAAGTGAAAAATAAAGAAAGTTATTAAGGGAAATATTATAAATTGATGAAGGGGGTAAATCACAAAAACACACAACAACAGAAATTGAACACAGAAAATAGAACTTTCTTTTATTGATCTAGGCAACTCACTACATTACAGAAGCTCAATTATAATTAGAGGAATCAATCCTCCACAGGTTGTAACACACTACAGCTACACATTACCAGGCTTTGGAATCTTTTGCCTTTTGTAACCCCCAAATCAGCTAGGGTTTCTATTTTCCCCCTATTCTTGACTCTACACTTTCCCCCTTAGCTCTACTACTCCCCAAGGTTCCCAAAAATGGTTATTAATAGACTTTTTGGTGGCCAACAATTTAATTTCAAAATTTGCATCTCCCTCCAAAAATAGGTCAACTTCTGGGAGCCATAACTTTTGATCTGGGTGTCCGATTGACAAACTGTTTTATGTGTTGGAAAGCTCACAAAGTGCTCTATGCGCTTAGAACTTGCTCTACCAATTCCATCCATTTTCAGGCCTGTACGGGGCCATTTAGTGCCTCAAACCTGAGTTTGAATAATTTTCAGGCATTTTTCAGGAAATGGAAACTTTAATATCTTTCAGCTCACAAATGATCTTTGCGTGATTCCTTCGCCAAAGGTCTTGTTTTTTTAGTTACAAAGCTTCCTATAAATATTCACTTCAATCTGTGCCCAAATGCAAACTTTCTAAAAATAGTAGGTTTCTATTTTTAGTAGTTTGGAAAAATTGAAAGCTCTACATCATTATTCAAGCGATTATGGAACTAGAACCACAAATTTTGAAAAGAACTAGAAAGAACATCAACAATTTTGAAACATATCTTTTTTTGGGTGATGCAAGATTGCCCTTACACCACTGGATGCTCTTGCATTAGACACCTAGGGTAATTTGAGAAGTGACCTTGTCATGTCTCATGTGTTTGTGTGAGGAAAACCCAAACGGTCAACCTCTGCCTTAGACAACCAAGAAGAATCTTCAACAGGCCTTCCTTTGAATTTCACCAAATATTCTTCATATTGCTTGTTCCAAGTACTTCTTCCCACATGGCTATCCAAGATCTCTTCTATCTCCTTAGTTGAAGTAGATGCCGGAATACTCCACTATTCTTCTGTTGGTCCATCCTCTGTTCCACCTTCATGATATTCTGATAAATCAATAATGTTGAAAATAGGGGAAATGTTGATCTCACTCAGCAGCTCCACCTCATATGCATTTCCTGAATCATGTTTCTTCAAAATTCTGCATGGTCCAAATTTCTTCATTTTCAGCTTATTGTACATTCCAATTGAGAACCTTTCTTTTCTCAAGTGAGCCATGACTTCATCTCCTACTTGGAATTCCTTATATCTCCTCTTCTAATCTGCCTTAGCCTTATACAGAATATGCATCTTATTAATGTGCTTTCTCACCTCTTCATGCAAATTCTTCAGATGTTCTATAAAGTCTTCAGCCTCGGCACTTGTCTTTTCTCCTTTGTCTAGATTCTTTTGTTGGCAAGAGACACTATATGGATTCATGGTTGTTGTCATTGATGGCAACAAAGGTCATCCCACATATCCGCAAGACATGATATGTCTCTACCGGAAGTCAGAATAAAGAATGTTGTGGTCCGGTGAAGAAGAACAGAGCATGTGGCAAGGTCCGACAGATTGGTCCGGACCTCTCAGAGGAAGTGTCTTGGTGCAGTGCGGATTTGGGTAAGTCAAGAGGACTACCTTGAGTGGTATATTCCAAGGATTTAGCCTCCGGTGATGGACAAGGAAAAAGATATGAATGGTTGAGTACCGGATTCCTGAGAGACAGTGAAAACAGAGGAAGAACTGACTGGCAGAGTATCAGACTACTTTCCGGATGGGTTACTATTGATGACAGAGGTTGTGAAGGCATGAATCATGTTTGGCCGACATGATTAATGATATCTACAAGTATATGCTTGATCCGCATTGCTTGGTGAGGAAGGATTCAGCCGACAGAATGAGAGTTTGTAAGAAACTAGACTGTTCCGGATGCCGACTAGAAAGTTGATGAAATTACTTGTGCGGATATATATAGAGGATGGATTTAGTTGTGAAGTGTGTGTAAGTGTGGAGTAATATGCGAATAAGTCCAGAGAAAGAGCAGAGGTAGCAAAAAGGATCCGGTATGTGGAAGATAGCAGAATAAAGAACAGAGGAAAGATGAAGTGCAACAGATCAGTGTACTGAGCCTAACCGGAACTGAACTCCAGCATATGCAGATGCTTCCAATCAGTTCAAGACTGTGATTCTCATCACTTTGTAGACAGTGTGTCTTCTTGTAGGCAGTGGGCCTCTTGTGAGCAGTGTGCTCAGGCAGTGAGCCCTAATTGGCAAGTGCCATCTTTGTAATTTCCTATTCTTCTAACAGAGAATAATTTTGGGTTAATCACCCCGTGGTTTTCTCCCTTAACAGGGTTTCCACGTCAAAAATACTGTGTCATGTGTTTCTTGTTTTATGGTTAATGTTTTATGTTTGATTTTATGCTGCTTCAATTAAAAGGAAAGTTCAATAAAGGAAATAATTAGGATAACTGATTCACCCCCCCCCCCTCTCAGTTATCAACAATTGGTATCAGAGCTAAGTTCCTCCTAATAGAGCCTAACAGCTTGAGGAAGATCTGGGATTTCAAATGGATGCATATGGTTTAAGGGAGCAACTCAAGACTGCCCTTGAGGATCTTGAACAGTCAAATTCTGAAGTCAGTGAATTAAAGGAAAGACTCAAACAGGCTGATGAATTCATGAGAGAATTAAAAGACAAATTAAGTCTCTCTATGAAAAAGAGAAAGGAGCTACTTCAACAGTTGGCAAGACAAAGTGAAGAAAGCAATACAAATGAGGAATTGACTAAGCAAACCAAGTTATGTGAAAAGTTATCAAAAGAAGTCATTATGTTAAGACATGAAATGGAATCAGGAACTATAAAGTTTACTCAAGAAATTGAAGAAAAAAGAAAGGCTGAAGACAATCTAAGACAATCTCTCAAAGAAAAATCAGAAGAATGCCACCAGATGGACAGGATTATCAGGCATCTTGAATCTGATCTTGAAGATGCCAAAGATAATGAAGGAAAACTTAAGGATCAAATTGCCTCTCTCAAAAGAGACCTTCAAACAGCAAATGAATATAAAGAGAAATTCAAGATAAGTTCTGCTCAACTTGAAGTTCTCCTTGCAAGTCAAAAGAGGACAGATGACAAGTATGGCTTGGGATATGAGAAAGGAGAAAGCTCCGGATCCGGTCAGAAGAATCTTGGATCAGAAAATCCAAGGAGCAGGCCTAGAAGACCTCCGGTAAGACAGCCAAATGCTCAAAGATATCCATCCTTCAATGGATACTGCCACAACTGCAACCACTTTGGTCACAAAGCTAATCAGTGCAGGATAAGAATGAATCAGAATAATTCATCATTCTCCGGACAGTGCTTCAACTGCAAAAGGTATGGACACAAATCCCATGAATGCAGAATTATGCAAGTAAACAAATCATTCAAAGGTAGATGCTTCACATGCAATAGAATAGGTCATATGGCTAATCAATGCAGATCAAGAGGATATCAGTCAAATATGCAAAGAGATGTTATTTGCCAAATCTGCAATAGGTCCGGTCATAATGCTAAAGTCTGCAGAAACAAGAATCAGGACAAAAGAGGTCCGGTGTATAATCAGAATCAAGACAAGGGTAAACAAAAGATGAATGCGGATGAGGTTAGGAATCAGATGAGCAAGATTTGGGTGAAGAAAAGTTCAGAGAATGTAGAGGTTGGATCCGCACCAGACTCTGGTGCTGATATTTCTTCCGGAAATTAAAAGTGAGCTCAGGCTCAGGGGGAGACTCAAAAAAATCTTGTTCCCCCAGCCAAACAAGTGGTGCCGGATGTGGCACAAGATGCGGATCAAAGGGTTTGTAGATATGAGTCTTGAGATACTTCAGTCAAGTTTTCAGAGGTCTGCATGGAGTTATGAAGAAGCTATGATCGATCAAATAAGACCTGTTCAGGGAAATGCTCCGGTATGATAAAGGATTACAAAAAGGTCCGGAAAGATCCAGAAATGCACTATCTTGTTCTGCGGATTGGACAGAGTGTTTGAGATGATCTTGTAATATGCCACCTCGATTTATTCATGATTGAAAGATCCGGATGATATCCACAGATCAGGACTAATCCGGGATACTCCAAGCTATCCAGACAAGGCAAACCGGAATGATGTAGGTGAAGCATTTATTGCAGACAGGTATTAGGGTTCGCGGAGCAATTTAAGGGATTTCTCAAAGGTCATTTGCTCATTCTGCACTCGAGAAGAAGCGAAAAGTGGAGCTCTGCAACAAGGTTCTTCAAGCACACCAAGGATCTCCTGCCGAAGCTATTGGATAAAGAAATCAATCCAACCACTCCGTGCAAACCGAAGGCGCATAAGGTATTCTCCGTTTTTCATTACCTCACTGCAAATCTTTGAAGAATGGCTACTCCAAACATAGTTAAGATCTCCGATAGACCTCGCCCCTCATTCAAGAAACATCCCTACAAATCATTAGAGGTTGACCCACTAGGAGCCTTCTCTAGTGTTCCTCACGGAGTTTTACACACCGAAGACATTAGGGTTTACATACATGCTAACATTGAGGAATTTGGGGAATTCAAATTAAGAGACCTCTATCACAAGCAGCTGATTGACAATGCTTTTGAGCTCAAACTAGAGTATAAGGATATTCAGAAGAAACAATTTGAGCAATTTATTCATTTCCCCTGTTTTGAAGAGGATGAATGGGTCCGGTATGTACTGAGCAGGATGCATGACAACTTTCTATGGCTAGATAGACCCTGCAAGATCACAAAAGAGGCAATTAGAGCAGTAACTGGCCTATACTCCTCCGGAGGAGTACCTATCCTCAAATCTGTCAAGAACAACATTGTAACTGAGGCCACCGGATCAAAATTTGACAAAAGGGCAATGACCATTGAAGACATCTCCGATCCGGATATCAAATATGCATCAATGATAATAGGATACAAGATCTACCACTCCAGCAGGGAGAATTCTGTATCCGGAACTGCAATATACACTGCTTATGAAATGTTAAGAAAGAATGCAGAATATGATCTCTGCGAACTACTACTAAGCCAATTAATGGAAAACATACAGAAAATCAAGAAGGATAAGAAGAATTCCTTTAAATATGGTACTCTTATTGTATGTCTATTCTTCTATTTCATGAATGAGCTACCCGGAACAAGTGGATGGGTATGGCAGAATGACAAACCTGTTGCAGTCCAGATAAGAGACTACTTGCATGGACTTGGGGATGCAAAAGCGAGAAATTCAGCTCTATGGGGTTACTTCAAAAACTTTCAGAGCATGATGCAAGCAAGAGAGAGAATTCCTCAATCTCTCATTGAGAAATACAAGGACTCAGTGTGCTTTATGGTTGACACTGATCAGTGCCTAATGGAGGCAGTGGAGCCAAGGACTGTCTGGATCATGCCCATGGGGTATGAAGTTGATGAACAGATAGTGGAGCTGCATGTTCAACACATGCTAAGTCAACCCAAAGATCCTAAGGCAGAAAGGTTTGGAACCTTTGAGGAGCTGAGTATAAAGTTACATGTAGAACTCAGGGAACCTGAGATCAAAAGAAAAGTGAGAAAAGAAGTAGAGCACATTGCTCAAGGTCTTGGAATCTCAAAGGAGGCACTTGATGCCAGCTGGGAAAAGAGGAGGAAGGCCGAGGAAGAAGAGAAAAGCAAAGAAAGTGCTCCGGTTGGAGCTCCCACCCGGACCAGATCAACAAAGAGATCTGCACCTCCCTCAACCAAAAGTTCAAAACCGGAAGTCCAGGCATCCGGTAAGAGATCAAAGGCAAAAGCCACAAGGGCTTATGGAAGCCAAAAGGATGAAGAGGAAACAGAATCAGATGAGGGAGTAAGAGAAGTAAAGAAACAGAAAAAGAAAGGATCCGGTAAGCCCTCCACAGGCCAAGACAAGGAGGAAATGGCAGAGGTAACTGTTGAAAAGCCCACTCTGTCACTAGAGAGCATAATCAAATCGGTCACGGTGGATGGAAACCTTCAACCAATGACTGAATCCTATGATGACTTCAGTGAGGCAGACCAAAAGACTCTGCAGGAAGCCACAGTTAAATATCTGAACATATACAATAAGGCTTTCATTGAGATCATATCTCTCATTCCTAAGAGCCTAGAGAAGGAAATGGAAGTAAGAAAGAATAATGCTCATGCCAAAGATCTTGAGATCCGGGAGCAGATAGCTATTCAGCTATATCCTCAAATTGATCCCAAGACAATGAACATTATCTTCAAGGACTGCAAAGATGAGTTCAGAAGCAAAGCCAGGATGAATCAACTCATGCTTGGTGAGACTGACAAAGTGGCTCAAGAAACAGAAGATATCCTCCGGAAGGCCTTCAAAAGGTTCAATCTTCCTGTTGTAGCGGACTTAGGTGCAGAAACAGCTGCTGATTTGGAATCTTCTGTTCCGGAAGAAGTGAGCCCTGAACAGACAAGTGAGGACTTGGGACCCTCTGCTCAAGAAGAAGTGGTCCATGAACAAGTTAGCATCTCTCCTCCGGTTTCCCCTACAGTCTCCGGATCCAAAGAAGAAGAGCAACTACAGGAGAAGGAAGCAGTGGTGAAAGACAAAGAGGTTGACAGTTCTAAGACTGCAGAAGAAAAGAAACATCTGTCTCCGGCAAGAGACACTGCACAAACTGTTCAACAATTTTTGAGTAAAGAAACTCTAGAGATTGATGAACCGGAGCTTCTCAAAGGTCCATTTGATTTTGACTCTCTCTCTCCGGTACAAACAATGAAGATAGCTTCATTTGCAAATGCCAAGGCAAATGAAAAGCTCCTGAAGTCTCATATGGAAGACTGTGAGTTGATAGAGGCTGCTTCCGGAATACTTGTAAAGATCATGCCATCAATCCAGATAGATCCGACAGCCTCCACTTCCGGTAATCTAAAAACCTTAGTCAGCAGTGTTGATACACATTTTGATTCTTTAGAAAAATTAGCTGAAGAAAAGGTCCGGAAGGAATTTTTGGATAAGAGATTTTCAGAAATATTAGAATTAATCTCTAAGGATAGGAAGATTGTAAGCATTGGAATAAGGAGCTTAGAGAATGCTCTTAAGGATGGCGGTGATATCTATAAATTTTGTATATCCTGGTCAAAGGCAACAGCAGCACTTGACAAGAAAATAAAAGAGGAACAGGATAAGCTACAAAGCTTATCTCAAAGTTTTGATCCTCTCTCTTCCTCTATAATAAATCAAGAATGTCAGACTATTGCAGTCTTGAATGAAATAAAGAATCTTGAGAAGGAAAGGAAGAACATCACCAACCGGATGGGAGAACTTAGAAGGATTATAATCCCTAAGTTGGAAACCATGCATGAGGCCATCAGTGATGCTAGGACCACCGCCCAAACAAAAGATCCGACAGATCTCAAGCGGGTAGAAGCGTTTGCATTTTTGTTAAGTGGTCACATTTCAATTTTGGACAGAATGAAGCAAAGTTGGGCTACCGAAATGATTCAATTACAGACATCCTTTGCAGACATTCTTCAATATATGTGAGTATGTAAATATGCGGCTAAGTATAAGAAATTTTTGAAAATTTTGATATGCGGACCCTACCCTTTGCCATTGATGTCAAAGGGGGAGTGAGGAGCAGTGAAAAATGAGGGATCCAACTAAGGGGGAGTTCCAGAAATTGTATATAAAGACAGAGCATCAACAAAGGGGGAGCATAGTGTAAACACTTAGTCATTTTTCACTAAGTGTTGCCATCAATGCCAAAGGGGGAGATTGTTGGCAAGAGACACTATATGGATTCATGGTTGTTGTCATTGATGGCAACAAAGGTCATCCCACATATCCGCAAGACATGATATGTCTCTACCGGAAGTCAGAATAAAGAATGTTGTGGTCCGGTGAAGAAGAACAGAGCATGTGGCAAGGTCCGACAGATTGGTCCGGACCTCTCAGAGGAAGTGTCTTGGTGCAGTGCGGATTTGGGTAAGTCAAGAGGACTACCTTGAGTGGTATATTCCAAGGATTTAGCCTCCGGTGATGGACAAGGAAAAAGATATGAATGGTTGAGTACCGGATTCCTGAGAGACAGTGAAAACAGAGGAAGAACTGACTGGCAGAGTATCAGACTACTTTCCGGATGGGTTACTGTTGATGACAGAGGTTGTGAAGGCATGAATCATGTTTGGCTGACATGATTAATGATATCTACAAGTATATGCTTGATCCGCATTGCTTGGTGAGGAAGGATTCAGCCGACAGAATGAGAGTTTGTAAGAAACTAGACTGTTCCGGATGCCGACTAGAAAGGTGATGAAATTACTTGTGCGGATATATATAGAGGATGGATTTAGTTGTGAAGTGTGTGTAAGTGTGGAGTAATATGCGAATAAGTCCAGAGAAAGAGCAGAGGTAGCAAAAAGGATCCGGTATGTGGAAGATAGCAGAATAAAGAACAGAGGAAAGATGAAGTGCAGCAGATCAGTGTACTGAGCCTAACCGGAACTGAACTCCAGCATATGCAGATGCTTCCAATCAGTTCAAGACTGTGATTCTCATCACTTTGTAGACAGTGTGTCTTCTTGTAGGCAGTGGGCCTCTTGTGAGCAGTGTGCTCGGGCAGTGAGCCCTAATTGGCAAGTGCCATCTTTGTAATTTCCTATTCTTCTAACAGAGAATAATTTTGGGTTAATCACCCCGTGGTTTTCTCCCTTAACAGGGTTTCCACGTCAAAAATACTGTGTCATGTGTTTCTTGTTTTATGGTTAATGTTTTATGTTTGATTTTATGCTGCTTCAATTAAAAGGAAAGTTCAATAAAGGAAATAATTAGGATAACTGATTCACCCCCCCCCCTCTCAGTTATCAACATCTTTGACTCTGAAGTATTTCATGGACTATTCCCATATATAATCTAGAATGGTGATTTACCAATACTCCTATTGATAGAATTGTTGTAAGCAAATTCTACCTGTTGTAATATCAAATCCCATCCCTTGGGCTTATCTCCTACTAAGCATCATAGTAGGTTACCCAAAACTCCTATTCACCACTTTGGTCTGTCCATTAGTCTGTGGATGGTGTGCAGAACTAAACTTCAAATCTATCTTCAACTTCTTCCACAATATCCTCCAGAAATAACCAACAAACTTGGTATCTCGATATGAAACTATACTCTTAGGTAGACCATGTAGTCTCACCACCTCCCTGAAAAATAACTTTGCAATATGAACAACATCATTAGTCTTCTTGCAAGGAATAAAATGTGCCATCTTCGAGAATCTATCCACCACCACAAAAATGGAATCATGTCCCCTCAGTGTCCTTGGTAAACCAAGAACAAAATCCATACTAATATCATCCCATGGCTTCTCTGGTATAGGTAGTGGCTGATATAGACCTGTATTCTGACTTGCTCCTTTCGCCATCTGACATACTCTGCAACTCTGCACAAATTTCCTCACATCCTACTACAACTGTGGCCAATAATAATTTTCACCAACAATAGGAATAGTCTTATCACGACCAAAGTGTCCAACCAATCATCCACTATGCTTCTCCTTAATTAGGTTCTCTCTCATGGAACTCCTTGGAATGCACAACTGGCTTCCTCTAAACAATATGCCATCTTGGATTATGAAATCCAACCATTTTGTCATGTCCAAAGTAATAGGTTCCAAACAAGATTTCCAAGCCTCTGCAAAATCTAGATCTATAGGATACAAACTTTTGAGCTCATCGAACCCAACAACCTCTATCTTCATTTCTATAAACAAATTTTGCCTTCTGCTCAAGGCATCTACAACTCTATTGGACTTCCCACTCTTGTGCTTCAAAACAAAAGTATAACTCTGCAAAAACTCAACCCATTTTAAGTGCTGTTGGTTTAACTTTCCTTGACTATTAAGATACTGCAAAGCCTGATGATCAGTATATAAAACAAACTCCTTTGGAAATAAATAATGTCTCCATTTCTTCAAAGCTTGAAATATTGCATAAAATTCCTAATCATAAACAAAATATTTTTTCTTGGCATTATTAAGCTTCTCACTAAAATAGGCAATGGGCTTACCTTCTTGGCTCAAAACAACTCCTATAGCACTACCACTAGCATCACAATCTACCTAAAATACCTTATTGAAATCTGGAAGTGACAAAATAGGTTTTTCTATGACTTTTTGCTTTAATGTATCAAAGCTTTTATCTACTCCTTTAGTACATCTAAACTCTTTTCTATCCCCTCTCATTGTCTCAGTTAGGGGTGCACAAATGCTACTAAATTTTCTGATAAACTTTTTATAAAAACTTGCCAAACCATGAAAAGATCTTACCTCGGAAGAACTCCTTGGCATAGGCCATTTAATGATAGCCATTACCTTCTCTAGGTCCATCTTAAGGCCTTCCTCTAAGACAACAAATCCCAGGTATACCAACTCCTTCTTTGCAAAGCTACATTTCTTCAGATTGATCAACAACTTCTCCCCCCTCAGCTTCTCCAAAACTCTTCTGATATGCATCATATGCTCATCCCAAGTCTTATTGAAAATCAAAATATCATCTAAATAAAAAATAACAAAACTTCCCAAAAAAATTTTAATACCTCGTTCATGAGCCACATGAATGTGCTTAGTGCATTGGTTAGCCCAAATGGCATGACTAACCACTCATACAAACCTTCCTTTGTCTTGAAGGCTGTCTTCCATTCATCTCCTTCCCTAATACGGATTTGGTGATACCCACTCTTTAGGTCAATTTTTGTGAAGTACTTGGCTCCACTCAAATAGTCCATTATGTCATCCATTCTTGGCAATGGAAACTTGTACTTGATCATGATCTTATTGCTAGCCCAAGAATCTATACACATTCTCTATTCTCCATCTTTCTTTGCTGCTAGTACTGCAGGTACCGCACATGGATTTAAGCTCTCCCTTATTAGTCCCTTCCTTAACAGCTCTTGAACTTGTCTATTCATCTCTTCACTCTCTGCAAGAGTCATTCTGTGGGCTACCTTATTTAGAAAACTAGCTCCTGGTATCAAATCCATTTGGTGACTTATCTTCCTCACTAGTGGTAAACCTTCTGGTACATTATCAGAGATAATGTCTTGAAATTCTTCCAACATATCTAAAATTTTTGTTGGTACATCTTCACATTTCTCTTGACTAATCTTAGGAATCAATGCAAAGCAATGATGCTCATGCTTCATACCTCCAAAAAATTTATACCATCTACCAAGCAAATTCTGGCAGTACTACATACCTTTTCTTCCACCTCCTTCAAGGGCTTAATTTATGATGAACTCCATCATTTGTTAGGGAATATGTGTTTACATGGCCATCATGGATAGCACTCCTATCATACTGCCACAGCCTACCCAATAGTATATGACATACGTCCATTGGTATGATATCACATAGCACCTCATCATGCTAGTCTCCAATCCTGAACTTCACTAAACACTGCTCATTGACCAAAGCTCTATGGTCCTTTTGCAACCATGCAATCTGATATGGATGTGGATGCTTTCTTCTTGTCAACTTTAACTTGTCAACCATCCCCTCTGAAACAAGATTATCAGCACTCCCACTATCAATAATAATATCACAACACTTACCTTCACATTTACACCTTGTACGGAATAAACTCTTCCTCTAATTGGGTTCTTTCTCCTCATTCAACAAAGTTCTTTTGACAACTAGGGTTTCTCCCCTTTCAGCATCTTCAGAATTCTCAAATTGCGCATCTTCATCTACATGTGCAACTTGTGCATTACCTTCAAGTATTCTATTTATCCTTCCTTGATGTTGCAGACACTCATATGCTTGATGCCCTTCTTCTCCACATTGGAAACAGGTTCCTCTAAAACCTCCTCTTCCAGGCCCTTGCCCAGGTAGGCCTCTTCCTCTTCCTCTTTGCTCACCATTGTTCTAGTCAGGAGGGTGGTAGGCATTATCTCCTCTTTGATTTTGACTAGTGCCAGCTTCTTCACTTTTCCTTTGATCTTCATTGCAGACTCCATAGGGTCTTCCACCATTCCTTCTGCCTTGACCTCTTCCCCTTTTCTTGCTATCAAATCTTTTATTCAGCTTCTCTTCCACCTTTAGGGAAAACTGGTATGCATCTTCTATGGTGATCATTCTTACCAGGCTCAGCTCCTCTTGAATACTTGGCCTTAACTCATTAATGTAACGGGCTACCTTCTCCTTATTGGGCTTTGCATGGCCTATCCTAATAGTAATCTTATAAAACTCTTCTGTATACTCCTTGACAGACTTGTTACCTTGCTTCAATCCTTGCAACTTCTTCAACAACTCCATCTCATAATCCACAGGAATGAATTGCTTCTTCAATTTCTCCACCAGCCAATCCTATCTAGTGATCTTTCCTTTTCCTCTTCTATTCCTCTCTAACTGGACCTCCTTCCACCAAATATTGGCATGGCCCTTCAACTTTGTTTTTGCAAACTTCACCCGATCTGGGTCCTCCACATCTTCATACTCAAAATACTCCTCCATGTCATTGATCCAATCAATAAGCTATTCCAGATTCAAATCTCCATAATATGTAGAAACTTCAATCCTAGGCCTCTTTCTGATCTTCGAAATGGCCCTCAACAACCTAACTTTTGCAGGATCTCCTACAGCTTCTTGTTCTTCCTCAGATAGTTCTTCTTTAGCTTCATCCTCACTTTCTTCTCTTATTCTTGGCTCAAACCCTCTTCGCGGCTCCTCTTGCAATGCATCGATTTGCCTTTGTAGGGCTCTAAAACCCTCTTCCATCAAAGCATTGCTCCCAATACAATTTCTTCATGGAGGCATCTTGATCTCCGCAACAAACCCACAACCTCAGGTCCTGGTGCAAACTACCTCACAGTCAGCGATCTGTCTACACACTCAGGAACCCTTGCTCTAATACCACTTGATGAAGGGGGTAAATCACAAAAACACACAACAATAGAAATTAAACATAGAAAATAGAACTTACTTTTATTGATCTGAGCAACTCATTACATTACAGAAGCTCAATTACAATAAGAGGAATCAATCCTCCATAGGTTGCAACACACTATAGCTACACATCACCAGGCTCTGGAATCTTCTGCCTTCTATAACCCCCAAATTAGCTAGGGTTTATGTTTTCCCCCTATTCTTGACTTTACACTTTCCCCCTTAACTCTACTACTCCCCAGGGTTCCCAAAAATGGTTATTAATAGACTTTTTGGTGGCCAACAACCTAATTTCAAAATTTGCATCTCCCTCCAAAAATAGGTTAACTTTTGGGAGCCATCACTTTTGATCAGGGTGTCTGATTGACGAACCGTTTTATGTGTCAGAAATCTCAAAGAGTGCTCTACGCACTAAGAACTTGTTCTACTGATTACAGGCATTTTCAGGCCCGTACGGGGCCATTTAGTGCCTCAGACCCAAGTTTGAATAATTTTCAAGCATTTTTTGGGAAACATAAACTTTAATATCTTTCAGCTCACAAATGATCTTTGTGTGATTCCTTCGCCAAAGGTCTTATTTTTTAGTTACGAAGCTTCCTGTAAATTTTCACTTCAATCTGTAACCAAATACAAACTTTCTAAAAATAGCAGGTTGCTATTTTTAGCAGTTTGGAAAAATTGAAAGTTCTACATCATTATTCAAGTGATTATGGAACTAGAACCACAAATTTTGAAAAGAACTGGAAACAACATCAACAATTTTGAAACACATCTTTTTTTGGGTGATGCAAGATTGCTCTTACACCACTGGATGCTCCTACATCATAAATAAGTTAGAAATGTTTCCATGATTTACAATAGATTCTCCTAAATTATAACCTTGTGAGAGGGGGTCAAGAACCTAGGGGATGATGAATGGAAAAGGGGGGATTTGAAAGTATCCCTGAAAAAGAGGTGACTAATCAAAGTAGGTTGACCATGGGATACATAAAGGACTAATGAAATACCACATCCTAAATCCTTATGGCAAAAGGAGATAATAAAAAGTTAAGGAAAATTAAGGAAAATATCCAAGTAACAATAGAACTAAACATGCAAGAAAAGAAACAAAAACAAACACAAGAACAACAAGAAAGGTACTACAAGAGAATGGAGAAGGCTGAAGAGATGAAAAATGAGCATGCCAAAAGGGCTATGGTAGAAAAGGATAAGGAGGAAGAGATAGAGCACACCAGAGGGGTTGCAGTAGAAAAAGAAAAAAAAGTCCACAAAAATTTGAAAATACAATCGAGCGCGCCAGAGGGGCCATAGTTGATAATGAAATACTAGAAGTATTCAACACTCCAAAACAAATGAATTCACACCTTGATAACACCTTGATATTAAAGTGACAGAGATCCTTAATAACTTAGAATAAAGTATTACAGCATATGGGATATCAAGGAAAATATGGGAAGATGGATGTAGTAGCATGGAGGCTCCACCACTTCTAGCATTAAATAAAATACTACACATTGAACCCAACTTATCTAATATCCAAATCATAATTGATAAATTTTTTGAACAATTCCTAAATCCCATGAAAATTTTACAACCTTTACATTTTGATGCGGAGTATTTGGAGTAGTTGGTTAACAAAAGTGTGAGGGAACTAAGAGATGAGGGATTACACCAATCGATATAAGACAATAATAATATGTTCAACTTGAATAATAATACAATCAAAATAAGGGATGAAAATTGGAACACACCACTATCTAATAATATGTCTTCAACTAATGAGAAGATATTTCCTAAAACAAAATGCCACTTTGAAGAGCTACAAGCCCCAGACCAAGAGTCATCCCCTGTGCCCTATAAGGAAAGAAATATTTTAATATAAAATACAAGTAAAAATTTAAGTGAAGAAGGAGACTCCCAAGAACAAAAATTTTCTGAAATCTATAACACATATTGGGAAATGAATATTTTGATATACAACTATCCAGGGATAAGGGGAGAAGAAACAATCTAACACAAATAAAACCAAAGAAGAAAGGTTAGATATCAAAGAAACAAAAGCACAAAGAAGACAAGAGAACCAAATCCACTATGGATTCACTAGTGAAACTTGTAATTTTTTGGCAAAGATACTATAGGAGCCACGAAACACATTTTGTTTTGGAATCACTCTGGTAGAGGAAAGGAACTACGAGGGATCAAGCTAAATTATTAGACTTTGTTAGGACCTTGCGGAAGGAAGCAATAAATTGGTATAGAAAGACATGCCCCAAACATGATAAAGAATGGGAAGAAATCAAGGCATTATAATTTCTATACAATTTTGAATCACCAAACATCCCCATAGAAAGTGTGAGAAAAATGAGAGAAATGGTATGGGATGAAGGGTAATCCATAAAATAATATGATAGAAGATTCAAAAAGGTATCCAGGAATTTGGAAGAACCTATGATAGAGAAGAAACACATATAATGGTATATTTCTAGAATGACATGGAAAATAAGAACATCTTTGGATGGAAGGATAATCAAAACATATTAAGAAGCGGTGACATTATCCTACTGCATAGAAGCCCAGACATGGAGAAGAAAAGAAAAATATAATGTAAACAAAGAAATAGAAAGACTAAAATTAGAATTGGAACAATTAAAGATTAAACAAGAAATCCTAGCAAAGCAAGAGACCAATTCACAAAAGTAAAGAGCTAATATATGGTGCACATATTATTCCTGGGAAGGCCACATAAGGAATGAATGTAAGGCACTTAAGGGAGATAAATGAGCTATTGCATTAAGAATAGACTTAAAAATATCTCCAAGAAAGACTCAAACTATCTATTGTGGGATATGCATAGAGTGGGATGATCACCACGAGACAAATGATTACCCATCCCTGCTATTCAAACTCCATCGACAAGAAGAAGAACATGAGCCATGGTTTAATCATCACCACAACAATAAATTAGTAGATCAAGAAATGGCCTATGCGAAAGAATTAGTAGAGAGACCTCTCTATGCCCGTGATCATGGATACAAAGCACCTAACTAGAGAAATCAAAAGACTATCGATACACTCTAGAATATGCCTCCACAAAATCAAATAGCATATCCAAACAACTATTAAAATGAAGATAGAGGATTCTATAATAATTATAGAGGTGGAAGAGGAAGAGGTAGAGGCAAAAGAAGAAGAAATGATCCCACTTTCTATAAATGTGGTAGGCAAGGACACTATACCAATGAGTGTTGGTCAAACAAAAAGAAAGAATGTGGATTTTGTGGAGACATAGAACATGACTTGTTTACATGTGAAAGAGAAAAGCAATACTTTAAAAATTCTCATCGAACCAGGTTCACCTATTGAAGTTCAGGCTGTGGGGGATCCGAATTATGTTGTGCAGGATTTGAATGCTGAAGTGAACTTGGGTTAGTTAGCAGTTTTTTTGGGATTTTGCCTCCTCCGTCCGATGATCAAAATGTAATATTTTGTTAAAATTATTCATGTAAAATCTTGCTCCAATTTTTGTAAAATGTTTGGAGCCTTTTTTTGCGAGCTATAACTGGAGGTTTTCTTCCTTGGTTCTTTCCTGCCAGTATGCTCATCGAACCAGGGTTTGTAATTACTTTAATTTTAATATAATTATAGTGGTCCACCACTTTTGTTTAAAAAAAAAAACTTTAAAAATGCTCCTCCACAGTCAAAGAGTGATGAGCTAACTAGCGGGGGAAAAGATAATGTTAAAAGTCCCTAAAAGCTCACCACAAGGAGAATGAAGATGTCATAGAGAAGAAAAAGAAAAGACTAACACTAGAGATGAAGAAGAAGCATTAGAAAAAGAGTACCAAGAAAAATATTATAGGTTAAAACAAAAAGCCTTAGGGGAATACAAAAAGAAAAATTAGATTGTAGTAATTACAAGAAAGGAACAAACACCACCAAAACAAGACAACAAATACATGAATCGGATATTGATAATGATGAGGATGAGGAAGAAGAGGAAGAATTCTTCCCAACAAAACATAAATATGAAAAAATTGAGGAAGAATCCAAGAATAATATTAGCAAAGAACAACAAAATGAACTATATTGTAAAGTCCATTTCTCATAAAAAGAAGCTTCAACATTAAAATAATTAGCATCAATTATGGAACAAAACAACCTCACTGAGAAACTAAAACAATTTTCTAAGTACTAGAATAAGCAAGAAGTCCCAAAACATTATATCCAAAAGATGAAAAAAATATCTACATCTTGGAAAACTAAACCTTTGATGATTGACACACATAAACGATAGAAAAATTAAATAAGTAATGGTTGATTTGGGAGCAGATGTCAACATGCTTCCCAAAAGGGTATGGGAACAACTAGGATACTTGAAGCTATATGAAACCCCTTACAACATCAGTCTAGAAGATGGGTCATCAATAGGGACCATGGGGACTTGGAAAAAGATAGAAGTCAACATATTAGGAGTAAAACAAGTAGTAGACTTTGAAATTATAGAAATGAAAGAACCATTTGATACCTTCAATGCATTACTTGGATTACAATGGTTTGTAAATGCCAATGGCTTCATATATTCCATTATAGAGGAATTATCTTTTGTGGATGAATATAAGATACTACACATACCCTTAGGTGTACACATGGACAACACATATACAGAGGAAGTAGTGCAGGAAGGATATAATGATAAGGAACCCAAAACAATCTATACACTGGAAAAGTTATCAAAACCAAAAGAAATTGAAGAACCCACCTCTAAAGGAGAAATATACATCAAAAGAAGCAATGAAAGAAGCAATGAAAGCATAGACAGTGAAGATGTCCTAAATTATTGGTTAAGGAATGAACAAGAAATACAATTTTGAAAGGTAAGAAGGGCCAGAAATTCTTTTCTACTACACAAAACCCCAAAAATCATACCACATCCCACCACAAATAATACTACCACACTACCAAAAAACCTCCCCCATCTACACAAGATAACCCCTCTTTCATCCAGAAATCTCAAAAAATAAACCACATTTCATGATAGATATCACACATTATGTTACTTAGATATTCAGGGTTAGGTGACCTATACACATACTTGGAAGAAATGGAAAGAACAATTGATGAAGAAGAATTGAGACTAGATGCTCTTCAACATACATTAATATGTAGCACTGCAAGGTGGTGGCACACCCATAAGGATAATATTCCTAGGTAGCATGAGCTAAAAATTATCATAAAAACAAGATATTTATCTGAAGGAGAATCAAAATTAACAAATACCCAAGTATGATGGCACAATATCACTAGAAGAACATTTGAACATATGTATAAATATATGGAATGAAAGAAGAGAGTATGATATAAGGATATGCATTCAAATTGTATAATGGACCTTGACACCCATAATATAAACTTGATATATCAGCCAAGAAAATAGAGAAGAGACAAAAAGTTGGTAAGAACTTCAGAAGGACTTCTAGAATACATTTTCCTTCACCAGCCCTAACAAAAATATCCATATTGCACTCCAAAAGATGAAGGAGATAATATTTCTCCCCACAGAAGAAGGGCAACAAGAAAAACACATAAAACACACTACCCCACAACCACAAAAACATGAAGGTATCTGGAAGTTGATAGAGTGGATGGATAGAAATGAACAACACTTTGAGAAAAGATGTTACATTACACACCAAAATGAAAATGAGGATAAACTAGAACTAGACATAAAAATCCAACAAGGAGAAAGGGAAATAACATCTAGCACTGAGTTAAAGGAGAAATATTACAACCAACCACTAAAAATAAGAGAAGAGAATATAGCAGAAGAAGGGAGTCCTAAGTTGGCTAAAATAGGAGATTACTAGGTAGAAAAAGAAGTAATGCAAACTAAAACAATCTTAACTATTCCCATGCACATCCATAGAAATCAAAAGAATTAAGGAAGATGTAGGAATTATGAAAATTCAATTTAAAGAAGCAGAAAAACCACTAAATAAAAGGCCATATAGACTTAACCTTAACATGAAGAAGAAAGTCAAGACAAAACTTGACAAAATGTTGCCAGCTAGAATCATAAAACTAGTAGAGGATGTGGAATGAATAAGTCCCATGGTGATTCAAAATAAGAAAAATAGAGATATAAGAATATGTGTGGAATTTAGGGAATTGAACATAGCATGCATTCACAATCCATTTCTAAAACCACTTACAGAAGAAGTATTAGAGTCAGTTGGCAATAGAGAAATGCATTCTTTTACTGATGGGTTCTCTGGCTATCATCAGGTTAAAATTCAAGAAGAGGACTAGTGAAAAACAACATTTACGACTGAATGGGGGTCCTTTATGTACATAGTGTTAGGGTTAGTCAGTAGAAGATATCAATTAAATGCAAATAAAGATTAAACATATGAATGAAAATACACAAAAATAATAACAGCGAGAGAAAAGTTTTAACGTGGTTCACCCAAACTTGGGCTACATCCACCAAACAGATAGTCCAATATTATTATCTAGTAAATCAAACCGATTACAACCAGCAATCCCTGCAACTCAATACCACTGCAAATGCTACAATACAATATCAACAGAAACCCTAACCCTCAGCCACTTCTATCAAGATTTTTGTTGGTTACCAAAATAGGTTTTTTTATGTTAGCCAATAGAAAAAATAACTCCCAGCACAACTCAATACCGTTGCCCCCAAACACCCATAGGAATTTTGGGGGGAAACCGCACCAATAAAAGTAGGGTAAATTTAACCTCTGAGTTTGATTAGGCTCCATATAACAACAATCTCCCACTTGGAGACCGATCAGACTCCACACCATATCATCTCCCACTTGGAGACTGATCATAACACTGCTGACCCTGTAGCTCCCACTGGAAATAAGCACCCTGGACTCTACTATTTTGTTTTTGTTGTTTTCAGTCTTGAAGACCAACTACAGCTGAAGAGGAGCTTAGCTTCTCCCTTGTCACTACCTTTGTAAACATATCCACTGGATTTTCATCTGTATGTATCTTTTCTAGCCTCAACTACCCATCATCCAACACCGATCGAATGAAGTGATACCTCAACTGTATGTGTTTGGTCTTTGAATGCAAGGCAGAATTCTTTGCAAGATGTATGGCACTCTAGCTATCTGTAAACAAATAACTGGTAGCCTATTGTTTACCCAATTCTTCCATGAAAGATTGCAGCCATATCATCTCCTTGCTTGCCTCTGTTATAGCTACATATTCTGCCTTTGTGGTGGATAAAGCAACCACCTTTTGCAACCTGGAAATCCAACTCACCACTGTCCCACCTATAGTAAAGACATAACATGTAGTACTCTGCCTGGTATTAATATCCCCTGCCAAATCTGAGTCTACATAACCTGCTAAATCAGTATTAGAGCCCCCAAAACATAAATGTTTATTCAATGTACCTCTCAAATATCTGAGAATCCATTTTACTGCATTCCAATGCTCTAATATGAGATGACTCATATACCTGCTTACAACTCCTACAGCATGTGCAATATCCAGTCTCGTGCATACCATGGCATACATTAAACTTCCTACAACTGAAGCATATGGTACATTGGACATTTTTTCTTCCTCCTCTTGTGTCTTTGGACACATCTCCTTAGTCAATTTCAAATGACTAGGCAAAGGTGTGCTGACAACTTTTGCATTCTCCATATGGAATCTCTGCAACACCTTTTCAACATAATCAGCCTGAGATATAGTCAATTTTCTGTTCTTCCTATCTTTGTAAATTTCCATACCAAGGATTTGTTTTGTTGCCCCCAAATCCTTAATAGCAAATAGCTGTGCTAACAGTTGTTTTAACTCTCTTATGTGATCCATGTTAGACCCCGCTACAAGCATGTCATCAACATATAAACATAAAATAATGTAGTTGTCATTATCCAACCTCTTAAAATAAACACAATGGTCAGAATTACACTGACTGTAGCCTTGCTCAACCATAAAACTATTAAATTTCAAATACCATTGTCGAGGTGCTTGTTTCAGGCCATATAAACTCTTCTTCAATCTATACACCAATTTCTCCTTACCTTTGACCTCAAATCCTTGGGGTTGTTCCATGTATATCTCCTCCTCCAAATCACCATGGAGAAAGGCAGTTTTCACATCTAGCTGTTCCAAATGCAAATCTGCAGTAGCCACAATACTTAAGACAATACGAATAGAAGTCATCTTAACAACTGGAGAAAAAATCTCATCAAAATCAATGCCCTTTTTCTGTGGAAATCTTTTTACTAATAGCATGGCTTTAAATCTTTTCTTACCTCCATCTTCCTCTTTCAGCCTATAAACCCATTTGTTGGGTAAAACCTTTTTACCTGTAGGCAACTTACATAGTTCCCAAGTCTAATTTTTCAGCAAGGAGTCCATTTCTTCTTTCATTGCAAGCTCCCACTGAACCTTTGTATCCACCTACATAGCTTCATCATACCCTTCTGGTTCACCATCATCTGTTAACAAAATAGAATACAAAGAGGGAGAAAACCTTTCAGGAGGTCTACTTAGCCTTGTTGACTGTCTAACATTCACTAGATTTTGTGGTATTTCTGGTTGCTGTTGCGGAGCATGAGGAACCTCTGGAACATCACTATTTGGAGTATCATCTAGCACCACATAATCCTTTTCTTTTTTCTTATGCTGCTGCAACTGATCTTTGTACAACACCTTCTCATTGAATACAGCATCCCTGCTTCTCACAATTTTATGATTTTTAAAATCCCAAAGCCTATAACCAAATTCATCAATGCCATATCCAATGAAGGTACACTTTTTTTATTTTGCATCTAGCTTGGTTCTATTTTTAGAATCTACATGTGCAAATGCTTCACATCCGAAGGTTTTTAGAAAAGAATAACTCACCTTCTTACCTATCCATGCTTCCTCTGGAATACCACAACCCAAAGGAACTGAAGGACCTCTATTAATTAAATATACAGCAGTATTGATAGCCTTTGCCCACATGTTTAAAGGCAGCCCAGCATGCAATCTCATGGTCCTTTCATGCTCCATTATTGTCCTATTCATGCGTTCAGCCACTCCATTTTCCTATGGAGTCCTTGGAACCATTTTCTGCCTATGAATTCCATTAAAGGAACAATAATCCTCATATTCTTTGCTGCAATACTCACCACCATTATCAGATCTGAGGCATTTTAATCTTTTACCCGTCTCATTCTCAACCAAGCTTCTCCATTTCTTAAATGTTTCAAATACATCAGATTTCTGCCTAAGGAAATAAATCCATACCTTCCTAGTTGCATCATCTATGAATGTAACATAATATCGAGAGCCACCAAGAGAAGATCCCTGAGCTGGTCCCCATACATTTGTATGCACAAGCTCCAACTTTTCATTTTTCTTTTGCTTTCCATCCTTGAGAAAACTGACTCTCTTTTGTTTGCCATACACACAACTTTCACAGAAATCCATATTAATACATTTTAGACCTGGTAAAACTTCTTTAGAATGAAGTACCTTCATACCTTTTTCACTCATATGCCCAACTTTGTTATGCCACAGTATTGTCTCAGAACCTGTAGCAATTGTTTCAGTCTCTTCCTACGAACCTGTAGCAATTATTCTTGAACCTGTTTGTTTTTTCTTTGCAACAACTAAAGTAGAAGGAATAGTATGACCTGTACAAAGATATAAGGTGCCTACTTTCACACCTTTTGCTACTATTAAGGCACCTTTTGAAACCTTCCAATTTTTATCAATAAATGTAACAATGCAACCTTCTTCAGCTAGCTGCCCTACTGAAATTAAATTCCTACTAAGCCTTGGAACATGCCTTACCTCTTGTAGTATCCAATGATTCCCATTCTACAACTTAATCTTAATTCTTCCCTTTCCAACAATCTAACAGGGTTTGTTAACTCCCAAATAAACCAGCCCAAAATCCCCTTGGACATAATCAAGAAAATAACTTCTATGGGGCATAGCATGAAATGAGTATCTAGGGAAAGAATCAAAGCATCATCTTTAGACTTATTACTTACCACATTTGCCTCCTTATTGCCTTCTTGTTTATCTCCTTCTTTATTCTTTCAAGACCAACAATCTTTCTTCAGATGACCTAGTTTCCCACAATACCAGCAATCCTTCTGTCCTCTAGATTGGGATCTAGTGCAGGAGCACCTACCTGACAGCTGGCCTTCATGAGGTAGTTAGTTAGTTTGAGTCTTGTTAATGTTTCCAAGAAGGTCTGATAAGACCAAATGCATGTAATAAGGTCATGCTGACTATACTAAGATCATGCTGACCATGCTTTGCTATTTTTAGGTAGTTTGTTAGACAGTTGTCATGCTGTAGGACCGGTTGGATCTCCCAGCCGCCTGGAGAGATTTCCCAGCTGCTTGGAGTCAGGTCAGTAGTACTCGCAGGAAAACCTATATATGCATGAGGATCGGTTGGTATTAAAGATATCATCGATCAGACTTTGCGAGAGAAAGACAAAGTACTGTAATAGCATCTTTTGAAATCGAATAAGAGATCCTGTTGTGTTCATTTTCTGTTTGTCTCCACTGTGTGATCGATTTGCTATTTTGGGTGGTTTCATGGATTCACTGATCCATTCCACCGGTTGATTCGTCGGATCGGTGGAATGGCGATGTACAATAGGTTAGGTTTTAGTTTGTTTTCTGTTTGCATGCAGGTGTGCAGGATCGCCGTCGAGAGATGTTGAGAACCCTAGCATGGGTATGTGCTAGGTCGAGCTGATAGAGTTTGGAAGATCACCCTGGAAGTGGATCGGGTCATCCCAGGAGGATCGGCGAGTTGAAAATTCGCTAAGGTTGGAAGTGCGTCAAGACGGCATCATCAGGATATTTTTGCATATATCCTGCAGTCGCTTCGGGCATCGTCATCCGAGTAAGAGGAGACAGGCATGATGCGGTTGGTTGCATAAAGTGAAAGTGTGTCGGGGTGATCATCATCAGGAGGTGCCGAGGAGGAGCGTATCGGCATAAGGGAGAAGATCAGGTTGATCGCGGGCCGAAAAAAAGTTAAGTTTGGCCAACAGCAGGATATGACGTCATCATCATCAGGATATACGTCATCAGGATATTTCAGAGCAGCAGGATATTGAGGAGCTACATGTGACGTCATCATCATCAGGATAATCGTCATCAGGATATCGGGGTGATGTAAGCATCGAGGGGACGGTGCGTGGAGTTAAGGTTTTTCATCATCAGGATATATGGGAGGAACCGGATGTTCCATATCCTGCTGATGAACATGATGTTGAACATCATGATGCTGAAGATAGTGAAGGTCGAAGTTGTCGGTGAGATGAACAGTGGACGTCAGGAGGATGTTCGCGCTTGCCGAACATGATGATGCTACCGATAATCGAATGTGATGATGCTGTTGACATGCGAAAGGGCGAAGGCTTGTCTACAGGAGGATATCGGTCGGCGACAGTAAATATGATGATGCTGACAGTGTTAAGGAAAACAAAAATAGGATGATGATGATGAAGGGTTGCGGACATCCATGCTGCATGTTAAGGTTATAGTGTGGGTGCCTCTACATCATAGTGGTATCAGAGCTCAGCAAAAGGTATGGGCTGTTGTGAATTGATTCTGTCACCAAAAAGGGCAGAGGTAGAGTTGATTGTGTGTTGTGTGTTGATTGAGAGGTTGACAAAATGCCTCCGAAAGGTAGTGGTACTGCAAGGGAATTGCAGGAGATGAAGGAGAAACATGCCAGAGAGATGAGGAAGATGAAGGAGCTTGCTGAAGCACTTCAAGCCAGGCTTGTAGCCCTGGAAAAAGAACAAAAAGAGGGAAGTGGAAGACAGTGAGTCTGAAGAAGATGAAGATGCTGTTGAAGAGTATGAAGAGGTAGCTAAAGATCTGGATGCTGAAGACCAGAGACTTGCAAAACTGTTAAAGGCAGTGCAGAGTGATAAACCTAAGGTAAAGGTTGATGTTTCCAAGTATAATGGAAGTTTGAATGAAGATGAGTTGCTGGATTGGATTGCTGCACTTGATAATCACTTTGAATGTGAAGATGTTGCTGAGGATCAGAAGGTAAAGATTGCAAAGACCAAGTTAGGAGGTCATGCTTTGGTATGGTGGGATTATGTACAATCTGAGAGAAGGAAACAAGGGAAGTCAAAGATCACTTCATGGGATAAGATGGTAGCAAGGATAAAAGGTAAATTCTTGCCAAAGGATTATGAAATTCAGATGTTTAAGAAGCTGCAATTTTTAAGGCAGAAGGAAATGGATGTGAAGGCCTATACTGAGGAGTTTTATAAGTTGAGTATGAGATCTGGTCATCATGAGAATGAGGTAGAAAAGGTGGCTAGGTACTTGGCTGGTTTGAGATTGAATATACAGGATGAGTTAGTTTTAGCTAACCCTAAGAATGTGGAGGATTGTTACCAAATGGCAATCAGGATTGAAGAAAAGATGAATAGAGGACAAGATAAGTCCATGAGAGGAAGAGGAAACAATATGAGGGGAAGAGGAACAACCCCTACACAAAAGCAAACAAATGAGGGTCAAGAAGACACTAGTAAAGGATAGGGACAATCTAATTTCAGAGGTGGATGGAAAGGTAATAGAGGAAGATTTGGAGGTGGTAGAGGTTCTACTACATTTTCAGGAAAATGTTACACCTGTGGTGAGTTTGGTCATCCATCTTTCAAATGTCCAGAAAACAAGGGTTCATCATCCAGAAATGATTGAACAAATGACAAGAGAGTACAACTTGTGCAGGAAGAAAAAGTAGAGCAAAGTGTGCAGAATTCAAACACTTATCAAAGAGATAAGGAGCCTGACTATTATGCATATCTTGAGGAGGGAGAAGCATTGATGCTAAGGAGAATTAGTTTGCAGGCATCAAAGGATATGATGCAAAGAAGAGCTCTTTTCAAGACCATATGCAAGAGCAAAGGTAAGGTATGTAAGGTTGTCATTGATACTGGTTCAACAGACAACATGGTATCTCAGGAGATGGTGGATAAACTGAATTTGGAAAGGATTCCACACCATCACCCTTACAAGGCATCTTGGGTGAGTGATAGTCAATCACTTTTTGTCTATGAACAGGCATATGTGGGTTTTCAGATTGGAGCATATCATGATAGAGTTTTGTGTGACATTTTGCCCATGGAATGTTGTCACCTATTGTTGGGTAGACCATGGCAATTTGATAGAAGGGTACTGTATGATGGGTATGCTAATACCTATACCATCAAGAAAGATGGGAAGACTATTCTGTTGATGCCATTGCAGGCAGATGCTGCAGCACAGGGGGCAGCCAAAATCATTTTAATGGGAAAGAAGGAATTTGTGCAGATGCCTATAGGAGCAGGCATAAAGGTAGTTGAGGATACTGCAGGGAAAGAAGTTGTTGAGGACAACAGGTTGAAGAAAGTTTTAGTTTTGACTGACAGAGGTCAGCAGCAGGTGCAGAAACAGGTTTGCACACAGCAACCAGTTGAGAGGACTGACAAGGATGTTGTCATAGTTGGGACTATTGCTTGTCCTATAAAGGTTGAAAGGAAGACAGAGTTGAACATTTCAAAAGTTCAAGAGGCAGTTCAGACAGAGGTTCTGGTCAGACAACCTGACAAACACAGGGTATGTGAGAGAAAAGCCTACATTGACAGGCATGAGGATTTACTTGCCAGACAGCAAGTTACAGTTCAGAAGTCTTGGAGCAGCCAGGAGCCAACAGAGGACAAAGCTGGAACAGGTCAGAGCACTGACATAACAAAGTGTAAAGGTGGAGGACTTCCACATACTAAACTCATGGGACATGAGTTCTTTTCTGTTGGGGAGTATGGTGCAGGAGCACCTACCTGACAGCTGGCCTTCATGAGGCAGTTAGTTAGTTTGAGTCTTGTTAATGTTTCCAAGAAGGTCTGATAAGACCAAATGCATGTAATAAGGTCATGCTGACTATACTAAGATCATGCTGACCATGATTTGCTATTTTTAGGTAGTTTGTTAGACAGTTGTCATGCTGTAGGACTGGTTGGATCTCCCAGCCGCCTGGAGAGATTTCCCAGCTGCTTGGAGTCAGGTCAGTAGTACTCGCAGGAAAACCTATATATGCATGAGGATCAGTTGGTATTAAAGATATCATCGATCAGACTTTGCGAGAGAAAGACAGAGTACTGTAATAGCATCTTTTGAAATCGAATAAGAGATCCTGTTGTGTTCATTTTCTGTTTGTCTCCACTGTGTGATCAATTTGCTGTTTTGGGTGGTTTCATGGATTCGCTGATCCATTCCACCGGTTGATTCGTCAGATCGGTGGAATGGCGATGTACAGTAGGTTAGGTTTTAGTTTGTTTTCTGTTTGCATGCAGGTGTGTAGGATCGCTGTCGAGAGATGTTGAGAACCCTAGCATGGGTATGTGCTAGGTCGAGCTGATAGAGTTTGGAAGATCACCCTGGAAGTGGATCGGGTCATCCCAAGAGGATCAGCGAGTTGAAAATTCGCTAAGGTTGGAAGTGCGTCAAGACGGCATCATCAGGATATTTTTGCATATATCCTGCAGTCGCTTCGGGCATCGTCATCCGAGTAAGAGGAGACAGGCATGATGCGGTTGGTTGCATAAAGTGAAAGTGTGTCAGGGTGATCATCATCAGGAGGTGTCGAGGAGGAGTGTATCGGCATAAGGGAGAAGATCAGGTTGATCGCGGGCCGAAAAAAAGTTAAGTTTGGCCAACAGCAGGATATGATGTCATCATCATCAAGATATACGTCATCAGGATATTTCGGAGTAGCAGGATATTGAGGAGCTGCATGTGACGTCATCATCATCAGGATAATCATCATCAGGATATCGGGGTGACGTAAGCATCAAGGGGACGGTGCGTGGAGTTAAGGTTTGTCATCATTAGGATATATGGGAGGAACCGGATGTTCCATATCCTGCTGATGAACATGATGTTGAACATCATGATGCTGAAGATAGTGAAGGTCGAAGTTGTCGGTGAGATGAACAGTGGACGTCAGGAGGATGTTCGCGCTTGTCGAACATGATGATGCTGCCGATAATCAAATGTGATGATGCTGTTGACATGTGAAAGGACGAAGGCTTGTCTGCAGGAGGATATCGGTCGGCGACAGTAAATATGATGATGCTGACAGTGTTAAGGAAAACAAAAATATGATGATGATGATGAAGGGTTGCGGACATCCATGCTGCATGTTAAGGTTATAGTGTGGGTGCCTCTGCAATCCTTCTGTCCTCTAGATTGGGATCTCTTGTCCTTTGATTTTCCTCGTGACTTCCCATGACCCCCAGAACCTTTTCCTCTCTCCTTGGATCTGCCCCTACTTTCTGCATTCAAAACACTACCTGATGTGGACCCTCCTAAGCTTTTTTGTCGCATTTCCTCGCTAAGGATAACACCAACAACATCATCAAATTTTAAAGTGTTTAAATCAAAGATAGGGTTACTTACAGCCATTACCAAGCTATTCCATCTTTTTGGCAAAGAACATAAAACCAAGAGAGCCCTCACCTCTTCATCAAATTTCTCTTTTACATAAGTTAACTAACTGACAATCATATTAAACTCATTTAAATGATCTGTCACAAATCCACCTTCAACCATTTTCAGATTAAACAAACGCTTCATGAGAAATACCTTATTTGAGGCTAAGGGTTTTTCATACAATTTAGCCAAAACTTTCATCAGTTCACTTGTTGTCTTTGCTTCTGTTATATTGAATGCCACATATGGTGCCAGGTACAACTGAATGGTTCCCAGTGCCTTTCTATCCAGAAGTTCCTAATCCTCATCCGTCATTCCTGTCAGTTTCTTGGATACTCCTAATGGACTCCATAAATTCTTCTGATAGAGGTAATCATCCATCTGCATCTTCCATAAGTGATAGTTTTGCCCATTAGATTTATCGACCTTCAATTTACCCTCATCTACCATTGCTCCCACTCAACCGTGAGATCTTCCTGCAGATGATAATTGAATACAACCCACTCTAATACCACTTGTTAGGGTTGGCCAGTAGAAGATATCAATTAAATACAAATAAAGATTAAATAGAGGAATGAAAATACACATAAATAATAACAGCGAGAGATAAGTTTTAACGTGGTTCACCCAAACTCAGGCTACATCCACCAAATAGAGAGTCTAATATTATTATCCAATAAATCAAACTAATTACAACCAGCAATCCCTACAACTCAATACTGTTGCAAATGCTACAATACAATATCAATGGAAACCCTAACCCTTAGCCTCTTTTATCAAACTTTTTGTCAGTTGCAAAAATAGGGCTTTTTTATGTTGGCCAATAGAAAAAATAACTCCTGATGCCTTTATAAAATAATAAAAAATTGTGTGAGGTTTCGGGGGCATTGCCCCTGAGCCCCCACAGGGGCACTGCCCCTCAACCCTGCCCTGTATCACGACAGGGAGCGCGCCATGGGCACTTCCCCTAGACCTCGCAAGGGTCACTGCCCCTTGACCATGTCTTGGGGGTGCTACCCCCAAACCCCGCAAGGGGCACTGCCCCTTGACCCCATAGGAATTTTGGGGGGAAACTGCGCCAATAAAAGTGGGATAAATTTAACCTCTGAGTCTGATTAAGCTCCATATAACAACACATAGTCTTGCCTTTCATACCAAATAATGCACTAGAAGTCTTTAGTTGGATTATGGTTAATGCATTTAAGGATTTTATCCATTACTTTTTAGAATTATATTTAGATGACTGGATAGTCTATGGATTATTGAAGGACCATGTTCAAGTGCTCTGCACAATGTTGGAAAGATGTAGGAGCTTACAAATTGCCTTAAACTTGAAGAAATGTAACTTTGCAGTACCATTTGGTACACTCCTAGGGCCATAATCTGCAAGGAAGAACTTGTTGTGATGTTCACAACACGCCCCATTTTACCTCTTAGCAAAATGAGGACCCCTGTTGTGGTTGTTGCTTTTGGTTTGTGTGTGGTCGTGCTTGGTGGTAAAGGTAAAAAGAGGCAAGTATTACAAACCATGTTGAAAATTGAAAATATCTAGCAGTAGGTACAAGGCAAGGGTAGTGGTGAATTCTGTGTGAAAAATGAGTAAGGGTTGTTTTTTAAACCAGCAAGAAATTCCCAGTATTCTGTGAGATATGTGTTTTTTGGTAAAATACATCATTTTGGAGGTTTGTATGTCATATACAAAGTCATTTGTATGTGGGGTCTTTGTATAAGTCGTGTTGGGTACAATCAGGTTTTTTGTATCTGGTGTTTTTGCATGCATGTGTTCAATATTTGGACCCTTTTTTATACCAGTCAGACCTAATAGGCCTTCAAAAGTTGAATGAATAAAAGTGTCAGATCTGCGTTGTATGTGGGTTTGTATGTATGTTCACTGTAAGCATCATCTATATACATAGGGGTGATATACATGCACAGACCCAAGGGAAGTATACAATGTAGTTTATTAAGGTGAAAAAGGCACATTTATGTAGTACTGTATTTTTGTATGTCTCAGCTTTTCATCTTTAAGATACATGCAATTACAGATTCCAAGGGTTATTTAAATCTGATATAAATGATACATTGTTTCTTGACTCATTTTTGGATAAGTATGCATTCACTTAATATACATGCACGGATCTGAAAAGATTATGCAATGCAGTTAATGAAAAGTCAAAAGTCAAATATGGTTGTATCACATGTTTGCATGTATGAGTGATTGTATCTAAAGTGTAGATATAATTGTTGTTTCTTTGAAGAGATAAAAGTGAGTAAGTAGAGTGGGGTCCATGATGGTATCTCATGGTTGTATGTTGCATATACAAAGAGATATACAAAGGGATATACAAGGAGAGATACAAAAAGAGAGATACAAAAGATGAAAAGGTAAAACTCGAGGCAGATTTTAAAAGGAGATGAAATAAGATCAATACTCTTGTATGTATGAAAGATTGTATACATACAATCACAATATACAAAAAAGGTAAAAGTGCATTGTTGGGAAATAAAAGGAAAGTAAAGTGGAACTAAGGTATCGGTTGCATTTGTATAATGGTTTTATCTATTCTATGTACATTGCGATATACAAAGAATGATATACAAAGCGATATACAAAAAAATGATATGCAAAATCCAAATGCAAAGGGTGGATTATTAACAGATACAATGATTCAAAACAGAAGGTTAAAATGGAGAGCCAAGTCCATATGTTGCATTGAATGCAGCATTTAATGCAGAACTAACAATGAAAGGATGAATTTAAACATGTTAGGATTAAATAAAGATTGTTTTCTTTCAGAATTGCATCGTGAAAGCTAAAATTTGTAGAGAAAAGAAACTATTGCACAAATTGAGCAGACAGTCCATAGCTGAACAAAATTTTAGAATGGGAACAACTTGGTAAAAAGGGTAAAGTGGGTCAACGCTCATAGAGTTAAGATGTCACTAAAATAGGTATGTTTCTTAAACACCGTTACAATACAGTTAGTTAAAAATGCAATAAAAAATGCAAATTATGGCAAATTACTGTATCTGATTAAGGAAATTAGTTGATTGTGTTAAGTAGCATGAAATTTAAAATGAGAAAAGACAAAAAGGTTAGGGCAAATGTAAAACGTAAGAAATTCATGGTAAAGCCCTAGGTAGATGAGGTAAAACAAGAAGTTAAATATGTGATTTTTCACAGGATGGCTCCAAAACAAAAGAGAACAAATCTAGTGGGTGAAGAAAAGGTAAAGAAAGAAAGAAAGCCATGGAAGGAAACAAAAAAAGAAGAATTGCCAGTGCACAGAGGATATTGATTAGTACAAGTAGGGTTAGAACCAATACAAGCGTAGGAACTTATGATGCAGAGGATGTTTTTCAAAAAATTACAACATTAGATGCTACCCCTGATATGAAGTGCATTTGGGATAGAGGATTATATAAAGCTACATGTTTCCCATTAGCCATGGAGGCTAAGGATATGGTTTTGGAGTTCATAAACATATATGATCTAAATACTAGAAGAGTAATACACGAAGACTGGGTTATTTCAGATTTGTCTACAAAAGGGTTAGCAAGGACATTTGGTCTAGAGATTTAAAAGGAAATGGTGGATATAGATACAGATCAATATACAGAAGACTTTAACAGCAATGAAAGAGATTGCAAAAGTAGAATCTTTTAAAGCTGGTACAATACAAAAAACAAACCTAAGGTTGTAGCAAGAGTACCAAAGAACCTACACAGGATAGATTTTAAGGAGGAAATACATCTAATGATCACCATGCTAAGTAGACTAGTAGGGCTGAGAGATGCAACAAAGTGTGAACCATGGATGTTCCCTATTATTCAATTTATGAGGGAAGAAAAAAAGGAAGATGGGCAAATTCATTGGGCCAAGGCTATCGGTACAGCCATATGGAAGCAAGCCATGTTAAAAAAGCAGAAAATGATGCCTTTTTATTTGTCATCATATGTGTTATATTCATGTGCATCTATGATCCAACTCTACATAATTGGGATTGATAGAATTGGGACCATGGGGAATGGGCCATATCAGAAATTAGTTTATGATCATTATCTAGATTTGCAAGAGGATAATGCATTAATGAAGTATGCCTTGGTAAATGATGTGTTTTATACTTACATGGTAAGGATTTTAACTAGGGAAAAAGATAAAAGTCTATCTAAAGAGGTAGAGAACACTATTGGACTACATAGTTCATGGTATATACAATTCCAAAATTTAACATATATCAAAACTGAAGGTTTTGAGGGAAAGCCAATCATGTTGCCTAGGTATCCATCTAATAAATTGATTGTATTGGATTTTTCTAGACAGAACTTGAATGCATTTAGGATGTATAAAAAGAAGTGGGGAAAAGGAAATATCAAACTCCCATGGGCTATTGGCAGATATTCTTGATATAGTGAAGAAGTGGCTGGTTATTCAAAAAAAGAGTTAAGATAATATGGTTTTGAAGAATTTGAGTTAGTAAGACACTTTGATCCTTTCCATAGAATCTAGAGAACTATTGATTCTAAATACAAGCATCAAGTGCATATTGAAGACTATTGGTTAGATTGTAAAAATGACAAAGAAGTGAGAAAAAGAGCTCATCAAAGGCTGACTGTAGAACAGATGAGGACTATGGGAGAAATTAATGTACCCCCAGAAATTAAGGATAATAATAAGTTGTTACACCATGGCTATGAGAGTGCAAGCCTTGCTCCTATTGGTGAACCTGATTGGACACAGCCATGGGGAACATCTTTGGATGCATTATCCAAACCAGTTATTATATTTTCCAAGACATGGTTAAAAGATCAAATAGAAGAACTCAGAGCTAAGGGGATTGAGCCTATGTTTCAGAAGAAAGGGAAGAAGAGAGTAAGAGAGAATCAGGATGAGTTGCAATGCTTTTATGAAAGGAAGAGAAGAATTGTAGAAACCAAAATCAGTGAAAAAGATAAGAATGCAACCTTAATGGATCCCTATCCATTGGGTGTTATAGTAGCATTATCTTTAGGGACATTCATGGAGGTAGAGTCATCAGGACATAACATTAGTGCAGAACAAACTCAAACTGCTAAGAGGCCAATAGGACAAAGAATTATCAAGGCCATAGCAATTGAAACCTCAAAAGGACAAACATCAGAACAAGGTGAGGTTATAGGTGCTCAATAGGTGGGTACTAAGTTGAGTGGCATACATAGTGATGCCACACTAGAAGAGAAAAGACAAGGGTATGCAAAGGTTAAGAAAGAATTGACTGAAGAAAAGCTGCAAGAGTCAAAACTTCATGAAGTCAAACAAGTGAGATGGTCAATATAGAAGATGACAGTAGCGACAGTGAAGTTAGGGAGGTGGATCCTAGTGAAAAAGGAGAAATTGAAAGGAATGAAGAAGAAGTAAGTGAGTATTCTGATACAAGAGAGGAACAAGATACTCAGGTCTTCATGGAAACAACACAAGGTCTAGAATCAGAAGAAGAAGATATACAGGGCAGGGCAGACACAGTGGATCCTTTTGGTACACTGGTGCCACTTGAAATTATTAAGGAAGTGTAGGATTTGGCACAACAAATAGAGGAATTTGAGAAAGAGAAAACACCAGAAAAGGCTGTAAAAGAAACACCAGTCCAAGCTGAGAAGGAGACAGAGATAAATGTTTCTGGTACTAATGTCTTGGATATTCTGAATATATATAATGAACAAAGTGAACAAGAAGAAAACATAGAATAAGGAAATAACATAGAAAGAAAACATGAGAAGGAAAAAGATGTAGAGGAACCTGATAAAGTCACAGGTTCATCCTCATAGATGGAGCAAACAAATATGCCTGAAAAAGCACAAGAACAAGTTGAAACATCAAGAGAATTGGTGGGAATATCAGGTAATATTGAAGAAGGCCTAGGTAATATAGAAAATGTTTCTAAGGATGATACTAAGCATAAGGAACAAAAAAAGAGTATGGATATAGAAAATGTGGAATAGAATAATAAAGAAGAAGAAGAACAAAAGGAATCTTCAAAAAAAGAGAATCTAGAAGATGAAGAGGGAGGAGACACTAAAATAGAGGATAATAATGAAGGAGAATCACAACTGCATGATGATCCACTTGTTCCAGGACATGGTCCTGAACCTCAGCCACCTCAGCAACAACAAGAACATCACACAGAGCAAGTAGAAATGGAGAAACCTTAGGAAGAAGTGATAAATGAAGAAAAAATAGAAGAAGCTACCAAGGAGGTTCCAGCCTGGTTAGGCTCTGAGGTCAGAAGAGAGAAGGTAGAGGTGCAATTAGTTCCCATTGATATCAAGAGTTTACTGGGTGGTTCTACACCACAGAAGGAGAAAAGAAAAGCTAGAACTATGTCATCCATTAAAAGAGGTCCTTCTGGATCTAGTTATACCACAAAAGGATAAATCAAAAGGAGAAATAACTGTGGATGATTATAAATTGCTTAGTCTAGATTTAGGCCACATGACCAAGGAACAACATATAAATGAATGGGAAGATATGCACCAAGTCATTGCTGAAATATTGAAGAAGGATAAAGAGAAACAAGATTATTTGAAGGGACATATTGTCCAGCTGCAGCAGTTCATTAGGGGGATGTTTGATCCCAATGCCATAGTGCCAGAGTTACCTATTGAAATAGAAATATTATCCAAGGATGAAATGAAAAATATGGAGAATAAAAAGATTGAAGATAATATTTTTGAGAAATGGTTCAAGGAATTTATACAGAAGGGAGAGGAAGTAACAAAGGAAGCAGTAATAGGTTGGGATATGGCTTTGACAGAGAAAAACAAATGTAATGTTATATTGCATAGTTGTCAATTCAGAAAGGAAGAATGCAGATCAGAATTGAAACAACTTGAAGAAATGGAAGATAGAGTAGAAGAATTGATAAATGAGGGAGTCATTACTCCTCAAATGGCTAACCAATTGCCATAGACAAGGTTTGAATTAAAATTTTAAGAAGACATTCTTAAAAACTATATCATAAGTACTAGAGACCTAGAAGAGGTCGCTGATAATATGATAAAGGTACATATGAAAATAATAGAAAAACTTATTGGGCATGAATGCCTAGAGGTACCAGCATATGGATTGGAAAAAGTATTGAAGGAGTTTAAGGCAATATTTTCACCATGTTGGGAGAACCCTGCAGCACATCTTAGTACAGAGGCAATTGATTCAATTATGGAAATAAATGTTAAGATCAAGAAATATCAGAGAAGGGTTAAGGATTTGGTAACAGAAGAGAAGAAGTTGAAAGAAGGAGTCAAAGCATAGGAGTTCACATGGATAAAAAGTCAAGAAGGGGATCATACTTTCATCAAGGGAGTAACAGGTAATTTTGTAGAGTACCTAAAGGAGTAGAAAATATCAAAAAGAGGATATGCTAAGCAAGAATGTTCTTGGAGAGTATCATCGGCCAAAAGTCAACAAAAAGGAAAGGGTCCACGGGTATCTTTCATTTTGAAAAGATTCTAAAGGCATCCTTTGAGCTGAGTAAAGATACCATGGGGATATTTTGAGAACGGTTAGGAAATGATTTCTACCATTGATCTAGAGGATTTGATTGTTGACCGTTGATTTGATTTTGTAACCGTAGCATGAAGAAGCTTCAAAGTCTATATAAGAAGCTCTGCTACTTGTATCAAATTACATAGTGATTTTAGAATTTTAGCTTGAGGTTGTAATTTGTCAAGTTTTATTCAAATAGGGGGGATGTTTCTTTTAGTTTTAGAAAGGAGGTCACTTGTGTCTCCATTAAGGACTGCGTGGAATGTCTAGTCTCCTTAGTTTATCTGTCAAAACATTTGTAAGTTTTTCTGGTGATTTGATCAATGAAACATAAGTCATTGTTACATTGTAAATTTTGTATGACTTTATACTTTGAATAAAGGTGAACTCAGAATTCTGCATCTATTATAGAGTATTTTTTTATTTGAACTTTTACTTGAAGTATTATTCTTTGAAAGCTTGCAATCTGTTATGTATGTTCATGAAAATGTTGAAGACTTTACAATTATAGATTTGATAATGTTGAATTGTTCAAGTTACTGTATTCTTTAAAATGTGAATAGCAGAACATTTAGATCCTGTATGGAATGGTATTTTAATTTGAGTTTATCTAACTTTTCTCTAGCAACTGATAAATAATTAGCTTAAACACAGAAATCTGAAGGAAATTGTCATACATTTGAATAAAGAATGAGGAATTGCATTGATATTTGACAATTTTCATATAAATTTGAAAGGCAAAGTTTGTTTTACTAAAATTCATACAAAGCTTTGTGATACAATAGTGAATTTATTTAAAAGAATGTGTACTTTGTTGATATTTGTAACAATTTGCATAATTTGAAGTCCAATGAGTCACATATTACTTTAATTTGCACAAGGCCCCTTGAACATTACAACTTCACATCAACCTACTGAATTATCCAAAAGGTCAAGACCCGACCATACAAAAACTTGAGATTAAGAATTCTTAGTCAATTCTTCATTATCTTTCAAGACAGCTAAGGTTCCTTTGTGAGTTTTAACTTTTGTTATGAATGTGTAAAAACATACATCAGCAGGACTCATGGTGGATCCATTAAAAGTGACACTGATCATGAACTTACCACCACCAAAAAAATATCTAAGGTGAAGACTTTCTTGGACTATATAGGATACCATCACAAATTCATAAAAGGATATGCCACTATAGCAACACACATTGAGGAACTCTTAAATAAAAAATCAAATAAAATAATTGAATGGAATCACCAATGTCAACAATCATTTGATACATTAAAATAGAAGATAGCAGTGGCTCCCATACTAGTCTTCCTAGATTGGACAATACCATTTCATGTGCATGTGGATGCTTTTGGTAGAATAATTTGTGTAGTTCTAGCTTAGTCTAGGGGGAATATGGACCATCCTATAGCCTTCACAAGCCATAAACTATCCCAAATAGAGAAAAAATACACCACTACTGAATGAGACACCCTAGCAATGGTGTACATGCTACATAAATTCATACATTACCTATTATCTACACCATTCACATTTTATACAGACCATGAACCATTGAAGTGTCTACTAAATAGACTTGTAATGCAAGGAAGAATATGTAGATGGCTATTACTATTTCAAGAATTTGATTTCAACATTATGGTGAAACTGGGAAAGAACAATCAAGGTACTGACTATTTATCCAAGATTAAAGTAGGAGAAGAATCAGACAATTTGGAAGAAGATCTACCTAGTACAAACTTGTTCAAGGTCACTACGATACCAGATGACTTACATGATGTGGTAAGTTTTCTATTAAAAAAAAAGCTTTTGGAGAATATTTCACAAAGTGATAAACAAATACTTCTAAAGAAATCCTTCCCATATACACTGATTGAAGTTGAATTACATGTAAAAGGGAGAGATGGTATCATAAGAGTGGTATTTGAACATGAGAGAAGAGAAATCCTTAGGGAAGCACATGAGGGCATTTTCAAAGGACACAAATTGGGAGATACCACCACAAAGAAGGTTATGCTCTCTGGTTATGGTGATCAACATGTTTAAGGATGCCAACCTCTATACTAAGCAATGCGATATATATTCTATGGAACATGTAGACCCACCACAAGGGATAAGATGTCATTAAGGCTAATCCTAGAACAAATACCATTTGAGAAATGGGCCATAGATTTTATTGGACCCATTTATCCACTAGGTAAGTGCACAAAATCTAAGTTTATTATCACTGTGGTGGAATATCTTACAAAGTGGGTAGAAGTTGAACCAACCAAAGATTGTACAACTAAAACTACCACAAAATTTATATATGTGAACATAATAACAAGGTTTGGCTGCCCTTTAAGTATCACAAGCGATCAAGACAAACATTGTGTCAATAAGATAATTGCGGAGCTCTTGAGTAGTTTCATGATCACCAACAACAAAAGTTATCCTTAACATCCACAAGCCAATGAAGCAAGTGAGGCATTGAACAACATTATAGGAACAAGATTGAATAAGATCTGTAATACAAATAGAATAGATTGGGATGTCAAGTTTCCAACTGTATTATGTGCTTACAAGAAAACTTATAAAAGATCAACTAAGTTTACCCCCTTCAAACTAGTATATGGGATGGATGCCATACTACCTATGAATTTCATTATTTCAAACTACCTGTGCACTGCACTTACCTTGCAGTTGAATGAAGAAGAGTCAAATAAAATACTGGAAGACCTTGAAAAACTAGATGAAAATTGACTACTTGTTGCATATCACTAGAATTTATAACGTAAAAGGCAAAAATCTTGGCATGATAGAAATTTGATACATAAAACATTCCATAAAGAGGAGTTAGTACTACTATATGATAGAAAGTTTAAGAAATGAGAAAAATTGAAAGTTTTATGGATAGGACCATATTACAGTATTGAAATTTCTGAATCCATAGCAGTTAGGTTAAGATCACTATATGAGATCACTAACAAGATATGTAAATGGTGTAAGACTAAAAAAGTACCATCAACCTATGGGATAAAGTGCAAACTAGGAAAATCAAAATTTATATTATATGTATAATATGTAATACCATAAAGTGGAAGCCATTAGAAGAACGTAAGCTGTGAAAAAGTAACATCTACAAAAACCTGTGAAACCATGAACAAGAAAATGCATTTAATGCAAATATCATTGTTATGATTTATAAAACACAAATTGAAATAGTTACTAAGAACCAATTGCATTCTAAGTGTTCTCACAAGCTCAAAAATACACTCTGATATAAAGTTCAACCCTAGAAAGATATAGAGTAGACATGGCAACTCCTACACTTGTTGATGTCTCTGACAAACCACGCCTGAAATATACAAAGTTCCCATATAAGGCAATGGAGGTTGACCCAGATGGGGAATTCTTCACCATCCCATTTGATGTAATATACATTGAGGATGTGAGGAAATACATCCACATACCCATATCATAAATAGATCACACAAATTTTGAAGAGCTTTAGAAAATATTGTTATAAACAAACCAAAGGTAGTACATACCACAATATCAAGAAATCAAGAACAAGAAGCTAGACATGTGGAAGGACTTCCCTGAATTCTTTGTAGAGAATGGATGGGTTAGAATAATTATAATAATAATGCATTATGAGTTCATTTACTTGGATAAACCCTACCACATAACAAAGCAAGAAATTCAAGCAGTAATGGGTTTGTGCACTACGAGAGAGTTGCCATCAAAGAATACTATAAAAAATGAAAAAGTTATAGAGCTAAACAAAGCCACATATGATGGAAGGAGCTTAAATATGACAAAAATCATAAATCCATGGTGTGGTATGCCACCATGGGTATCATGTACAAAATCTACTATGCAAATAGAGAAGATTATGCAATAGGCACCGCAATCCACACCACATATCAAATGGTGGTGGAGGGGAAAGAATTTGACTTGTGCAAGGTCCTCTATGAGTAGTTGCTAGATAATCTACAAAAGACCAAAAATGTACACTACTAATTCTAGTATGGAACCCTCATCATTTGCTTGAATTTTTATTTGATGAATGCATTACCCTCCTTTTCCATAAAAGCTTGGCAAACATATACATCAGTAGTAGCACAAATAAATTACCATGTCTAGTAGTTTAAAGACACTTCATCCTATATTTGCCACATATTGGGGGTTCTTCAAGGCCCTCCAATAATATATGTAAAACAAAGAAAATGTATCATATGATATGGTCAGAAAATATGCCAATGACAATCTTCTTGGTAGATAAATACTATATCCTCATGGAAGCTATAGAACCCAGGGTTTCTTGGATCCCTAAGTTACCATATGAAGTAAGCAATGAATTAATAGATTCATAAACATAGAACCTACTAAAACAAGCCAAAGATACAAATGCAAAGAGGTTCAAAACCTATAAAAAATTCATTGAAAAGAAATCCAAAAAGAATATGAAGGAGCACATTGATAAACACAAAGAAAAACTACATGAAAATGGGGAATCTCACACTAGGAACCACCACAAACAAGCACATGTACACCACACGTGTGAAGATCGGAAAGGTTAAATCTAGGGACCTCAGGGTCACAAGCTAAAATATAGAAAGGAACATCATCACAAGAAACATCTATAACTACTCCACAATCTCCACAAATAGACCCCTCTATAGAAGAAGTATCAAAAATACTGTTGTAAATGAGCACAAAAAAGAAGAAGAAATCTAAACAAAAACAAGGGGTTTAAGAGAAAAAACTTATACAAACACCAAGCAAACAAACAGAGGAGGAAGTAGGAGAAATAAAACTACCACCATAGAAAAAAATGAGTAAATAGGCAATGGTGGAGGTAGATGTATAGGAGGAAAAGTAGGAGGGTGTAATGAGTGTGTACCTCTTAACCAATACCACAAACAACAAGGACATGCTTAATCAAACTACAAAGATGTACAATAAAGTTGGCGTAGAAAATAAAGTATTTATTGAAGAAGCAATTAGCTGACATTTGAGAGTTTTTGAAGACACCTTAGACAATTTATTATCAAGAACTTTCCAAGAAATCTGGTCTCTATCATCCAAAAGAAAAGGGAAAATGTCATACAATTGGAGGAAGAAGTAAGGATACAGGCCTTGGAGGAAGTGGACCCTAATATCTCCACCAAACAAAAAGATAAATTAGCATAGCTATAGGCCAAAGAACTAAGGTCAAAACAAAGGGTTGACACCTTAATGGCTTTAACAAAAGAGGTAAAAGAAAAAATTCAACAAGAAATGGTTGCAGTAACAAAGAAAGCCTATGCATTACTAATGGAAGAAGAAAATAAGAGCCAACAGGAACAAAGTATACCATCTGGAAGGACTTCACAGGATATTGATCAAATAGAGGGGCAAGGACCACAAAAACAACCACTCCTATCCATTAAATATTTTTTGGCATAACATAAATAGATACAACCAATACCTACACCACAATTGTTACAATTACCATTAATAGGGTCACAGGTGGATTTAACTAGTATCTCTCCAATTCAAAATTTTTAATTAGGGGATATCTTCCATAGCATGGATAGATAGGAAATTCTAAAACAACACGTGGAGAGTACAAAACAATTGGAGGATGCTATAGCTACAATCTAGAAAAAAAATACCACAACTACAAAAGGACACATCATTACCACTACCGAAGCAACTCAAACAATTGTTGGATGGGGTCAAAATAGAGATGAATAACTAAGCCATCAACATCAGGCATTAGGTCATAGCAGAGATAAATAAAAATAAAATGGATAAGGAAAGAAAGAAATGTACCATAGTACACACACAATTGGAAACACATATTAGCATCATACAACAAACAACAATTGATATCACTACACTATATTAGTTTTGTCTCCAGTGGCCTATGTTAACCAAAGGTCTAAAGAAACAAATAGACTAGCTAGAGGCACAAATCCTATAGATGGATAGAACTTATGACCCAATATAAGATGCTAATGGGACAATCAGGGCATAAATTGAAACAATCCATACTTAGCTCCAATAGGTGCAGTATCAAAGATAGTGGATTAAGGCCCAAATAAAACAACTACCAGAAGTGGAAAGCCTAAGATTGGAACACATGACTAGTCTAGTAGGAGATGTAAAGAAGAACACCTAAAAAATCCAAATCTGCGGAGAAAACATTGATTCAAACCCATGGTCAAATACTACCGTAGGCAAAGAATCAATGGGATGCAACATTTACACAGCTGAAAAAAATATACAAGAACATCCTATCCTCAAACTAAGCATTTTGCATGTCTTGAAGACAAGACATGGTTCCAAAGGGGGGATGATGTTGGTAGCATTCGGTACAGTGATTAGAACCCACCACATATGGTTGCAAAGGGATTGTAGAGCATAAGGCTGACTAGGCCTAGTAGGAATAGTAATGTTTTGTAAGGGGCAAGTCCCCAATGTAATCCTATGTATATAATAACAACATAATAGAAGGAATAATGAGTTAGACAAAATATAATAGAAGAGAATAGAAAAAAATATATACTTGCTATTGTAATACACAATTCTTATTTATATAGGAAGATATAAAGTTTGAATGACTTAATTGGATGTTTAAAATGTGTATGATGAATTATCTATTACACTAAGTCTCCACATTATGACATTTATTACCAAAAATGTTTTGATCCTTCTCTCACTGTCAAAACAGGGGTATAAATACAACAAGCAAGGCACTAGGGCTCCAAACTTTGGTTGGTGCCCCTTCACATTGCTAACAATGATGTCAACTAAACTTATATAAGTGTTGGTTGTAAATTGTCTCTCAAGATTTGAAGTATCATAAAGTATAGGAATTTAGTGTTCACTTGCACTTTTCTAGATGTGCAGATTGTAAGCAGATTCCAAAGTTTGACATGATGCTATTTTGAAGTCTAAAACCTGATTGCACTATTGTAGACATGTAGATTGCAATAAGTTTCCAAGATATGAATGTCCTTCTAGTCCAGGGTCTAGGGTTTATTTTCACTTTGCAAGATGCCAATTGAACCTTGTTAGACACACCAGGATACTGAGAGGGGGGTGAATCAATATCTAAACAATTCTTTAATTTCAACAACTTCAACTTATTCATAGCAGATTAGAACTTAATCATCACAATATTAACATGAGCATGAAATATTAACACAATCCACAACAACACATAACACCAAATATATATGAAAAACCCTAGAAGGGAAAAACCATGGTAAGGATTAACTCACAATATATGAAGCTCAAATAATAACTTTGTTTTAGGGGCTTTAACCCAAGGAAGCTGCTACTCCCTAAGTAACTTTGATTTAGGGTCACTCCCAAGGAAGTTTCTACTTGTTGATGACTTTGTTTTAGGGGATTTAACCCAAGGAAGAAACTACTCCCTAATCTGAGAACAAAATCAGAGATGATTACAGTATGACAATATATCAATTGTCTGAAAAACTACCTTTGAAGCTCACACTTGATGATTGCACTTTTGTCTCTTCACACACTCTCTACTGAAGATTTAACCAATTAGGACACACTCTATACTTGAACACTACCTCAAATAAGTCTTCAAAATGAATCAAGACAACATTGACAACACTTTCTCTTCCTCCCATAGTTGTACACAAGAATGTATTATTCTGCTTTTATTTGCTTGCAAATTTTGATCATATGTTTGCAATCATATCCTCCACATTCAATTTGATCTACTATTTATACATGATATTACATTGGTTGCATAGCTTGTTGACCAGACTTAAACATAAAAGATACATCTACAGGTCGGCCATACAATACACAATATGAAACATGTAGAAGATAGGTCTCATTAGGACAACACGTTACACCAGCAGAAGACTCAAGCCTTGCGGACCCCAACACTTGCTTAACCAAGTCCAACACATCCTTCATAGCTTTAAACATCAATGGATTACCTCCACACACTCCTTTCATTTGAAAATAGGACAACTTTAAGGTAAGTTGATGAAAACTTGAAGAGTAATGACCATATCAACTAGAAAACCTTGTGCGATGCAGAAAACAAGAAAGATCTTCATGAAACACTTCTAGATGAGTCTACATGACCCATAAAACATCCTCAAACACTTCTTTTCCACCACACATCAAAGAGTTGTGCTGCACACTTTTAATTATTAACTCTGAGGGCACACTATTATCTGGAACACACTACAACATGCTGTCAATTGAAAAATTGAGTTACGGACCACCAAGAAGTTTGAAATAGGAAAGAGACATGGAATACACATTCAAGAACATATTCTCAAAACTGTAATGCCCCACCAAGGAACCCAGAGGATAACACAACTAAACTTACAAAAAGTTCAAATATATATTTTTTAAATGAAAGAAATAACAACAATCATATATTTATTCATAACATTTAAATTAAGCTTTATCCTCTAGGGTTCCACGGCTACATTGCTAACAAATATTAACATGATCTAACCAACATTTTGAATTAAATAACAACCATGGTTCATTTTAATCTAATTGCATCAAATGAATAAACACATACATTTCCATATTATATCATTAGATAAGTAATCATGAAGATCTTGCAAAAGGGATACAAGTACATATACAATTTCTTTTACAAGAGAGTACAACATTACATTGTTTACAATATCACTATCCAGATTACATTGGAGTACATATATCAAGATAATAGTACATGATTCAACTGATATACAAGACTGAAACATGATCATAAATATCTGTCTCCTCAAGCTAGAGCAAGATCTAAAATTTGCCATATAAGGTACATCCTTCTCACACAACGAACAACAAGGGAAACCAATGGAGATAAAAGCACAACCACTCGACCATGTGGAACCCTAAGGTCCACCCCCCGTGCTCAGAGATAACAATAAGGTCCCACTAAGAAAATAATTAAGAAAGATAGTAGACTAATAGGTGCAAGGACTACACAAGACTTCAATACAACATGAGTCAAAAAGAACATCACAAGTAAATCAAACAACACTTCCAGAGGCAATCACACAATGAAAGGGAAAAACGCACATTAGGGAGTGCTATGCTATAGTAGGGAAGAGTGTCATCGCATGGTCCTAACATGGGTTATCCTAGCAGTCTCTCACTGAACACCGGTCCCCGTCCATGGGTTATCCTATTAGTACAGACGCTGACCCCCATCTATGGTTATCCTAGTAGTCTCTCACTAGACGCTGACCCCATAGGGTGACACATGCGGAACTACCTTTCCTTTCGTGAGGACAAGGAAGTTGACCTTACCAACCACGACCTTCTCATCCCATCCTTAGCCTGAATGAGCACTACAGGCATGGGTGAGGCATCTAATTATCTTATTTAGTGTGGAAACTACTCAACCCTCTAAATTTATTATTAAGTTATCACTAGATTAAAAACTTTCAATGGGTTATCCTGGCAGCCACTTTGGGCACTGACCCCACATTGAAAGCCACTCCCCTACCTACATCTAGAAGACCCTATCCATCAAGCAAGACAAATACCATCACAATGACAAGTAATATATACAATGCAAGGCATTTACATTATTGCATACAAATCATAATCACAGGGACCAATTCTTGTCCCAAAACATAAACCAAGCATGAACTACAACATTCTCATGATGATGCATTTATAAGACAAAATACACATCATTTCACATCACACAGAGCAAGGCATTATCCATCTTGCATAGTCATCACAATCACATGAATAGGTACACTGAGAAAGGCATTATCCATCTTGCACATGTATCATACCAACATGAATAGGAGGCAACATTTCAAGAATGCATTTCATTCAACTCACATGATGAACATAGAGCCAACCCCCACACAATCATACCCTCCTAGGCCTCTAGAAACAACTTCTCCAAATGACACAACACTTGACACCATTAAAAACACAATGGTTTCACATCACATTCATTCTCAAAGTACATCATAAACTAATACCCTTCAACAATATATTTTTTTTAAAGAATGTAACATTAATTCAAGCATGAACAATCATCTAACAGTTATAAAGTGAATCTATCTCAACAATACAGAACTGTAACTTTCTAATCACCACTAGCAGTTACAATATGATCACAAGATATAAGTGTCCATGAGAAACAATATTTTAACTAATAATTCTCAAGACTTATGTTAATTTTATTTAATTAAAATGATTGCGAACAAACTACAAATAACTCTAAGGCATACAAATTAAATATAACAATTATTTACACTATTTATACTGATGTAGATTTCATTAATAATCTAGACAATTGTAAATACTATTAAATATAACTGTATAAGCAAGGCTAAAAGCCTATAATATTAGAATGCTATAAATATCTTACACTAGTTAGAATCACAAGATACAAAACCCAAAGCTACAATGAAAGAACCTTGTTCTAAGGTTAGCTTGATAGGAAATGAATACAGAACAACAAAACATTCTTATAGATCTAACATCTCCATCAAATCTACCACACTTTTAATCACATGCATATGATAGGATCAGTACAAAATGAATTTGTTGAGAAGGCTTTAGAAGCTACCAACAATGCAAAATGTGAAAGCATAGACAGGGCACATAGACTAATTGGTAGAATGCCTCAAAGAGAGTCATATGATGGAAATCAATGATCGTAGGATGTGTACAAAATGAATTTTTTGAAAAAATTCAGAGAAACCCAGTTCGAAAAAATAGAGTTATTGGTGACACAACTAACTGTTTTAATAGAGACGAAATAGGTGAGAGGTAGACAGTCACAAAATATTCATATCTCAAAAATGACAAATTGGGTATGACTAATTTTTAGATATGATTTAGATATCCATGACATGCACCATATATAAAACAAGTAGAGAAACCCAGTTTGTAAAATTAAATTTATGGCTAATGTAACAGACTGCTAAAATAGAGACGAAATGGGTGAGAGGTAGATAGTCACAAAATATTCCTATCTAAAAAATGTCAAACTGGGTGTGGCTAATTTTTGGATATGATTTAGATGTCCACGACTTACACCATATATAAAAAAATTAGAGAAACTGAATTCGTAAAATTAAAGTTATGGCTAACGCAAAAAATTGCTAAAATAGAGACGAAATGGGCGAGAGGTAGACAGTAACAAAATATTCATATCTCAAAAATGTCAAAATGAGTATGGCTGATTCTTGGATATTATTTATATATTCGGGACATACACTATATATAAAACAATTAGAGAAACCCAGTTCATAAAATTAAAGTTATGGCTAACACAAAAGACTGCTAAAACAGAGACGAAATAGGTGAGAGGTAGACAGTCACAAAATATTCATATCTCAAAAATGACAAACTGGGTATGGCTGATTTTCGGATATGATTTAGATATCTAGGACATGCACCATATATAAAAATATTAGAGAAACCTAGTCATAAAATTAAAGTTATGGCTAATGCAACAGACTGGGTTTAGAAAATGTAGAAGAGAATTCACAGAATATTTTACTAAATCTAATACAACAATAAATCAGATTCATATCTCAGTCCATACCTAGAATATTACTTCTATCACATCTTTAAAAAATTCTCAGCTCGCATCCATTTTCCCCCAAGTCTTTTCTTCTAGAAAATAAGGTTTATGGTGCCAAAAGAAAAATGAAAATTTCCTGAGAGAGAGAGAGAGAGAGAGAGAGAGATCCCCAAAACATAAAACATATTCTCTATTTGAAATGCACCCCCTCCCCAAATTATGTCTTGAGATTTCAAAATAAAGTTGAGCATGCATAACCACCCCCATAATTTCTTCCAGAAGATTCTCCTTTATTACTTTCTTACAATTTACTATTTTTAACCAAACAATAATTTCTCTCTGATTTTATTTATTTTGGAATTTGCTATTTATTCATTTACAACTAGACAAGATTCATTTATGATTTTATCTACTTTAGTATTTTCTATATATATGACAACTTGCAAATATTATCTATTTTATTGTCATTAATGAAACATTAAATTATATTAATTTATTTATTTATCTCTAGTTGCAATTACCTTTATTACTATTATTATTAGTATTTATTAACTTAACTTCTAGAATAATATATTTTTCATAAACTAAATTTACATAAGGACATTTATATATTTATTTATTTAACAAAAATGTTTCATAACTAATTATTTTATTTTAAGACAACAATAACCAAAATAATACCAAGAAAATAACCTAACTACCAAACCATACCTGACTACTATGCAAGATTGGAAAGTAAGACTACCACAACAATGACTGGCTATCATGACCAAACTGACAACACTCACAAGTTGCACAACTAGATACTCATCCTCTTCAAGGACAATGGCTAAGCTAGGGGACCATATGTTATCTCCATTCAACAATTCCATTGATTAAGGCACACTCAGACCTATTAATTCAGGTGGAGTCGATGCCTAGTACCTGCAGCCTACAGCAAACAACACGGTCAAACATGTATATATATGCAATCATGTAGTCATACACATAAAGAAAGGAAGTTGCAGTCTAGTAGGGTACTCATGCATGAGTAATGCGACACTGTTCCTTTCACCCACACATCAAACATGTAATCACAACACACATAGCAATTAGTTATTGAATGACTAAGTAAGAACCATCATCAGATAGTCGCATGATTCTCATAATACAATTGTGTGAGGCCTACCTTTTTCATTCCTGTACATTTGACTATTTACTTTACTATTGTTGATACATTTAGACTTGTGGGACTGTTGATCCTGAATTCCTAAACTATTAGACTTTATGATGTTATGGGAAAACTAATTAGGTGATGTTAGATAGATGCTTTATATTATGATGTTATGGGAAAACTAATTGGGTGATGTTAGATAGATTCTTTATATTATGATGTTATGGGAAAACTAATTGGGTGATGTTAGATAGAAATTGGATTTGTGATTTAATCTTGGGAATGGATGTTTGAAATGCAGAATTTAGAATCTAATTGTAAGGTGACTTCCTTAATGCTTAAGTGAACTTGTGATATTTTATGTGAGTGTATGTTTTTAATTTGCTTCGGCTATTATATATATGTGGAATTAACTTTGCAATTGAGTGTGCAGGTATTTCTAACAAGCCACAGAAATTGGAGATCAGTCCACACACGATGTTGTAATCCCTTGTGAAGCCGATCTAGTTCCACGAGGAACCAAGATCAACTCTGTGTATGGTGAAATTTTGTAATGTTGATTTACATGTTGTTAATCAGGCTAAGTCTACCCCTCTTTTAATTTGAATTATAATTGGTGTTGTAAGAATTTTGTCTTTGAATTTCATTTTTTTAAATTTTAAATTTGGAGATCCTTTTCATGTGCTTTAATTTGACCCTTGGTAAACCTCCATATGGTCACCTTAACTTCACCCTGAAGTTAAGTGATGAAATTGGAGGCATGGGAGGGAGAGGATGAGTGGTCCCAACACTCAACCCCATCCCTTTTCAGTTCCCAAGGTTGGAGATGTCTCCAAGACCCACCAATTGTGGAGGACTTGACTCCAAGTATCTCTCACAATTGGTGAGGGTACCTTGGAGTTATATGGTCCCTCTTGGGAGGAAAGGAAGGGGACACATGTGTCACCCATTCCCTCTTAAGCTCCACTTTTCTCTCCCACATGTTTGAGAGAGGACAAGTGGAAGGGGGTGAGGGAGACTTGGGGATGGGTGAGTGACATGTGTCATCACCCATCCCATGGGTCTTACTTGTAGTGGGGAGGAAGAGTGAGGAGGTGACAAGTGTCACCTCCCCATTCTTCAAAGCTCATGGGTTTAGCTTATTTTAATCCCACTTGGAGAAGGTTAGGGGTTGTTAAATTTTTGGAAAATTTTAATTGTTTAAATTTTACTTTGGGGAAAAAGATAGAGAGAGTTTTGTGGCTTATGTTGGAGGAGGATTTGGAGAAGCTCTACATCAACCTTCTTCCATAATTGGGCTTTTGAAGGTTGGCTTCAAGGCTAAGGCCTTCCCTTTGTATTTTTATTTGCTTGCATGATGCATATGTGTGAGATTTATTTTCTTGAGTTTTATTGTTATTGTGGGAAAAAATTTTAGGGTGTTGTAAGAGCCTCTCCCACTTGGGAGAAGATGCTCAACAAGTGTGGGGTAGGGGAGGAGTGAACCTCCTCGGGGCCATTACCTTATTTTTGTGGTGTTGTATTCCTTGAGGGCAATATATGAGATTTTGAGCAATATGTGACATGGCTTGAGAGACAAAATATGGAAATTTATGGAAATAGTGTTAAATGTTTTGGCTTGAGGCCATAAGAGGAATTTGTATTAGGATATTTTGTAGGAGTGGCACTCTTGAGTTGAGTGTGTCTACTCCCCTACCCCTTTAAACTTACCCTGGTTGAGTTCATGTGTTGTGATTATCCATGGGCATAAAATTATGTTTTAGTTGTTTGGAATGTCTTGTTGTGAAGTGGAATGAGTTTCCAAGTGTGTGGGTGAGCTCCCTAGCTCAAGGGTGACCCTCTTGTGGGTCTACAGTAGGGAGGAGAGCAAGATGTGTGGTTTTCTTTTCCCTTGTTGTGATATGCAGGTTCATTGGAGCTAAGTTGTGAGGTTGGAGAAAACTCCTTGTTCTTGGAGTTAATATTTTATTTTCCTTTACTCTTTTAGCTCTTGAGAGAGAGCTTGGCCTACTTAGGAGATTTTACCATTTGATAGTTGTCCAAGATGAGAACATGGTTCTCTATTTTGTTGTAAAATTATATTTTTTCTTAAGTTGTGTGTAAGCCATTTTCCTTGTATTGAAAGTTATAAATTGTTGATTTATTTCTTATCATTCAAAAAGGTTGAATGAAGAAAATTTGTTTTATAAGTTAATTCATTTGTATGTAAATTTTAAGCATTTGCCAAATAGAAGAGTTGTGGTTTTTAATTTTGAGACCAAAAAAAAAAGAGAAATTTGTATCTTGTTATTATGAAAAGAGAATATTGGTTGTTGTTATGTATTAGAGGCATTTTAAATTACTTAATTATAATTGTTCCTCTCTTTAAACATGTGTAAATATTAATCATGCAATGAATATACTTGTTAGAAAAATGAGTTCTTGCCTTGTAGTAGAATTGATAAAAGAAAATATATTTACATATCTTGCAAATTTGTTTAAAAAAAATCTATAAGTGTTTAGAAGGAAAGTTTATAGTTGAAAATATTAATTATATATATATATATATAATTTATCTATAATTTGAGTAATTTGAATGAGTTTATTTTTCTATATGTACTTAAAAGTTAAACTGATTTTATTATTTCTGTGAAAGAAAAAAAAAAAGAGATTTCATTATATATATAAACATTCTATATATATTTTTAAAAAATATCATAAACTGTGCATTGTATTAAACTGTGATTTTTAAATTAAATTAGTTTTGCAGAATATATATATATATATTTACTTATAAATAAAACTTATTTTAAAAAATGTTGTGTAATAAAATAATAGAGGAGCGACTGTATTTTATCAGATCACAGTTTTGTTTTGAAAATAAATAAATAAATAAACAATTTTTGGTGGGGGGTTCGAACCCCCCACCACCACCGTTGTAAAGGGTGTGGGGAGGGGGCGGAGCCCCCACCCACACCCCCCATCTGCCACAGTCCCTGTGGAACCCCCGCAAACCACATCTCCACTCCCCGCAGTATGCAGCACTGCCATCAGTCTCACCTCCCCACTGCGCTGCTGACCTAAACACTTCCTCTACCCTGTGGCCTTTGCGGCCCTCTCACCCTGCCAACACCTCCACCCTCCTCTGTGGCCACCATACGCTGTGGACTCCTCAATGCCACCACCGTCGTCGCTACCCTAGCAACACCCCTCCACAGAACCTCCTCTTTACCATCAAAACAAACTAAAAATTAGGGTTTTAACATCTTTATAAATGAAAAAAAAAAATAGATACATCTTTTTATTAAGAGGAATTCTAGTGTATAAACACAATAAGAACGTAAATATATAATTATAAATGCCATCATATGCATTTCATATGTGGCCACTATTACAACCTGCAACTCAAACAAAATCAAGAAAACAAATAATGAGAAAATGAAGAAAAAGAGAAAGAAAGATAAAAAGTGAAAAACAAAGAGGAGAAAATGAGAAAAATAGGAATAGGGCATTTTGCCCATAAAGAAAATTATATTTTATTGTTGGAAGAAAATTAGGGCAAGGTGGAAATAATTTAATACAATTAAAATATTGAGAGGTAGTTATTTTGAACAATCAGGTTAGGAAATCTAACTCCGTGAGAAAAGATGTAAACCACAATGTTATTAATTAAAATTTAATATTCTTTTAATCATGTTGAGGCAACTTAATTAACGAAATAAAATTAGACGTTGATTTAACCCCTGTTCGGAAACCTAGCAAACCTAGTTAAAAGAAGTTAGTAAATCAGTTTCCAAGATCTGATCTACCAAGAAATTAGGAATAATGTAAATGATGCAATGATAACTTTGATTGATCGAAAACGTGAAGAAGAACAAATTGATCGAGCTTTGTTGAAAAATAATTTAAATTATAGAAAACGTGAAGGAGAACAGATTGATCAAGCTTTGTTGAAAAAGTTTTAAATTATAGAAAACGTGAAAGAGAACAGATTGATCAGACTTTGTTGAAAAATGATCAATTAACTTAATCATCTGATTTACATATTCAATTAGTGAGACATAAGTAATTTAAACCAAATTAGTAAACCCTTTGATTAAATTTAGTTTTAGTACAATAAACCCTATTCACGCCCATGAGGCGTTATGCTGCCAGATTTTTCTAGAATTTAGGGTTTAGCAAGGTTAGTGAAGTATGACCTTGTTAGATAATATAATATGGTTTTTTGCTGAGTATCATCATTTGAATTCTGTATTTTATCATCCTCTCATGCATTTGACTTTTGCTTATTGATTTTGACTTACGTCAAAATCCCTTCATTCACATAGGTTAACTGAGGGTTTTGATCGTTGATCTTAACCCTATTGGCAATGTTAATCGTGTCGCGATGACCCCCTAGTTGGCCTTCATTGCGATTGGTATGTGCACGTGAACGCATTAACTTGCATTCAACTATTTTGTTTATGCCTTAAGCGTACGCCACTAAGCACGCTTACGCGTGTGAGGGGTTTCTAGGGAAGCGTGGAAAAGTTTTTGATATTTCGTGTCATGACCACATGACAAATGTGGACATGACATGTGTGATGTGTGTCGTGACCACATGGAAAATGTGGGCATGATAGATTGATCCACACAAAACATCATAACCTCCTATTATACAAAATCAGCCGCATAAAACTCAATTCTAACATATGACAATCATAGTAAAATCAACATCATAATCACCTGAATGCAAGGCAATGTCAGAGCATGTGAATTATCATTATTGCAACAAGGCTTATTGATAAAATATACTAACCTAAGTATTCTGATTATTTACATTCATCTTCACGCTCCTTAGTCTGACCTCCTATACATCCAAGGTGAAACTGGAGGGGCACTACATCCTCCCCCCTAAAACTTGACTTACTCCTGGAAGTCACTGACTAGGGTGGAAACAAACATATTTGTATTGCAATCTCTATTATCAACATACGCCTCCATTTTAAGCAATTGTTCATAAGACAAGTACAATCTTTCAATGAAGATAAGAACATAAATTCCTTACCTTTAAGGCATATCATGTGATCTACTTATAACCAATCACACATATTTTAAGAATTTCATATGATTTAGAGAATTACATTCACATATTAACAAGGAAAAATACATCTCATCTCTTATTTCCACTAATTACCAACCATGCAAGTACAATTCTCTGCAGAGTCCTCCCTTGAACGTACTATCAGAGGTTGGAAATGAACATGATAGAAACAACACTTAACATGAAATGGAGCCAATAGAAACAAACATTTAGAATAGCCACCATAGAAATTTTAAAAATACAAACCCAAGAGGGGAAATAATCAAATTCAATCTTAAGTCACAAAATGCCGGCAATTTTCAACAATAAATTAAGTATAAAGAAAAGAGTTTTGGTGACCACTCTTATCATAATAGAGTTCAAAGAAAACAAATTCACTGTTATCCCACCCACAACACATGAAACAACTATCAAAAATTTCAAAACAACCAATATTACAAACAAATCCACATCATGGTGTGACTAATTTTAGCCACAAAAGGGAGCATCCACTACACAACACCCCAGGACTCAAAGTCTAGAATGCGTTAGAGAATGTACACCAAACACACAGACAACTAAGTTTTCTACATCTACTTATCTAAGCCACTTTTATACAAGGATTTAAGGCAAAAAAGTCGCTACTTATTTACAAAAAAAAATCTATCTTTAATGCAGTACAATTCCTATTTAAAAAACTATGAACATATACAATTACTTCCTTATGCAAAATGATACTTACAGAGGAAATGTATGATGTCACACACAAGAATAATTCAAAATTCTAATTGACTTACAATATCACATTCATGATCTCCTGGGTCCAACACAGGCTCCAATTTGATCTCCTGCACATGTTTCTTACACAAGCATACACAATGATAACTTTCATAAATCACAACAGAACTTCCACATGAGGTCATGGACAACTAAGAAATAGATATCAAATTATCAAGCAACCACGTAAAAATACCCCACACATGACAACACCACATAATCCACATGACTTGTGATCCATGATGCCACCAAGTGATTAAATCATTCCAATACTTACACATATAATGCAATTAACATAAAGATGGTATGGTGCTTCTACACCCATAGCTAAACATAACCCCCAAGTATGATTACTTCACCAAACCAGGGAACACAAAACACCAATAGCCTTTCACAACACCCCACACAGAATGGGTATAGGATATTCACATCACTAGAGGGGGCAAATATCACACTACTAATTACATGCACTAATAGTAACCATGCTTCTTTCTTCTAAAGCACTAGAGACCACAAGAGGAACTCAAGGCCTCAACAAATCAACAAGCACTAACATTCAGGAAACATATATTGTCAGATATAATATCACATTTTTAGAAAAGAAGGAGAGAAAACACATAGAAGATGCATAAATAAAACAAAGCATAAATAATTTATTTCTTCCAGAATCAAAGAACAAGTTTGTAAATGTATCAACTTTCTAACATCATAATAAGGCACATAGGTGAGAGGTATTATTACCAACTTGCCACAAAGAGATAAACACTTAACCTAGAGCAACAACAACAGTCTAGAGATCCCAGTGTTGCAACCTAGCTCTTATACCAAATGTAACGCCTCGCCAAGGAACCTAGAGGATAACACAACTAGGCTTACAAAAAGGTCAATTTTTTTTTTAAAATGAAAGAAATAACAACAATCATATATTTATTCATAACATTTAAATTAAGCTTTATCCTCTAGGGTTCCACGGCTACATTACTAACAACTATTAACATGATCTAACCAATATTATGAATTAACTAACAACCATGGTTCATTCTAATCTAATTGCATCAAATGAATAAACACATACATTTCCATATTATATCATCAGATAAGTAATCATGAAGATCTTGCAAAAAGGATACAAGTACATATACAATTTCCTTTACAAGAGAGTACAACATTACATTGTTTACAATATCGCTATCCAGATTACATTGGAGTACATCTATCAAGATAACAATACATAATTCAACTAATATACAAGACTGAAACATGATCAGAAGTATCTATCTCCTCAAGCTAGAGCAAGATCTAAAATCTGCCATACAAGGTACATCCTTCTTGCACACGAACAACAACAAGGGAAACCAATGGAAATAAAAGCACAACAACCTAACCATGTGGAACCCTAAGGTCCACCCCCATGCTAGGAAAGAACAATAAGGTTCCACTAAGAAAACAATTAAGAAAGATAGTAAACTAATAGGTGCAAGGACTACACAGGACTTCAATACAACATGGGTCAAAAAGAGAATCATAAGTAAATAAAAAAAACACTTCCAGAGGCAACCACATAATGAAAGGAAAAAATGCACATTAGGGAGTGCTAGGCTACAGTAGGGAAGAGTGTCATTGCATGGTCCTAACATGGGTTATCCTAGCAGTCTCTCACCAAACGTCAGCCCCCATCCATGGGTTATCCTGGTAGTCCAGACACCAGGCCCCATCTATGGTTATCCTGGCAGTCTCTCACTAGACGTCGGCCCCATAGGGTGACACATGCGGAACCAACATTCATTTCATGAGGACAAGGAAGTTGATCTTGCCAACCACGGCCTTCTCATCCCATCCTTAGCTTGAACGAGCACTACAGGCATGGGCGAGGCATCCAATTACCTTATTTAGTGTGGAAACTACCCAACCCTCTAAATTTGTTATTAAGTTATCACTGGATTAAAAAATTCCAATGGATTATCCTGGTAGCCACTTTGGGTACCGGCCCCACATTGAAAGCCACTCCCCTACCTACATCTAGAAGACCCTATCCATCAAGCAAGACAATTACCATCACAACAACAAGTAATATATACAATGCAAGGCATTTACCTTCTTGCATACAAATCATAATCACAGGGACTAATTCTTGTCCCAAAACATAAACCAAGCATGAACTACCACATTCTCATGATGATGCATTTACAAGACAAAATACACATCATTTCACATCACACAGAGCAAGGCATTATCCATCTTGCATAGTTATCATAACCACATGAATAGGTACACTAAGCAAGGCATTATCCATCTTGCACATGTATCATACCAACATGAATAGGAAGAAACATTTCAAGAATGCATTTCATTCAACTCACATGATGCACACAAAGCCAACCCCTACACAATCATACCCTCCTAGGCCTCTGGAAACAACTTCACCAAATGACACAACACTTGACACCATTAAAAACACAATGGTTTCACATCACATTCATTCTCAAAGCACGTCATAAACTAATACCCTTCAACAATATTTTTTTTTAAGGGAATGTAACATTAATCCAAGCATGAACAATCATCTAACAGTTATAAAGTGAATATATCTCAACAATATAGAACTATAACTTTCTAATCACCAGTAGCAGTTACAATATGATCATAAGATATAAGTGTCTACGAGTAACAATATTTTAACTAATAATTCTCAAGACTTAAGTTAATTTCATTTAATTAAAATGATTGCGAACAAACTATAAATAACTCTAAGGCATACAAATTAAACACAACAATTATTTACACTATTTACACTGATGTAGATTTCATTAATAATCTAGACAATTGTAAACACTATTAAATATAACTGTATAAGCAAGGCTAAAAGCCTATAATATTAGAATGCTATAAATATCTTACACTAGTTAGAATCACAAGATACAAAACCTGAAGCTACAATGAAAGAACCTTGTTCTAAGGTTAGCTTGAGAGGAAGAGAATATAGAACAAGAAAACATTCTTATAGATCTAACAGCTTCATCAAATCTACCACACTTTTAACCACATGCATATGATAGGATCAACACAACATAAATTTGTTGAGAAGGCTTTAGAAGCTACCAACAATGCAAAATGTGAAAGCATAGACAGGGCACGTAGAATGATTGGTAGAATGCCTCAAAGAGAGTCATATGATGGAAAGCAATGATCATAGGATATGCACAAAATGAATTTGTTGAAAAATCTCAGAGAAACCCAGTTTGAAAATATAGAGTTATTGGTGACGCAACTAACTGTTTTAACAGAGACGAAATGGGTGAGAGGTAGATAGTCACAAAATATTCATATCTCAACCCTGACAAACTAGGTATGACTAATTTTCTGATATGATTTAGATATTCATGACATGCACCATATATAAAAAAATTAGAGAAACCCAGTTCGTAAAATTAAAGTTATGGCTAACGCAACAGACTGCTAAAATAGAGACGAAATGGGTGAGAGGTAGACAGTCAAAACATATTCATATCTAAAAAATGTCAAATTGGGTATGGCTGATTTTTGGATATGATTTAGATATCCAGAACATGCACCATATATAAAAAAAATTAGAGAAACCTAGTTTGTAAAATTAAAGTTATGGCTAACGCAAAAGACTACTAAAACAAAGACGAAATGGGTGAGAGGTAGATAGTCACAAAATATTCATATCTCAAAAATACCAAATTGGGTATGGCTATTTTCATATATTATTTAGATGTCTAGGACATGCACCATATATAAAAAACTAAGAGAAACTCAATTCGTAAAATTAAAGTTATATATAACACAAAAGACTACTAAAATAGAGACGAAATGGGTGAGAGGTAGACAATCATAAAATATTCATATCTCAAAAATGACAAACTGGGTATGGCTGAGTTTCGGATATGATTTAGATATCTCAGACGTGTACCATATATAAAAAAATTAGAGAAACCCAATTTATAAAATTAAAGTTATGGCTAACGAAATAGAATGGGTTCAGAAAATGTAGAAAAGAATTCACAGAATATTTTACTAAATCTAAAGCAACAATAAATTAGATTCATATCTCAATCCATACCTGGAATATTACTTCTATCACATCTTCACAAAATTCTCAACTCGCATCCATTTTCCCCTGAGTCTTTTCTTCTGGAAAATAAGGTTTATGGTGCCCAAAAAAATGAAAACTTCCTAAGAGAGAGAGAGAGAGCTCCCCAAAACATAAAACATATTCTCTATTTGAAATGCACCCCCTCCCCAAATTATGTCTTGAGATTTAAAAATAAAGTTGAGCATGCATAACCACCCCAATAATTTCTTCTAGAAGATTCTCCTTTATTACTTTCTTACAATTTACTATTTTTAACCAAACAATAATTTCTCTCTGATTTTATTTATTTTAGAATTTGCTATTTATTTCATTTACAACTAGACAAGATTCATTTCTGATTTTATCTATATATATATATATATATATATATGACAACTTGCAAATATTATCTATTTTATTGCCATTAACATAACATTAAATTATATTAATTAATTTATTTATCTCTAGTTGCAATTACCTTTATTACTATTATTATTATTTATTAACTTAACTTCTAGAATAATATATTTTTCATAAACTAAATTTACATAAGGACATTTATATATTTATTTATTTAACAAAAATCCTTCATAACTAATTATTTTATTTTAAGGCAACAATAACCAAAATAATACCAACAAAATAACCCAACTGCCAAACCATACCTAAGTACTATGCAAGATTGGAAAGCAAGACCACTACAACAATGACTGACTATCATGACCAAACTGACAACATTGACAAGGTACACAACCGGATACTCATCCTCTTCAAGGATGATGGCTAAGCTAGGGGACCATATGTTATCTCCATTCAACAATTCCATTGATTAAGGTACGCTCAGACCTATTAATTCAGGTGGAGTCAATACCTAGTACCTGCAGCCTACAACAAACAACACGATCGAACATGTATATATATGCAGTCATGTAGTCATACACATAGTGAAAGGAAGTTGCAGTGTAGTAGGGCACTCATGTAGGAGTAATGCGACATTGTTCCTTTCACCCACACATTAAACATGTAATCACAACACACATAGCAATCAATTACTGAATGACTAAGTAAGAACCATCATTAGATAGTTGCATGATACTCATAATACAATTGATCCACACAAAACATCATAACCTCCTATGATATAGAATCAGTCGCATAAAACTCAATTCTAACATATGACAATCATAGTAAAATCAACATCATAATCACCTGAATGCAAGGCAATGTTAGAGCATGTGAATTATTAGTATTGCAACAAGGTTCATTGATAAAATATACTAACCTAAGTATTCTGATTATTTACATTCATCTTCACGCTCCTTAGTCCGACCACCTGTACATCCAAGGTGAAACTGAAGGGGCACTACATGACTCATAAAACATCTAGATGAGTCTACATGACTCATAAAACATCCTCAAACACTTCTTTTCCACCACACATCAAAGAGTTGTGTTGCACACCTTTAATTATTAACTCTGAGAGCACACTGTTATCTTGAACACATTGCAACATGCTGTCAATTGAAAAACTAAGCTGTGGACCACAAAGAACCTTGAAATAGGAAAGAGACATGGAATGCACATTCAAAAACATATTCTCAAAACCACAAGGACAATCATTTACTTCTAGAGGAATATAGAGCATTCTAGTGAGTCTTCATTGCTACTCCATTCTGCCAGAGCACATACTGGTACTTTATCAATAATAGCTTTCACTAGGGAGAGAAAGATAGTCTAGAAATTTGGAAGAAACACATTTACCACCTTCAGGAGACAGATCTTGAACCGCATTTTGACATCGGTAAATGTAGAAGAATATGGAACATTCCATTCACCTTTCAACATCACATTACATTATCAGAGCCTGAACTAGAACTCAATCACTTATATCTTTCACTACAGAAGATCAAACACTTTGAAGCTTAGGATTTAGCATATTTACATCATACTCAACTTAACTGTTGAATGACAAGACCATATCTTCAAATTGAGAGAATTGCAGAGCATTCCATTACCGTGCTTTCACAAAACTATCACTATCTTCAAACTGTCAGTAAAAAAACAACCTTCTTGTGATCAAAACATCATGAACCTTGGAACATACATAAGATAGTACTATATGAAGTTATGTTCCAAACCATAGAAGATTAATAGAAAGATAATGAAAATGCGAAGCAATCTTATAGATAGTCTTCAAAGAGTGAACATTTTGAAATAAGGACTGTCACTTTCTTCCGGAGGGCAAGTCTTCTTTGCATCACCATATATAATTCATGATCAGTATGAATGATCATGTATCAAAACAAGAACACAACCTTAGCATCAATAACATAACTTGATTCATCTAATTCATATTGATCAGGCATCAAACACAACTCAGCTTTGATTTGGAATGTAACTTTTAGGATCTCCAATGATGAGCTTTCTCTTTCTTAGTAGCATGACATTCAACCATGACTGGTCTCTTACAATTATGATAGTGTTGACATCAATGTATGCTACTATGTTTGACATTAGTGTATGCTACTATGTTCACATTAGTGTATGCTACTATGTTGACCTCAATGTATACTATATTGACATCAATGACAACACATATGGCAACATATGCTCCCCCTTAGGCTCTCCTCTCCTTTGACATCAAGGACAAAGGGATCCAATACCTTCTCCTTCTCTCCCTTTCATCAATAATCATATATCTATGAACTTTTTCTTGCAAGCTCCCCCTATCATCAGTCACCACTACCTGCTCCCCCTGAGAGGGAGCCATCAGAAGTCAAGGATAAAGATATAGCATGAACTCCCCTTGACAGATGCACCGGTTTGCATTTTAGCAAGAAGGAGTGGAAGTTACCCCTAACCTCTACCGAAGATTCTCAAAAGTATCCTTTGCAAGAGCCTTTATGAAATTGTCTGCAATCTGATCCTTAGTTGGAACATATTCCAACTTTACTTCCTTAGCTACAAATTTCTCTCCCAAAAAGTGATACCTAATTTCTATATGCTTGGTTCTTGAATGCATCACTGGATTCTTGGAAATATTGATAACATTTGTATTGTCACAAAAAATAGGAATAGGCTCATCATAAAATACATTGATATCCTTTAGAGTTTGCTTCATCCACAATACTTGAGTGGAGCAAGAGGATGCTACAATATATTCTACCTCTGTAGTTGATAAGGACACTGAATCTTGATTCTTTCTCTACCATGAAACTAATCTGCTTCCTAGAAAGAAAGAACCACCACTTGTACTTCTTCTATCATCAACACAACTAGCCCAGTCAGTATCAATTTATGCACTCAAATCAAAGTCATTACCTTTTGGATACCAAAGACCATAGTCCAAAGTTCCTTTCAATTATATAAATATCCTTTTCACTACCTTCTCATGTGTTTTCTTAAGATTGGCTTGATATCTAGAAACCACACATACCACATGCATGAAGTTAGGTTGAGTTACCATCAAGTACAATAGTGCTCCAATCATAGACCTATAAATAGATTGGTCTCCCTCTAAAGACTCATCATCTTTACTCAAGTGATATCTAGTGACCATGGGAGTACTTACTAGCTTTGAATCCTCCATACCAAACTTCTTAATTCTTTGACATACTTATCTTGAGAAATAAAGATACCACATCTAGCTGGTAAATTTGAAGACAAAGGAATAATGACATTTCACCAATCATGGAAACTTCAAATTCTTTTTGCATTTCCTTTGCAAACCTCTTACACATATCATCATTTCCTCAAAAAATAATGTCATCAACATAAACTGCAACTATCAAGATCATGTCTCCTTCTTCCTTTATGTAAATATTGCTATCTATAGTACCTTTCTTGAAGCCCTACTGAAGTAAGTACTTCTCTAATCTTGCATACAAAGCCTTCTTGAGTCTGCATACCATGTTTGGATCTTCTAATATCTAGAAACCATATGGCTGGTCAATGCACACTTCCTCCTCTATATCACCATTCAAAAATGCTGAATTGACATACATCTGCTACACCTTGATGTTCTTGTGAGTAGCAAGAGAAAGGAACATTGTAATTACCTCCATCCTAACTATTGGAGCAAAAGTCTCCTCAAAATCAATGCCTTCTACTTGAGTATATCCTTTGCATACTAATCTTTCTTTCTTCCTCACAACATCACCTTCTTCATTCAACTTGTTCCAGAACACCCACTTTGTTCCTATAACAATCTTATTGGCTAGTTTGGGGACCAATTCCCATGTCAGATTCTTTTCAATCTAATCTAGTTCTTCTTCCATTACTTTTATCCATCCATCATCTTTGTTGGCTTTAGCAAAGGTCTTAGGTTCCACTTTTGATAATAGACACAAGTTTGCTTGCTCATGTGTCTTGGAAAACCTTCTTCTTGTCTGCAAACCTTCATTTTTGTCTCCAATGACCTATTTTGTTGAGTGGTTCATCTGAACATACTTTGTTGGAGTCTTAGGTATCTATTCAGATTCCTGTTCCTTTTCTTCTTTAAAATGTTCTACTTCTTCATTTTCAATACAAGGAAATATGTCAGATCTGATATCTTCTTAATCCTATTTGAATTGATAGAAGTCTTCATCTACGTTGATATTTATGCTTTCAATAATATTTCCCAACCTTTTGTTGTAGCATCTATAGGCCTTCCTTTTGGTTGAGTAACCAAGAAAGATTCCTTCATCACATCTTGAATCAAACTTTCCTAGGTCTTCTTCATCTCTTCTGATATAGCATTTGCTACCAAATATCTTGAAGTATTTGATAGAGGGAGGTCTTCCATACCACAACTCACAAGGGGTCTTAGAGTTATTGACCCTCAACTATACTATGTTAGTTAGATAGACAACAATGTGAATTGCTTCCTTCCAATATACAGCAGGCAGATTTACATCTTTTAACATTGCCCTAGAAATTTCTTACATAGTCCTATTCTTCCTTTACACTACCCCATTTTGCTAAGGGGTTCTAGGAGTAGACAAGTGCCTCCTAATGCCATGTTCTTCACAAAAATTTTCAAATTCATTTGAAGTAAACTCACCTCCTCTATTAGACCTCAAGCATTTGATCTTATCATCCATTTCCTTTTCAACCAAGGCTTTGAAGATTTTAAACTTATCAAGAGCTTAAAAGTTTTCTCTTAAGAAAGTAACCCAAGTCATTCTAGAATAATCATCAATGAGACACATAAAGTACCTTTCACCGTGTTGACTTTTTACTCTTGTAGGTCCACATAGGTCTATGTGAATTATCTCCAATGGCTTTGAAGAAGAGTACTCCTTGCTTTTAAAACTTTTCTTTGTCTACTTTCCCATCTGACATTCCTTGCACACAGAGTTTGCAGGCTTGATTATCTTAGGCATATCTCTCATTGCATGAATAGAGTTGATTCTTACCATGTTATCAAAGTTGTTGTGTCCCATTCTTTTGTGCCACAACCAACACTCACTGGATTGAGTCAACAAACATGTTCTTCCATTTTCTTCTTTCAAGTGATAGATATCACCACATGTCTTGATACCTTATACAACAAGATTTCTAGATTCTACCTTCCTGATTTCTCAACCATTAGCAAGAAAATTAAATTTCTAACCTTTCCTGCACATATGACTGAAACTGAGAAGATTGTGTTGTAATCCTTTGACATAGAGAACATCCTTAGTCCTATTCTTTCCATCAATAGATATGACACCTTTTCCACATATTTGTGCTAACTCATCTCCTCCAAACTTGACAGATCCACCATCTAACTTCTTAATGGTAATGAACTTCTCTTTGTCACCAATCATATGATTTGAACAACCACTATCAATAACCAAAGATTTGGTTTCTTCTTTTGCATGAAAGGCAGTCCATACAACCATTGATTTTTCATTATTTTGAACTATTTGCAAGGTATCCAATTATACAACCTCATTCTTTTTGTCACCAATACTCATGGCCAAGAAAAATGTTTCATTATTTGAATCATAAGGATTCTCATCTTCAAAAGAACAATTTTTCTTTATAGAAAATAGAGTTATTTTGAATTTACTATTTTGGTTACTTCTCCTTGATTCTTTAAGAGGACATTTGCAAGAAAAATGACCAACCTTTGCATAATTGAAACAAATGAAGGGTAACTTACCTTTGTATTTTCTATATCTTGTCTTTAGGGTTCTTACAAAATTTACTTCAGCATCATCAGGGCTCTCATCTTCATCAGTAGTTTCTTCTTTTGGCCTTTTACTGACTTTGAAAGCATCTTCCTTCTTTGGAACATCACTATCAAACTCCCTCACTTCAAAAGTAGTAAGGGTCCCAAATATTTGGTCTAAGGACTATGTATCCATGTTAGCAGTCTCCTCGATAGTAGATACTTTGGAAATGTAAGATTTGAGAAGAGATCTTAGAACCTTTTCACAATCTCATCTTCTTTTAATCCTCCACCAAGACCTTTGATACCATCGACTACTTCATTCACCCAAAGCATGAAACCTACAATATTTTCATCTTCTAACATCTTTAAGGATTCAAATCTATTCTTGAGTATTTGCTTCTTGTGTTGCTTCACTTTCTTATCTCCTTCATAAATAGTTTCAAGTTTATTCCAAACTTCTTGAGCTGAGCTACAATTTATCACATTTGAAAGTTTTGAATCAATTAATCCACTCATGATAGTAGATTTGGCCTTGGAATTATTATCATACTTCTTGATTTCATCTACATCTATTGGAATATCTATAGGAATAGTGTATCCTTTCTTGACACAGTCCCAAACTCTGCACCCTAGTGAATTGATATAGCCTTCCATCCTCACCTTCCAAAAACCATAATTAGTAACATTGAACTTGGGTATCTTCTTGGATCCTCCTGATGCCATATTGGACCTTCCTCAAGTGGTTCAACTTCCTTCAGAGGAACTTAGATCTGATACCAATTGCTAGACACACCAAGATACTGAGAGGGGGTGAATCAATATCTAAACAATTCTTTAATTTCAACAACTTCAACTTATCCGGAGCAAATCAGAACTTAAGCATCACAATATTAACATGAACATGAAAGATTAACACAATACACAGAAACACATAACACTAGATATACATGGAGAATCCTAGAAGGGAAAACCATGGTGAGGATTAACTCACAATATATGAAGCTCAAATAATAACTTTTTCTAAGGGGCTTTAACACAAGGAAGCTACTACTCCTTCAGTAACTTTGATTTAGGTTCACCCCCAAGGAAGCTTCTACTTCCTAATGACTTTGTTTTAAAGGCTTTAATCCAAGTAAGAAACTACTCCCTAATTTGATAACAAACTTAGAGATGATTATAGTATGACAATCTTTCAACTATCTGAAAACTGCCTTTGAATCTCACACTTGATGATTGCACTTTTGTCTCTTCACACACTCCCTATCGAAGATCTGATCAATTAGGGCACAAGCTATACTTGATCACTACCTCAAATAAGTCTTCAAGATAGCATTAACAACATCTATTCTTTCTCCCATAGTCGCACACAAGAATGTATTATTCTTCTTTTATTTGTTTGTGAATTTTGCTCATCTATTTACAATCATATACACCGCATTCAATTTGATCTACTATTTATACATGATATTACATTGGTTGCATAGCTTGTCGACCAGACTTAAACATAAAAGATACATCTATAGGTCAGCCATACAATACACAATATGAAACATGTATAAAATAGGTCTCATTAGGACAACACGTTACACCAGCAAAAGACTCAAACCTTGCAGAGCCCAACACTTGCTTAAATAGGTCCAACACTGTTGCAAGTATGTGCCTAATTGGTGTTGTCATTGATGTCAACATATCCTTGTTGTCATTAGTGTCAACTGTATATTATTCTATTACTTGTTTGGAAGACTTGTATGTTGAGGATATTGAGAAAATTAGCCTCTTCAGAAGAAACAAGTGAGTTATAGAGAAGTGCAGTATAGACTGTATGCTGAAGAATAGTCCTGTAAACTATTCCGCATTTATTTCTGCTTAAAGATCATGGTCTGCAAATTGGAATTAAGTTAGAGGTATGTTTGAGGATGCTACATTTCAGGTTTGAGCCATCCACATGAAGATCTGAGTGAGTTGTATTCACCAGTTCAATTGAGACAGGAAGAAAGTATTCTGCTCTGCATTCCTTTGCAATAAAGTATTTTGCTCTGTGGTTCTAGAGGGAAGTCTAGGATGATTATAAGTGCCTACAATTGCAATGGTTCATGGTTTGGTGGTCCGTAAGCTATCTTTCTTTTATGTCAGTTGAAGATAATGAAGTTCATGTGTTCCAGTGAGAAGATTCCTATGGATAAAGTGGTTGATGTTCGTACGGTTGCTCCTGATGATTATAGTGTGCTTGTGGATGTCTCCTAATCATGTTCCTATTTGGACTTTGATCCACATTAAGAAATTGAGATGGTGTGTGAAGATTGTTCCCAGATAATGTAGCGTGTAACCAGTCTTGGCCGACCTAGTTGATCCCAGTGATTGCGGAGATCTCTGGAAGATGGTGGAAGCATGTTGTAATGTGGAAGATCATGTTTGAGTCCTAGCTAAGGCATGGTGTGATCCACATTTCATTCCCTTTGCATGATGTTGTAATAGGTTAGGACCTATTTTATAAATGTTTGTAATGCCGACCTTGGAGATTGTTCCAATGGTTGATGATTGTGATGCCGACCTTGATGATCATTCCAAGGTTGATGTAGTGTATAAATACTTGTACTTGAGTCATGGAAAAGGTGTCCTTAAGCAAAATGAAAAGATTTTAAGAAAGGTCCAAGGGAGAGAAGAGAAGAGGCAGAGTAAAGAAGAGGAAGAGAAGAGAGGAGGAAGAGCAAAGCAGAGGAATTGTTATTCACAATACAGAAAAGTGTTGATCATGGCAGTGAGTCTAATAGTAAGCCACCATTAGGGTTTAACAACCATTATTGTAATCTTGCTAGGTTTAGGATTGAGGTAGTGAGACTGCTAGACCTAGTTGTTCTTCATGGTAGTAAGCCAGTATGTTTAGGCCCGTGGAGTGACCAAGATTGATCATCACTATTTCAAGATTGCAATATATATTAAGAGATAATCCTCTCTGTGGTTTTTCCCCACCTTGGGGTTTTCCACGTAAATCTAGTGTCTCTTGTGTTTGATGTTGTATCTGTGGTTAAGTTTTTGATCTCATGCATTCATTGTTAAACTATAATAATTGTGGATAAGTGATGAATGTTTTAATTGCATAAAATGTTTAAGTTTTTGTGATAACTGATTCACCCCCCCTCTCAGTTGTCCAGCGCATATCAACATATGGTATTAGAGCCAAGTTCCTATGAAGAAAGTTTAATAGCTTGAGGAAGATCCAAAATGTTGTACAAGAAGGAAGCGCCACATTTTCATGGAATGAATTATGTTCTCTGGAAGGCTCAGATGAAAAGCCGTCTTCTTTCTCTTGGTTACAAAGTTTGGAAAGCTGCTAAAATAGAATACACCATACCTCAAAATGGCCCAATGACTAAAGATGAAATCAAAGAATACGAGATAGATATCAAGGCAAAGGATGCTCTGCTAAGCTCATTAACCAACTCAATATTGAAGGAAGTGGTGGACTTGAAATTGCAAATAAGGTATGGGAAAAGTTGAAAAATATGTATGAAGGAGATGATTCTGTGAAGGAAGCCAAGTTACAAAGTCTGAATGTAAAATATGAAAGATTGAAGATGAGTAATGATGAAAATATATCAGCTTTTATGCAAAGAGTTGATGAACTTGTTACAGGGATAAAATCCATAGGCAAAACTCTTGAAGAAAAGGAAATTGTTATGAAAAATCTTAGATCTCTGCCCAGGTCCTACTGTCACAAGGTAGCCATGATTGAAGAATTCATTCAAGTAAAAACCATTAACCAGGATCAGTTGCTTGGTGATCTTACTACTTTTGAAATGAGGGAGTTAGATGATGCTCTACCGAAAGTTGAGACGACCTTCAAAGCTAGTGCTCCTGGAAGTACTTCCAGATCAGAAAAGTACAAGGTAGAATCTGATGATGAGTTAGATGAAGCTAAATCCAACTTTGTAGACAGACTATAAAGAGTATTCGGTAAGTATAAAGGCAAACTACCTTTCAAATATTTTTCCTATGGTAAAGTAGGTCATTTTGCTTCCAGATGTCTTGAAAGATTTGAAAGAAATAGAAGAAGATATGAGAACAGGCCTAGGACCCAAAAGAAGTGTTATTATTTTGAAGATTTTGATAATGATGAAGGAGTATCAGATAATGGTGAACCAAATAATGCTAGCTCCTTTGTAAATGAATGCTTGTTTATTTCTATTAAGGAAGATCTTGTGTCTACTAATTCTCCTAGTTGTGTGAAGGAAGAAAAACTAGTGGAAAGTGCTTTGGTTGCTTAGGTCATTAAGGACAAGGATGAATGGGTTATTGATAGTGGTTGCTCTCACCACATGATTGGTGACAAAAGTAAGTTTGTAAGTTTGGAAAGATATGATGGTGGACTGGTTAGGTTTGGAGATGATACAGCTGGTAGGATTTGTGGAAAAGGGTCTATTTCTTTTGATGGCAAGAATAATACTGAAGATGTCTTGTATGTGAAAGGATTAAAGCACAATCTTTTGAGTGTGGGTTAGATGTGTGACAAGGGCTATGACTTAAGCTTCATGGACTATGGATACAAGATTAGGGAAATCTCTGAAACAGTTGTTGCAATTGGTAAGAAGACTAGAGGTAATATCTATCACTTGAAAGGAACCAAGAACTATTGTTTGTTGACTCAGATTGATGAGAGTTGGTTATAGGATAGAAGGTTGTGTCACATAAATTTTGATAATATTATGAAGATAAGTATAGCACAGATTGTTAGAGATTTGCCTAAGCTTGTGAAGCCTGCTAATCCAGTTTGCAAGGAGTGTCAATTTGGGAAACAGACAAAAACAAGTTTCAAAAGCAAGGACCAATTTGATAGAGGAGGAGAGTTCACATCAAATGAATTCAATTTCTTTTGTGAAGAACATGGAATAAAAAGATAGCTATCTGCACCCAGAACTCCACAACAAAATAGAGTTGTTGAAAGGAAAATAGAATAGTTCAAGAAGCTACTAGAACCATGATGAAGGAAGCTCATCTTCTAGAAGCATATTGGAGAGAGGCAATTCACACTGTAGTATATATCCTAAATAGGGTCCAAGTAAAAGGTAATTCAAAAACTCCCTATGAATTGTGGCATGGTAGAGTTCCTACTGTGAAATATTTTAAAGTTTTTGGTAGCAGATGTTATATCAAAAGAGAAGAAGATTTAGGCAAGTTGATGCTAGATATGATGAAGGAATCTTCCTTGGTTACTCCACCAAGAGTAAGGCCTACCGGTGTTATAATAAGAGGATGAATAAGATCATTGAAAGTGCAAATGTTAAAGTTGATGAATGTAAGCAAAGGTCTTCAGAATCAAGTGGATATGAGTCAGATGATCCAGATGTTTTAGAAGTGGTGCAGCATGAAGATAGCACAGATGAAGAATAACAAGCTCTGATAAGTGCTACCAAAACTCCAAGATATGTAAGAATCAGTCATTCTAAAAATCAGATCATAGGAGATAAGAGCAAAGGGATCTTAACCAGAAGAAAAGCTATAGAAGAACAAGTAAATTTTTGTCTAATTTGTAAGATTGAACCTAAAACTGTTAATGAGGCTTGCAAAGATAAGAATTGGATAAAGGCTATGGAAGAAGAATTGATGCAGATAGAGAAGAATTAGACTTGGGATCTCGTTCCCAGACCAGCAAACAAGAACATAATTGGTACAAAGTGGGTCTTCAAAAACAAAATCAATGAGAATGGTGAAGTGGTAAGAAACAGAGCAAGGTTGACATGCAAAGGACACGCTCAGGTTGAAGGAATATATTTTGAAGAAAATTTTGCTCCAGTAGCAAGGATTGAATCAATAAGGATGTTTCTAGCTTTTGTAGCATACAAATATTTCAATGTTTATCAAATGGATGTGAAGTCTGCCTTCTTAAATGTAGAGTTGGAAGAGGAAGACTATATTGAACAACCAGAAGGGTTTCAGTCATCAGAACAAGGGGACATGGTATGCATATTGAAGAAAGCATTGTATGGATTAAAACAAGCTCCCAGGGCATGGTATACATGGTTGGACAAGTACCTGATATAGATATGGTTCATTAAAGGTACTATAGATAGTAATCTCTACTTCAAGATCAATGATGAACAAACCCTGATTGTTGCAGTTTTTGTTGATGATATTTTTTTTGGAAGCAATGAAGGTATGTGCTCAGTTTTTGCTGGAGAATTGTAAAGTGAATTTGAAATGTCTATATTTGGAGAGATGAACTTCTTTTTAGGTCTGCAAATAAGTCAATCAGATAAGGGTATCTTCATTTCTTAGTCTAAGTACGTGAAAGAGTTGTTAAAGAAAATTGGGATGGAAGACTCTAAACCAGTATGCACACCTATGATAACTAGTTGCAAGTTGAGCAAAGATGATAACTCACCCATGGCAGACAAAAATATAGATCTGTGATTGGAGGATTACTTTATCTGACTCAAACCAAACCTGACATAATGCATGCAGTGTGTCTTGTGGCAAGATTTTAGGTAGAACCCAAGGAATCACATGTGATGGCAGTCAAAAGAATTTTGAGCTATTTAAAAGGCACAATAGATTATGGTTTGTGGTACCCTAAGGACTGTGACTTTACTCTCAGTGCATATACTGATGCATATTGGGCTCGAGATGTGGATGACAGAAAAACCACAAGTGGAGGTGCATTCTTCTTGGGAAAAAGATTAGTATCTTGGCTAAGCAAGAAACAAGATTTAATATCCATGTCTATTGCAGAGGCAGAATACATTGCAACAGCATACAGTTGCACTCAAGTGTTATCGATGAAGCAGACTCTGAAGGACATCAAAGTTGTGTATGAAGAACCTATTGCAATCTTTTGTGACAATACAAGTGCTATAAACATATCAAAGAACCTAGTGATGCATTTAAGGACCAAGCACATATCCATTCGGTATCATTTTCTGAGAGAAAAAGTGATAGAGAATGAAGTCAAGTTGGAGTATGTTTCTACCAAGGATCAAATTGTAGACATTTTTACCAAGCCTTTGCCTAAGGATACTTTTGAGTATCTCAGAGAAAAGTTAGGGGTCATCACCCCTCCTACTCTAAACTAAGATGCACAATAGTGTATAAGTCCGAAAGTGTTCAGAGGTCTAGATTGGTGTTTTTTAGGGATACTTCTAAGGGGGAGTAGTCAGAGAATTCAAAAGAGAGATTAGATCATAACAGAAGAGTGCAAGTATGTTCCCTTTGCCATTAATGTCAAAGGGGGAGAGAGGTCATGTGAAAAACTTAGAGTACAGATGTGTAAGAGAAAGGGGGAGAATTTAGGAGAAAGAAAGAGTGCAGGTGTGTAAAGAGAAAGGGGGAGAATCTTGTCTTGATGGTTGTTATAGTTTTTCACATCATATATTGCCATCAATGACAAAGGGGGAGATTGTTGTAAGTCTATGCCTAATCGGTGTTGTCATTGATGTCAACATATCCTTGTTGTCATTAGTGTCAACTATATCTTATTCTATTACTTGTTTAGAAGACTTGTCTATTGAGGATATTGAGAAAATTAGCCTCTTCAGAAGAAACAAGTGAGTTACAGAAAAGTGTAGTACAGACAGTGAGTTGTATGTTGAAGAACAATCTGGTAAACTACTCTACATTTATTTATGCTTGAAGATCGTGGTTTGCGGATTGGAAGTAAGTTAGAGGTATGTCTGAGGATGCTACATTCTGGGTTTGAGCCATCTGCATGAAGATCTGAGTGAGTTGTATTCACCAGAGTGAAACCTACTTTTTTTGTAAGTTCAATTGAGACAAGAAGAAAGTATTATGCTCTAGATTCCTCCACAATAAAGTATTTTCTCTACGGTTCTAAAGGGAAGTCTTGGATGATGATAAGTACCTACAGCTACAATGGTTCATGGTTTGTTGGTCCACAAGCTATCTTTCTTTTATGTCAGTTGAAGATAGTGAAGTTCAAGTGTTTCAGTGAGAAGATTCCTATGGATAAAGTGGTTGAGGTTCATACAATTGCTCCTGATGATTATAGCATGCTTATGGATGTCTCTTAATCATGTTCCTATTTGGACTTTGGTCTGCATTAAGAAATTGAGATGGTGTGTGAAGATTGTTCCCAGATAATGTAGCCTGTAACCAGTCTTGGCTGACCTAGTTGATCCTAGTGAACGCAGATCTCTGGAAGATGGTGGAAGCATGTTGTGGCATGGAAGATCATGTTTGAGTCCAAGCTAAGGCATGGATTGATCCATATTTCATTCCCTTTGCATGATGTTGCCATAGGTCAGGACGTATTTTGTAAATGTTTGTAATGCCAACCTTGGAGATTGTTCCAATGGTTGATGATTGTGATACTGACCTTGATGATCATTCCAAGGTTGATGTAGTGTATAAATACTTGTAGTTGAGTCATGGAAAAGGTTTCCTTGAGTGAAAATGAAAAGATATTAAGAAAGGTCCAAGGGAGAGCAGAGAAGATATAGATTAAAGAAGAGGAAGAGCAAAGAGGAGGAAAAGCAAAGCAGAGGAAGAGCAAAGTAGAGGAATTGTTATTCATAATATAGAAAGGTGTTGATCATGGCAGCGAGTTTGGAAGTAAGCCACCAGTAGGGTTTAACAATCCTTATTGTAATCTTACTAGGTTTAGGGTTGAGGTAGTGACCCTGCTAGACCTAGTTGTTCTTCATGGCAGTAAGCCAATATGTTTAGGCCCATGGAGTGACCAAGGCTGAACATCATTATTTCAAGATTGAAATATATATTGAGAGCTAATCCTCTCTATGGTTTTTTCAAACCTTGGGGTTTTCCACATAAATCTAGTGTCTCTTATCTTTGATGTTGTATCTATGGTTAAGTTTCTAATCTCACACGCTCATTGTTAAACTATAATAATTGTGGATAAGTGATGAATGTTTTAATTGCAGCAAGTGTTTAAGTTTTTGTGACAACTAATTCACCCCCCCTCTTAGTTCTCTGATGCATATCAACAAACACATCCTTAACATCTTCAAACATCAAGGGATTACCTCTACACACTCTACTAATTTGACAACAAGATAGCTTTAAGGAAAGCACATGAAAAGTTCAAGAGTAAGGGCCATATCAACTAGAAAACCTTGTGTGATATAGAAAATGAGAAAGATCTTCATGAAACACTTTTAGATGAGTTTACATGACTCACACAACATCCCTAGATACTTATTTGTCATCGCACATCAAAGTTTTGTGTTGCACACCTTCATTTATTAACTGTGACAGTGCACTATTATTTAGAACACATTGCAACATGCTGTCAATTGAAAAACTAAACTGTGGACCACCAAGAAGCTTGAAATAGGAAAGAGACATGAAATACACATTCAAGAACATATTCTCAAAACTACAAGGACAATCATTTACTTCAGGAGGAATGTGGAGCATTCTAGTGAGTCTTCAATGCTAGTCCATTCTGCTAGAGCACATACCAGTATTTTATCAATCATAACTTTCACTGTGGAGAGAAAGATGGTCTAGAACTTTGGAAGAAACACATTTACCACCTTCAAGAGATAGATCCTAAACTATATAGCCACATCTGCAAATGCAGAGGAATGCAGAACATTCCATTCACCTTTCAACATCACATTACATTATCAAAGCCTGAACCAAAACTCAGTCACTTATATCTTTCACTGTAGAAGATCAAACACTCAGAAGCTTAGGATTTAGCATATTTACATCATACTCAACTTAACTCTTGAATTGCAATACCATATCTTCAAATTCAGATAAATGCAGAGCATTCCATTACCATGCTTTCACAGAACTAACACTATCTTCAAACTGTCAGTAGAAAAACAACCTTTTGGTTATCAAAACATAATGAAAATTGGAACATACATAAGATAATATTGTATGAAGTTATGTTCCAAACCGTAGAAGCTTAGTAGCAAGACAATGAAAATTTGGAGCAATCTTCTAAACAGTCTTCAAATAGTGAACACTCTGAAACAAGGACTGCCACCTTTTTCCAAAGGCCAAGTCTTCTTTGCATCACCATATACAATTCAGGATCAGTAGGAATGATCATGTGTCAAAACAAGAGTACATCCTCAGCATCAGCAACATAACTTGATTCTTCTAATTTGTATTGATCAGGCTTCAAACACAGCTCTACTTTGATTCTCTGTTTAATTTGAAATGTAACTTTTAGGATCTCCAATGATGAGATTTATCTTTCTTAAGAGCATGGCATTGAACCATGACCAATCTCTTACTCTTATGATAGTTCTGACATTAGTGTATGCTACTATATTTGACATCAGTGTATTGTACTATGTTGACATTAGCATATGCTACTATGTTGACATCAATGACAACACATATGGCCAACAATCTCCCCCTTTGTCATTGATGCCAATATATGCTCCCCCTTAGACTCTCTTCCCTTTTGACATCAAGGACAAAGGGATCCAATACCTACTCATTCTTTCCCTTTCATCAATAATCATATATTTGTGAACTTTTTCTTGCAAGCTCCCCTATCATCAGTCACTATTACCTGCTCCCCTTGAGAGGTAGCCATCATAAGTCAAGGATAAACATATAGCATGAACTCCCCCTAAACAAATACACCATTTTGCATCTTAGCAAGAAGAAGGAGAGGAAGTTACCCCTAACCTCTACCGAAGATTCTCAAAAGTGTCCTTTACAAGAGCCTTTGTGAAATTGTCTGCAATCGGATCCTTAATTGGAACATATTCCAACTTTACTTCCTTATCTGTAACTTTCTCTCTCAAAAAGTGATACCTAATGTCTACATGCTTGGTTCTTGAATGCATCACTAGATTCTTGGGATTATTGATAGCACTTGTATTGTCACACAAAATAGGAATAGGTTCATCATAAAATATGTTGATATCATTTAGAGTTTGCTTCATCCACAATCCTTGAGTGCACTAAGAGGCTGCTGCAATATATTATGTATTTGATGTTGATAAGGACATTGAATCTTTCTTCTTTCTCTGCCTTGAAACTAATCTAGACTTCCTAGAAAGAAAGCACCACCACTTGTACTTCTTCTATCATCAACACAGCTAGCCTAGTCAGTATCAGTGTATACACTCAGATCAAAGTCGTTACCTTTTGGATACCATAGACCATAGTCTGGAGTTCCTTTTATGTATCTAAATATCCTTTTCACTACCTTCTCATGTGTTTTCTTAGGATTGTCTCGATATATGGAAACCACACATACCACATGCATGATGTCAAGTCTAGATGCAGTCAAGTACAATAGTGCTCCAATCATAGACCTATAAACAGTCTGATCTACCTCTGGAGACTCATCATCTTTACTCAAGTGATATCTAGTGACCATGGGAGTACTTACTAGCTTTGAATCATCCATACCAATCTTCTTCAATAATTATTTGACATACTTAGCTTCAGAAATAAATATACCACCATCTAGCTAGGAAATTTGACAACCAAGGAAGAATGAAATTTCACCAATCATGGACATTTCAAATTCTTTTTGCATTTCCTCTGCAAACCTCTTAAACATATCATCATTTCCTCAAAAAATAATGTCATCAACATAAACTACAACTATCAAGATCATGTCTCCTTCTTCCTTTATGTAAAGATCGTTATCTATTTTGGAAAGTAAAAGAGAGGTGTTGATGGTGGGAAATGGTGGGGTTTTAATGGTTTATGCAAAATCCTCCTTTCACTACAAACATTCCAAGGGCATATCAACCGAGTTGAATCTCCACTAAATGAGAGCAACCACCTATCAGATTGGTCTGCCACTTGGGATGCTATGGATTCCTAGATGTATCAAACAATATCTCAATTTAATGCTTAATTGTACTTAAAAACCCTAAATATGTAAATCAGTGAGCAAACTATCAAATTACGACAAATCCTTTCAGACTAAGATAAGGGATAGAGATATTTAACTCACTATTTTTCAAAGTTTAGAAGGTGGAGAAGTTGGGGACACAGGGACTAGCACCCAAGTCCAAGGTACCTATTTCTTTGCGGAATCCTAATCTCCTTCCGACATTGATCTGCACTGCAACTTCCATTTTCAGGATTTCAACTACGGAGGACACAAGGACCAGCACCCAAGTCTAGGAAAAGCTCAGTGTCCTACTTCTTTTCAGATCCTAAATCCTTGATGTCTGTCACTCCTTCCTGCAACTTTGCTCCATCTAGATGTGACACCTATAACCTACAGTCACAAGGAGTGTGGGAGGGGGTTGTGTTGTTTAGGGGCTGGCCTTGATCAAGCCCCGGAGAGACATTCAAGTATTTCGAACACCGTTGTCAAATGAGAGTGCGTATCTTGGTGGGATACAGGAAAAAATTCAAATGATAAATGATTGAAAATACAATAGATGTCACCTTGTAGTGAAGATCTCATGAAGGAAGATGCTCTTCATGCCATGAGGAGATGGATGTCAAGTCTACAATACAAACACAATAACAGTGCTCTGCTTTGCAACATAATGAATATTTTGAATGCTCTATAATTAGAAGTATGCATAAAGTCCATCTAGTTTTCAAGTCAAACCTAATCATGCTTATATATGCAACTGCAAAGATTCCTGCAAAGAATTTCATAATTCAAACTTTAGATGTCGGCATAGGAGCCAAATAATAGTCACTAAACTGACATTTGAAATTAAGGCAGACCCAAAATAGGGCTGGACTAGGGTGCTAGCACCCAAGTATACCCTACCATTTTTGCTTAGGATTCATCAAAGTGTAGCCCCCTAGGTCCTATTTGTCACAAGACCCAAGGGTTTTCTCATTGGGAGTTAGGAATAACATGCAAGATGCTCTAAATGCAATTACTGGACCTGGGAGCTAAACCTTAAGAGGGAAAAACCCCCAAGGGAACATTTTCTGACATAACATTTAGCCCCCACTTTAATGTATGTGTAACATCAGAAAATGTCCCCTTGGGGGCTTTTCCCTCATAAGTTTTAGCTCCTGGGTCTTTAGAGTGCATTTAGGACATTTTAGTTCATATTTTGGCACCCTGATGGAATGAGACCCAGGTTCCATGACAAATTGGACCTAGGTGAACCCCTTGAGATGTACCCTACCCAAAATAGGGGGGGAGGACTTGGGCACCCACGCCCTAGTCCTGCCCTATTTTGGGGCAGCCCTAATTTCTGGGTGTCAGTTTATGACCGTTATTTGGTTATTTAGCCGACATGGTAAAGTTTGAGTTCTAATTTCTTAGCAAGAGTGCTTGTAGTTGCATTTATAAGCATGCTTAGGCATTCATGTGTAAACTAGATTGCAATTAGATAGCAAGGGTGATGTTCAAGTGTTCTCAAGGTGATTCAAGGCTTCTATTGTGTTGCAAGAGCAGACTTGTGTGTTTTGTGTGTTGATATTTGCAGATTTGAGCATCAATCTTCTCATGGCATGAAGAGCATATTCCTCCATCAGAGCTTCACTACAAGGTGACATAATATTGTGCTTTATCATTGATTCCTTTGGTTTTTGGCCTCTTCCTCACAAAGGCACGCCCTCTTTATCTAACAATGGTGTCCAGAGACTTGAGTGTCCTCTGGGTTTAACTGAGGCAAACCTCTAAACACCACAACCCCTAAACTAAGTCTTGTGATTGTAGGTTACGGGTGTTGCATCCAAGAAAAGTGGAGTTGTAGGAAGGCTTGGCAAGCATTAGGGATTCAGGATCTGAAGAAAAGTTAGACAAAGGAGCACTTCCAAGACTTGGACACTCGCTTTAGTGTCCTCCGCAGATAGATCTCGAGAAATAGAAGTTACAGGGCTGATCAGTGTCGGAAGGAGGTCCAGATTCCCCAAAAAAGTAGGTATCTTGGACTTGGGTGCCTGCTCAAGTCTCCCTGACTATTCCGCTTCAAAACCTCAAAAATAGGTATTCTGTAATTCAATATTTTACTCCTGTTTGTAAGAGCTTTTTCCGTAAATCATTAATTCGTTGTCATATTTGTATAATTATGGTTTTAATGGTCAATTGGACATAGGAGAAGAAAAATTTGATAATTAATTCCCTAATCCAAGTTTCTCTACATCTGCAAGTTGCCTAGGGTATGATAGTGCCCATCACTTGACCCTATATCCTTGAATGTAAGGCAGAAAGGAGGATTTAAACACCTAAACATTAGAACATTAACAAATCCAATTTTCACCTAAACATTTTCATGAACCCATGTTTTTGGACTTAAATTGCAACTTTTTGAGTGTTTTTCTTTAGATTTGGATTGATTTCATTTATTCATTTGGTCATTTATTTCATTGCATTGAGAAAAATTCAAAAAAATTGAAAATTTTGAAAATTTTTAAAAATACAAAAAAATTGCATTGTTTGGCTTACTAAATTTCATCAATTCTTCCTAAATTTTCCTAATTCATGATTTTTGCATCAGATCTGATATAAACTACAGAAAAATCTAAAAATTCAGAAATTTGCCTTGCATTTTCATCATTTAATTGCTAGGGTTTTGTGGAAATTTTGACAATTTTATATAACCTAGTAATTCCAAAATCTAGGGTTAGTAGGCAAAATCTTTTATCAGATTTTCCTATTGATTTTAGAGGCTCATTCAAATTTGCATTTTCTTGTAGTCTTGTATTTTTGTGTGAATTTGCATTTATATTTAAAATAATTGCATTTTTACATAGAAAATTTCAACAAAAACTAGCAATTTGGATGCATTTTCATTAAATTTGCATGGGCATTTTGCATGTTAAGGCTTAAAAATTATTTTTAGATCTGAGATTAAGTCAATTCCATCCTAAATCAGACTTCAAATCATTCACATAGAATTTTGTTCCAAGATCTCAAACCTAGGGCTTCAAAAACAACAATTTTCACTAAAATTGGCCTTATCGACTTTGTAAACTTGCACCGTAGGTGTGTTGTGAAAGGTATTTTTGAATTATTTTTCTATTATCAGGGTAATCATTTTATGCCCTTCATAAAAATCTTCACAACACCCTTTTAACGGTAGTGAAAATTTGGTGAAAAACTACACATTTTGGCTATTTTTGGCCCTAGGGTTGACCTAGTTTGCACTCCAAGCGTGTTGTGATCAATTTTATGGATTGAGATAACTAATATTATTGATATTATTTTCTGTACCTCCTAAAATTCCTTACAACACCCCTTTTTCTAGGTCTTGGAGTTGAAAAACCGTGAAAAATTACATATTTTGCTATATTTTCACTAGGGTTTTACCTTAAGTTGCACTAAAAGCATGTTGTGTCAGGTATTTTTGCATCAAGTGGCTTTTATTACTGATATTATTTTCTATCCATCATCATTTTGCTCACAACACCCTTCGTTATGCTCTTTTACATTGAATTTTGGTGAAAAAAGTGCCTATTTTGACATATTTCCACTATATTTTAATTTGGCATTATCTTGGATTTGCATCAAGAGTGTGTTGAGAGTGATTACAATGCTGTTTTGGACTGATATCAGACATATAACTTTCTACCTTCGATCAAAATCCTTACAACATCCTTGTTTCATTCATTGGCATTGAAAAAGTACCGAAAAAATAAGCATTTTAGGCTATTTTTGCTCTTATCTTTTGCACCAATTTTGAAAAACTTTCAAAATCTGATTTGGCATTGATTTGAGCATATAAACATGGCCTCTCAATGCTCCTTGGAATCCCTACATGAATATATTTCAAAATTTGAAAATCTTCACAAATTCATTAGTAAACATCCTTATGTCACACCCTATATACAATCCATGTATCACAATGATATATTGGTGTCATCCTCTTTCGAGATCCTTGATTATGTCTCTGATCTTAACAATTTCATATCTCTCATCAATACATACCCTTGGGTAATAGAAAAGTTGATAAAGCACACTTTAGATGAAGAGCATGACATTTTTTATAATAGTTTGGACTCAAACATATGGTGATAATATTGATAATGATCATGAGAGTGATAATGAATTCACAAGCTACCCTACTGATCCTACAATTGAACATTCAGACAACTTAGATGAAAAGATAAGGATTAGCTCTAGTAATTTGAACAACCCTCCTAACCAAAATGTAGCATTAAGGGATGACATTCTAACAACGCAACACTACTTTGATTATCTTGAACTATTTGGTGTACTTGAGGCGGATAAAGAACAATCTCATAAACCACCTAGTCTACAAAGACATGATGTTGAGATCCATCCTTCAATATCACTTCAGGGATTGGAAAGTAATCAAAATACATTTGATAGAAAAATGGAGCAACTTGTACCTCTTTCTAGCATTCAGATTTGGGAGGATGATGACCTCCTTGATGATGAGACTTAGCACGAAGACCTTAGAGGTAAGTATCTCTAACCCTTTATCTCTCTCGTGATGTGCTTCCCCCGTGATTTGTTATTTGTTGTTTAGGCCTCCTGGGATGACCTCGGATTCTCCTATAAGGTTCGAGATACTAGGAGACTACCTCTGTTGTGACCTTCTTCTATTTGTATCAACATTCTTCTAAATTGCTCTCTCTCTGATTTCATTATTGTGTGTCATGTCTTACGGACATAGCGTCGTGGTTGTTGACTTGGGGCACCCTCCTACGTGATTCTCCCTAAGACACTTGTTTCTTCTCTCTTATTTATTGTTTCCCTTCCTCTAGTGTTTCCATCTAGCAGGCGGATGATGAAAAACATTTATACTGATGTGGACCTAGTGTCCCTTTCGAGAGCAATCAACAAATGGACTTAGTTCTTAATATGACAATGGGGTTGTATATTTTATCTGACACTTGGCTAGTGGAAGCACTCGTGCTTTCCACGTAGTGAATTTCATGATGTTTCTATCACATTTACAAACCTTAACAATACTAGTTCTCTGTGGACCTTTGTTTGCCTTTGAATCTGGCCTTGGTGGTACTCGATTTAGAGAGCTTTGTGATATAGCCCTTGGTTATCCTTGAAATCTGAATTCATTGTATAACCTTGACTCTTTGTGTGGTTAATCATATGCATTGATGTTGTTATTTATCATGATGTTGTAGACACTAACATGTTTCTTGCATGAATGTGTTTGTGGGAGCATTTGGTGATCGTAAAGTACATGTCACCTCTGGGGGACATGGGCTTCGCGAAAGTCAGTGTTCCCTTGTGTGTTTTCTTCCTACCTTAACATGCTTGATATCGATAACTAATATCAACCACCTTAAGGTGGAGGCATATAAGGTAAGCTATTTGTTATAGATGTTAGCAATGTGTTTGACCTCAGATGTAGAGACCTGTACCCCAAAGTGGTGCATTGTGCATCCTAAGTTTGTTTACAATCAATCAATCATGTAAGCCCTCTGCGGAGGTAGGATATCGAGCATATCCTTTTTCTTAAGCCCTCTATGGAGGTGGGATATCGAGCATGTTCTTTTTCTTAAGCCCTCTGTGGAGGTGGGGATGGTGTATTTCTCAGAGCAGATTACATTATCCTGTCATTTTCAAAAGTCCTTTACGGAGGCAGGGAGTGGTTTGGTGACTAACTCAACCCTTAAGCGTGTCTTTGGTGATTGTTGTGGTGAAGCCCAATCATCGGTGCGTGCCTGTAATGTGCCTGAGATGGTGTTGGACCTAGAAATAGCTACACTCCATCACTTGTCTGTCGTGTTTTCTCTGTGTCTTCAAGTGTGTGTGTTTTGGCGTGCTTGTTTTGTGTGGTGTGTTTGTTGCTCCATATGTAGAGACCAATGCTCTTGGGTAGTGCTTCATACATTTTGGGAGGTTTTGCGTGTCTTGTGTGTGTGTTGCCCCATATATACAGAGACTTGCACTCTATGGTAGTGCATCATGTATTATGGGAGGTTTGTTTGATTTCTTGTACTTGCATTTGCATTTCATATATACAAGAAAAAGAAAAGAAAAGCTATCATTTTTGTCTTCCATGCATTAATGTGTCTTCTATGCATTGACTATCTACTATGTGTTCTGCGTGACTGTAATTGTCTTCTCTGTGTTTTGCATGCATGTTATTGTCTTCTATGCGATTGGCATGTCTTCTCCGTACTTGGTGTGTTTGTTGTGTTTGTGACCTTACTTTAATGCATGCATGGGCCTTGTGTTCATACATACATTAAAGTGGGGGCTAAATGTAATGTTAGAAAATGTCCCCTTGGGGGCTTTTCCCTCAGAAGGTTTAGCTCTCAGGTCTTTAGAGTGCATTTAGGACATTTTAATTCATATTTTGGCATCCCAATGGAATGAGACCTAGGTTCCATGGCAAATTAGGCCTAGGTGGACCCCTTGATCTGTACCCTACCCAAAATAGGGGGAGGACATGGGCACCCGCACCCTAGTCCTGCCCTATTTTGGGGCAGCCCTAATTTTTGGGTGTCAGTTTATGACCATTATTTGGTTATTTTGCCGACACGGTAAAGTTTGAATTTTAATTTCTTAGTGAGAGTGCTTGTAGTTGCATATATAAGCATGCTTAGGCATTCATTTGTAAACTAGATTGCAATTAGATAGATAGGGTGATGTTCAAGTGTTCTCAAGGTGATTCAAGGCTTCTATTATGTTGCAAGAGCAGACTTGTGTGTTTTGTGTGTTGATATTTGTAGATTTGAACATCAATCTTCTCATGGCATGAAGATCATCTTCCTCCATGAGAGATTCACTATAAGGTGACATAATATTGTGTTTTCATCATTGATTTCTTTAGTTTTTGGCCTCTGCCTCACAAGGGCATGCCCTTTTTATCTGACAATGGTGTTCAGAGACTTAAGTGTCCGCTAGGGTTTGACTGAGGCAAACCTCTAAACACCACAGCCCCCAAACCAAGTCTTGTGATTTCAGGTTACAGGTGTCACATCCAGGAAAAGTAGAGTTGCAGGAAGGCTTGATAGGCATCAGGGATTTAGGATCTAAAGAAAAGTCAGACAAAGGAGCACTTCCAGGACTTGGGTGCTCACTCCAGTGTCCTCCGTAGATAGATCTCAGGAAATAGAAGTTACAAGGCCGATCAATGTCAGAAGGAGGTCCAGATTCCTTGAAAAAGTAGGTACCTTGGACTTGGGCACCCGCTCTAGTGTCCCCAACTATTCCACTTTGGAACCCTGAAAATAGGTACTTTGTAATTTAGTATTTTACTCCTGTTGGCAAGAGCTTTTTCTGTAAATCATTAATTTGTTGTCGTATTTGCATAATTAGGGTTTTAATGGTCAATTGGACATAGGAGAAGGAAAAATTAATAATTAATTCCCTAATCCAAGTTTCTCTACATATGCAAGTGGCCTAGGGTATGATAGTGCTCGTCACTCGACCCTAGATCGCTGAATGTAACGTAGAAAGGAGGATTTAAGCATCTAAACACTAGAATAGTAGCAAATCCAATTTTTCCCTAAATAGTATATATAAACGCAAGGTCAATACATTCATTAAAGTATGGTCAACAAACACAACAAACATGCCAAGCACAAAGAAGACACACCAAACATAATGAAGACAGTAACAGGCATGCAAAACAGGGCGAAGACAATTACAGACATGCAAAACATGAAGAAGACAACATTGAAGACATGCAAAACACAGTGAATATAGTGAATGCAGTTGTTATTTTATTTTTCTTTTTCTCATATATGAAATGCATAATGCAAGTACAAGGAAAGCAAACACACAACCCATAGTGCAGGAGGGACTCATCGCCACAAATCTTTAGACTGCACATGGGGCAATAGACACATAATACAAATTTGAAAGTGCGGGAGGGACTCATCACCACTAGTCTTTATATTGCACTTGAGAAAAAACATGCCATACAAATAAAGCATGCCATACAAATCCCAAAGCATAGGAGGGAATCATCACCACCAATCTTTAGACTATGCTTGGGAACAAACATGCCATACACACACATGGAAGAGATGGAGAAAACATGACAGACAAGTAATGGAGTGTACCTATTTCTAAGTTCATAACCATCTTAGGCACATTACAGGTACACACCAATAATTGGGCTTTGCCACAACAATCACCGAAGACATGCTTAAGGGTTAAGATAGTCTCAGATCTGCTCTATGCCTACTTAGAGGACTTTTTGAAAACGACAGGATTGTGTACTCTCCTCAAGAAATATGCCATCGCTGCCTCACATGGAGGGCTTAAGATAAAAAGGATATGCATGATATCCCGCCTTTATAGAGGGCTTAAGATAAAAAAGGATATGCACGATATCCCACCTCTGTAAAGGGCTTAAGTGATTGCAATAGATTTAAGATTCACAAACACATGTTGCTAGCATCTACATTAGACAACTTACCTTATATATGCCCCCACATTAAGTTGGTTGATGTTGCATACTGATATCAAGCATGTTAAGGTAGGAAGAAAACACACAAGGGAACACAAACTTTGCAAAGCCCATGCCCCCCAGAGGTGACATGTACTTTACGATTGTCAAATATTACCACAAACAGATAATTCCCTACAAGAAAAGGTGTTAGCATCCATATAATCATGATAAACAACAATGCATATTATCATTCACATAAAGAACCAAGGAATGCAAGATTCAAGATAGACAAAGTGTATGAAGCAGCAATATTGTTATGTTTTATAAGTGCGATAAGACAACATCAAGATCACACGAAGTGATTCTACTAGCCAAGCATCAGATAATATATAACAACCCCATTTTCATGTATGGAATTGGTCCATTTTTTATTACTCACTAAAGGGACACTAGGTTCGCATCAGTATAATATATTTTTCATCATCTACCCACTAGATAGAACCACTAGAGGAAGGGAAACAATAAATCAAGAGAGGAGAAAAAAGTGCCTTAGGGATAGTCACATAAGAGGGTGCCCCCAAGTCACCAACTGCAATGCTATGTTCGTAAGATACAACACAAAATAATGAAAATAGAGGAGAAGCAATATGGAAGAAAATAGAAGGGTCACAATAGAGGTAGTCTCCTAGTATTGTTGACCTTACAAGAGTATCAAGGGTCATCCTAGGAGGCTTAAACAACACATAACACATCACAGGGGAAACACATCACAGAGGTAAAGGGTTAGAAATACTTACCTGCCAATACAATCGTACTAAAATTTGGAACTTGCGAGCCTCTTGGAGAGATGCTCTATCAAGTTTTGTGCAAAGATTGAGTGGTTCGTATGAGAGTCTTGTTTGTTGTCAAGAAGTCCATGTGATGTTTGTTTCTCATATCCTTGTGTATATGAAGTCTTATGTTGCTTATGAGGAGGGGAACCACTATTATTTCCAACTAATGGTAAACCTCTTGCTCTTTTCCAAATTTTAGCTAGCTTTCTTTGTTGAGTTCGTCTATCATAGTGACAAGGACTATCATGTACTATATCAATATCTTCATTTGTTAGAGTCTCTTATTTGGATTGTTCCATTTGTCTTTCTAATGTATGTTGCATATCTCCCAATCCTTGAAGGGATAATAGAGGAGGAACTTCAGAATAAATACCATTCCTTTGTGGACGAGGTGATACTTTAGTATTTTCCTTATCCACTTCTATTGTAGCAATAATCTCATCATAGTTTAGGTAGTCATCTTCTACTTTAAGTGTATTTTGTTCCATCATGTTATTGTCAATATGCTTAGGAAAGGGATTAGTGAAGATCTGTAAGTTTTGATTCGGCAGAGCATTCAACTTATTCCCATTATCATTCACACCTGATACATGTATCACATTCGATTCAATGAGGTCTTGTATTTCATGTTTAAGACGCATACATCATTCGGTATCATGTCCTTGTGTCTGATGGTAATGAAAAAAGCATTAGTATCGAAATAAGGTCCTTGCGTTCTATTAGGATCTAAAGGTTTAATCAAGGGAAGCTTCATAAGATTATTACTCAGAGCTTGATTTATGATAGAATGATAGGATTTAGATATCAAAGTAAACTTTCTTTGTTGATACGGTGCCTTCTTTGGATTAGTGATAGAAGACACTTGTGAAAATTTATTTGAATTTGGTCCATTAACCTTGATGAAACTCCTATTATTCCTCTTAAAGTTGTTTTGTGATGATCCAGCCATGGATTAACCAACTTGAGCCAATGAGTTTTGGTTTTCATACTGACTTGACGAAAGTTGATAATCACGAAGGGTAATGCATAAATGTTGAAAGGACATATACTTCATCAAGAGAATCTTATCATGGATGTTAGGTTGTAGATTTGTAATAAACACCTTCTAAATATCCACGTCCTTCATTTGATATTGAATTTGTGCATAGAGAGATTGATACCGACTAATAAACTCAGTTAATTTCTCTTTCGGACCTTGCTTGCAATGAACTAAATGGAACAAAGAGACTTGAGGTCCAATATTTGCTTGAAAATGTTGTAAAAATTGATCAACTAACTACAAAAAGGAATGTATTGAATTTGGAGGTAAAGAGAAAAACCTTTCAAGAGTTGTATCTTTGAGAGATCACGGGAGAAGTTTTTCTAACAAATCCTCTTCAAAGTAGAAATTGCTACACATAGCCGTGAATGCTACCACATGAGTATTAGGATCACCTTTTCCACAATATTTTTCAAAGAAAGGAGTCTCAAACCCCTCAAGCATAGGGGTTCTCAAGATTGCATAAGATAGAGGGTTATGGGCATGATATACTAGGTTGTGAAGAGTTTGTCACCTTTTGTTGTAATGAAGTCATGCCTTGCAAAAGTTGGTTTAAGATGGCATCATTGGGAGATGCGGTTTGTTGTGAAGAATTAGAACCAAAGTGAAGAGGTGATTGACCTTGAATAGTGATGGGTGGAGGCTATGAATAGTTTAGTGGTGGTTGGACATATTGATAGGTGGAAGGTGGTTACGAATAGGTGAGATGGAGAGGTGGTTGAGAGTGCTTATTCATATAAGAAGTCCCTTTAGATACCAAGTTTTGATAGTTAAATCCCACAACTTTGTAATTTTGTGAATTTGTCCCATTAGATACTCTAATACCATTGGTAGAAATACTACAAGCATTTGCATTAGTGGTCAAAATAGTTGATGTAAATGTAGATATTCCCGTAGTTGGTATAGGTGTTGATACTTGCGTATGAGATGGTGACGACATGTTCTTAATACCATTTGCACATTCAGTCACTGTCATGACATTATTGTGTATTATATACATTAAACCTTGAACAACATTAATACCATCTTGTCCTTTTATTAGTTCTCTTACGTGGTGGATCATAGGGACAACTTCTTCTGTTATCCTTTCATTTCCAACAAATTCTTGAAATTTGGCTAAGTCTTTATCAATTTTGTTTATTTTCTCATCAGGTACATGTGTGACCATCTCAATAGTGTTTTCAACATAATTAAATGTTTTATCTTCCATATTGGTTGTAGAAAGTATAATGTCTTGAAAAATTTGTGTCTCACCTTTTATAAAGAAGGTATTTAATGGATTTTCAAAGGTAGGAATGCCAAATTCTTCAAAAGCACTAGATCCCATGATTCTTATACTTCTCAAAGGGATATTTATCTTAGGGAAGAAATTTATAATACTCATACAACAGCATGCAACACTCAATGCACAAGCTAATAGAACAAACAGTAGGAGAAAGATATGCTTAAGATCCAAAATGCTTGATTTTTTCGCTTTTTTTGAATGCAAAACACTAGGAGAAAAGGTGTTGTGAAAATTTTCAAGAGGGATAGAAAATAATATTTCTAATAACAGTCCAATTATGCAACAATATCTTTCACAACATGCTTTTAATGCAAACCTAGAGTGATGACAAGTCAAAAACTAGTGAAAATGTGCTAAAATATGCAATTTTTCAACAATTTTCCGTGCAAAGGCCTAGTAAAAGGGGTGTTGTAAGGAAATTGAGGAGGGTCAGAAGATAATAACCCTAGTAACAACCAATTAATTCAGAAAAATCCCTTACAACATGCTTGTAGTGCAAATCTAGAGAGACGATAAGGCCAAAATCTAGTGAAAATGCAAGGTTTTCAAACCCTAGACATGAAATTTTGCAAGAAGACCACTATGATGGAACACTACTATTACAAATCAGTCCTAATGAGTCTTTGAAAATGGTAGTAAAATTTGAAACAAGATTTGGCTACAAACCCTAGTTAATGCAAAACTAGGTTTTTATGAAAAATGCATAATTTCAAGCAATTTTTCTCAAATTAAGCACAAAAATGCAATGCAAATGAATTCTAAATGATGAATTTATGTAATTAAAATCAGATCTAATGAAAATTACAAAAATTTAATGAAATTGAATGCCAAATAATTCAAACTATGCTAAAATGCAAGCCTAAAATGTCAATTTTTTTCAAAATTTTCAAAATTTTCAAAATTTTCAAATTTTTGTAATTTTTCGAATGCAATAAGATGAATGAATGCAAATCTATCAAAAAACACTCAGCAAGGTGCCAAAAATTTTTAAAACATAGGTTCACCAAAGTGTTTTGGAAAGTAAAAGAGAGGTGTTGATGGTGGGGTTTTAATGGTTTATGTAAAATCTTCCTTTCACTACAAACATTCAAAGGGCATATCAACCGAGTTGAATCTCCACTAAGCGAGAGCAATCACCTATCAAATTGGGCTGCCACTTGGGAAGATGTGGATTCTTGGATGTATCAAATAATATCTCAATTTAATGCTCAATTGTACTTAAAAACCCTAAATATGTAAATTAGTGAGCAAACTATCAAATTACAGAAAGTCATTTCAGACTAAGATAAGGGACAGAGATATTTAACTCACTACTTTTCAAAGTTCAGAAGGTGGAGAAGTCAGAGACACAGGGTAGCACCCAATTCCAAGGTACCTATTTCTTTGCAGAATCCTGATCTCCTTCCCACATTAATCTGCACTGCAACTTCTGTTTCTGGAAATTCAATTGTAGAGGACATAGGGACTAGTACCCTAGTCTAGGAAAAGCTCCAGTGTCCTAATTCTTTTTAGATCCTAAATCCTTGATGTTTGCCACTCCTTCCTGCAACTCCACTCCATCCAGATGCGACACCTATAACCTGCAATCACAAGGAGTGTGAGAAGGGGTTGTGGTGTTTAGAGGCTTTCCTCAGTCAAGCCTCAGAGAGACATTCAAGTCTTCCAAACATTGTTGTTAGATGAGAGTACGTATCCTGGTGAGATAGAGGCAAAAATCCAAATGATAAATGATTGAAAACATAATATATGTCACCTTGTAGTGAAGATCTCATGGAAGGAAGATGATCTTCATGCCATGAGGAGATGGATGTCAAATCTGCAAATACAAACATAATAACAATGCTCTGCTCTACAACATAATGAATATTGTGAATGCTCTATAATCACAAGTATGCATAAAGTCCATCTAGTTTACAAATGAAACCTAATCATGCTTATATATGCAACTACAAACATTCTTGCTAAGAATTTTGTAATTCAAACTTTAGATGTTGGCATAGGACCCAAATAACAGTCACTAAACCAAAATTTGAAAGTAGGGCAGACCCAAAATAGGGCTGGACTAGGGCACTAGCACCTAAGTTCACCTTGCCATTTTTGTTCAGGATTCATTAAAGTGTAGCCCCTGGGTCCTATTTGTCACAAGACCCAAGGGTTTTGTCATCGGGAGTAAAAAATAACATGCAAGATGCTCTAAATGCAATTACAAGACATAGGAGCTAAACCTTAAGAGAGAAAAGCCCCCAAGGGGACATTTTCTAACATAACACTATCTATAGTACCTTTCTTGAAGCCCTGTTGAAGTAAGTACTTTTTTAATCTTGCATACCAAGCCCTAGGTGCTTGCTTGAGCCCATATAAAGCCTTCTTGAGTCTGCATACCATGTCCGGATCTTCTGATATTTGGAAACCATCTGGTTGCTCAATGTACACTTCCTCCTCTAGATCACCATTCAAAAGTGCTGACTTGACATCCATCTAATACACCTTGAAGTTCTTGTGAGTAGAAAGAGCAAGGAACATTCTGATTGCCTCCATCCTAGATACTGGAGAAAAAGTCTCTTCAAAATCAATGCCTTTTACTTGAGTATATCATTTGCATACTAATCTTGATTTGTTCCTCACAACATCACCTTTTTCATTCAGCTTTTTCTGGAACACCCAGTTCGTTCCTATAACATTCTTATTGGCTAGTTTGGGGACCAATTCCCATGTCTAATTCTTTTCAATTTGATCAAGTTCTTCTTCCATTACTTTTATCCATCCATCATGTTTGTTGGCTTCAGAAAAGGTCTTAGGTTCCACTTTTGGTAATAAACACAAGTTTGTTTTCTTATGTGTCTTGCTAAACCTTCTCCTTGTTTGCACACCTTCATTTTTGTCTCCAATGATCAGTTCTTCTCAATGGTTCTTCTAAACATACTTTGCTAGAGTCTTAGGTATCTATTTAGGTTCGTGTTCCTTTTCTTCTTTCAATTCTTCTATGTCTTCATCTTCAATACAAGGAATTATGTCAAATCTAGTATCTTCTGAAACCTGTGTGAACTAATACAAGTCTTCGTCTACTTTGACATTTGTGCTTTCAATCATCTTTCCCAACCCTTTTTTGTTAGCATCTATAGGCCTTTATTCTAGTTGAGTAACCAAGAAAGATTCCTTCATCACATCTCTAATCAAAATTTCTTAGGTCTTCTTCATCTCTTCTGATATAGCATTTGCTGCCAAAGATCCTGAAGTATTTGATAGAGGGAGGCCTTCCATATCACAACTCATAAGTAGTCTTAGAGCTATTGACCCTCAACTGTACTTTGTTAGTTAGATAGACAACAATGTGAATTGCTTCCTTCTAGTATACATCAGTCAAATTTGCATCTTTTAACATTGCTCTAGACATTTCTTGCACAGTCTTAATCTTCATTTCCACTACCCCATTTTGTTGTGGGTCTAGGAGCAGACAAGTGCCTCCTAATGCCATGTTCTTCACAAAATTTTTCAAATTCATTTGAAGTAAACTCACCTCCTTTATTAGACCTCAAGCATTTGATCTTAGCATCCAATTCATTTTAAACAAAGGCTTTGAAAATTTTAAACTTATCAAGAGCACCAAATTTTTCTCTCAGGAAAGTAACCCAAGTTATTCTAGAATAATCATCAATGAGAAACATAAAGTACCTTTCACCTTATTGACTTGTTACTCTTGTAGGTCCACATAGGTCTATGTGAATCAGCTCCAATGGCTTTGAAGAAGAGTACTCCTTGCTTTTAAAACTTGTCTTTGTCTACTTCCCATATGACATTCCTTGCACACAGAATTTGCAGGATTGATTATCTTACCTGCATATCTCTCACTGCATGAGTAGAGCTGATTCTTACCATGTTATCAAAGTTGTTGTGTCCCATTCTTTTGTTGCACAACCAACACTCACTAGATTGAATCAATAGACATGTTCTTCCACTTGCTTCTTTCAAGTGATAGATATCAACAGATGTCTTGATAACTTCTACAACTAGCTTTCCAGATTTTGCCTTCCTAATTTCACAACCATTAGCATGAAAAGTAAGATTGTAACCTTTCCTACACATCTTACTAACACTAAGAAGATTGTGTTGAAATCCTTTGACATAGAGAACATCCTCGGTTATGTTATTTCCATCAGCAGATGTAACACCTTTTCGATATATTTGTGCTGACTCATCTCCTCCAAACTTGACATCTCCACCATCCCACTTCTTAAGGCTAATGAACTTCTCTTTGTCACCAGTCATATGATTTGAATAACCATGATCAATGACCCAACCTTTAGTTTCTTCTTTTGCATGAAAGGAAGTCCATACAACCATTGGTTTTTCATTATTTTGAACTGTTTGCAAGGTATCCAATTTTCTAACGTCATTATTTTTGTCACCAACACTCATGGAAAAGAAAAGTGTTCCATTATTTGAATCATCATGATCCTCATCTTCTGAAGAGCAACTTTCCTCTATAAAAAACATACTTCTTTTGAATTTACTATTTTTGTTTCTTCTCCTAGATTCTATGAGAGGACATTTGGAAGAAAAATGACCAACCTTTCTAGAATTGAAACATTTGAAGGGTAACTTACCTTTGTATTTTCCAGATCCTATCTTCAAGGTTCTTACAAAATTTGCTTTAGCATCATTAGGGCTCTCATCTTCATCAACAATTTCTTCTTTTGTCTTTTTACTGACTTTGAAAGAAGCTTCCTTGTTTGGAACATCACTATCAAACTCCCTCTTTTCAAAAGTAGTAAGGGTCCCAAACCTTTTTTCTAAGGAGTATGTATCCATTTCTTTAGTCTCCTTAATAGCAGATACCTTGGAACTGCAAGATTTGAGAAGAGATCTCAGAACCTTTTTCACAATCTCATCATTTTTTAATCCTCCACCAAGACCTTTGATACCATTGACTACTTCATTCACCCAGAGCATGAAACCTATAATATTTTCATCTTCTGATATCTTTAGGGATTCAAATCTATTCTTGAGTATTTGTATCTTGGTTTGTTTCACTTTCTTATCTCCTTCATAAATAGTTTCAAGTTTATTCCAAACTTCTTGAGCTAAGCTATAGCTTATCACCTTTGAAATTTCTGATTTGGTTAATCCACTCATGTTAACAAATTTGGAATTGGCATTATTATCATACTTCTTGATTTCATTTGCATCTATTGGAATATCTTTAGGAATAGTGTAGCCTTTCTTGATAGAGTCCCAAACTCTGCACCCTAATGAATTGATGTAGCCTTCCATCCTCACCTTCTAGAAACCCTAATTAGTACCATCAAACTTGGGTATCTTGTTGGATCCCCTTGATGCCATCTTGGACCTTCCTCAAGTGGTTAAGCTTCCTTCAAAGGAACTTATCTTTGATACCAATTGTTAGACACACCAGGATACTGAGAGGGAGGTGAATCAATATCTAAACAATTCTTTAATTTCAACAACTTTGACTTATCTAGAGCAGATCAGAACTTAAGCATCACAATATTAACATGAACATGAAAGATTAACATAGTCCACAACAACACATAACACTAGATATACATGGAAAACCAAAAGGGAAAAACCATGGTGAGGATTAAGTTACAATATATGAAGCTCAAATAATAACTTTGTTTTAGGGGCTTTAACCCAATGAAGCTACTACTCCCTAAGTAACTTTGATTTAGCATCACTCCCAAGGAAGCTTCTACTCCCTGATGGCTTTGATTTAGTGGATTTAACCCAAGGAAGAAACTACTCCCTAATTTTAGAAAAAACTTAGAGATGATTACAATATGACAATCTTTCAACTATCTAAAAACTACCTTTGAAGCTCACACTTGATGATTTCACATATGTTTCTTCACACACTCTCTACTGAAGATCTGATCAATCAAGGTAGACTCTATACTTGATCACTGCCTCAAATAGGTGTTCAAGATGAATCAAGATAGCATTAAGAACATCTTCCCTTTCTCCCACAGTTGCACACAAGAATGTATTATTCTACTTTTATTTTCTTGTGAATTTTACTCATCTGTTTGCAATAGTATCCTCA